>RYFJ01001240.1:0-142578 GCA_003991445.1 Oryza meyeriana var. granulata | reverse complement strand
CAGAGAGAGGTCCTATGTCTCCACCAGGAGCATCGCATGTGAAAAGGTAACCTTTGGAGATCTCTACTTCTTGGTTTGGCTAAAGGGTACAGTAAGTAAGCGATATTAGTTTTTGTCAAGTGGTATGTGGTCTGTGTTTAGAAACTGTAAATTATAACTTCTTGTCCATTTCACAAATGATTTGATAGAAGATCGTTGAGTGTGCTTTATAAGAAAGGTAATGTTAGAGTATGTAGAGTACTTCAGGAGTATCTTTCTTTAATATTAACTTTTTGGGAGAGTGTTTCAAGCTGAATTTGATTGTTGTCCATTTTCTGTTAAGCATAGGTGTCTAGTTGCCAATGATTTAAAGACTTATTCTTTTGGCACCGTAACTGGCCATGAATGGTTTTGATCATTTAACACGTGTTAGTGGTTTTGGATCTTATACGTGGTCTACTAAGCTTAAGAGTGATAGCGACATAGTATGCTCTTCTTGTAGACATGGTAAGATGCATACCGATTCACATCCACCTCTTACTATGGTGATAACAAATGCACCAGGACAACTTCTATACCTTGATACCGTTGGACCATCACGAGTTCAATCTTTTGGAGGTAAGTAGTACATGCTGGTAATAGTTGATGATTTCTCTAGATACTCTTGGGTTTATTTTATGGCATCTAAAGATGAGGCTTTTAGTTTTTTAGAAGTCTTGCTCTTAGACTATCTGTTGATCACCCAGGAGCTCTTAGAGCAATTAGAAGTGATAATGGATCTGAATTTAAAAATTCTTCTTTTGATTAATTTTTTGCTGAAAAGGGTCTTGATCATCAATTCTCTTCACCGTATGAGTACCATAACAAAATGGTGTAGTTGAAAGAAAAAATAGAACCTTAATTGAGATGGCTAGGACTATGCTAGATGAATTTTCTACTCCTAGAAAATTTTGGGCTGAAACTATATCTACTGCATGCTATGTTTCAAATCGTATACTTTTGAGATCAAAGCTTGGTAAAACTTCTTATGAGCTGCGGTTTGATCATAAGCCTAGTGTTTCTCACTTTCGTGTGCTTGGATGCAAATACTTTGTGTTGAAATCTGGAAACTTAGTGTTCGCACCAAAAACCACCGGGTGTGCCGAAAAGCTCGCTGATGATCTGGTTTGATGCGATTGAACATACGAAGGCCTGGGAGATCTGCTTAGCTCCAGTGCAGGTCCTAAATTCTTGAGGTTCGCGGGCGTGCCAGTCAATTTGACCCAGCAATTGACAAGGAGATGAAGAAATTAGATTACTGATCCAATCGGTCAGCAAGCCGATACGGATTCCTTCCAGCCGATGCCGCTATTGCTCGTGCCCGGCCTCTGCCTGGTACTCTGCGCCCGGGTCCTTGTTGGTCCTCGTGCCCGGATCGGCAGCAATTGCGCAATCGGCTATCGGCCGTACGGGCTGATATAGACTCCTCGTAGCCGATAGCCGATGGCACTGTGTAATCGGCTAGGAAACCGATAGTGCTATGAGCAAATAGACAAGATGTCAGATATAACATGTGCATCGGCTAGGAGCCGATTATCAATAGATAAGCAAAATAGTAAGCCAGCCGACTGCCGAGGAAACACATGCATCGGCTAGAAAACCGATGATAATATAGATGACCAAACAGTATGGATAATACAGTCGGCTTTATAAAAGATAACCTATCGCTAAGCACTCCGATAGAACGTCGCATATACACCGATCAGCCCGACAAGGATAAATCTATTTTATCTTAAGATCTAGTAGTTCAAACCTAACTGATGCAGCACAGATCGATAATAGTAAAGGAACCTCAACGAGCCGATAGACCTAATGCAACTGTGATGAAAATAACTTATCCGGCTATACATTCGATAAGTACGCTTTGCGCAAAACCATCAGCCTAGCAGGAACGATTTATCGCTGGCAGTTCAGTAGGTCGGACCCAACCGATGCAGCATTCGAACTGATGATTAAATCGCCCCAGTAAACTGATAAGATCTACGCACGCGTGATGTGGTATAACCTGATCGGCCTAAGAGGTCGGACCGAACCGATGCAGCCGTTAGACAGGGCAGATACACCTGGGTAAAGGGGTGACGAGTCTTACCCTCTCTGCAGGAGTTCGGACCTAACCGATGCAGCCCCGCTCGAGAAGCAAGAACCCGTCGAAAGGTTGGCGATGCGCCGAAGTTTAATTGATCGATTGATAGGTTTACAAGGTTACCCGGGCATACGTTATATATACCCGAGTTGTACAGTCCTAATAGGACACGAAACAGAAGTTTTCCTAATATAAAAGGAAAAAACTAACAAACCCCGATCAGATACGAGATCAGGTTCCTAAAATTATCAAAACTACCTAATTAGTAGATAAGGTAATTGACTGCCATGTCGTGGTCCTCACGATTCCTTCCTGAATCTGGCTTCTTCTGATTAGCTTCCAACGGCTGATATATCTTCTTTCCTTAACCAAATCCAATGTGAACCGTGCCAAATTTTGGCGTTAACACTTAGATAAATTTGAGTCTAGATCAATTGATGGTATGTTTCTTGGTTACTCTACTCATTCTCGTGCCTATCGTGTTCTAGTTTTAGAGACTAACAAAATAATAGAAACCTGTGAAATTACTTTTGATGAGACTAGCCCAGGTACTAGTCCAAGTATTTGTTAGGTACAGGTGTAATATATTCAGGGGAGGACATTTTTTGTTTGATGAAGATGATGATGATGATGTAGCTGAAGCTTTAACTCCTCCATACAATCAATTGCAAACAAATCCAACACCTACTACAACTTCACCTATAACTGAGCATCCTCAAAATTCCATATCATCTGTGCATGTAGAAAATCAAATAGAAGAAAGTAAAGTTTCTGAAGCAACAGCTCTCTTGCACATTCAAAGAAGACATCCACCTCAACAAATGATTGGTAGTCTTCATGAAAGAGTGACACGTTTCAGGTTTAACGATCCAAACTCTCATGGTCATTCAGCATTTGTTGCGTCTTTTGAACCCAAAGATATATCACATGCATTAACTGACGAATCTTGAATCAATGTCATGCATGAAGAATTAGAGAACTTTGAACGTAACAAGGTTTGGAAACTAGTACCACCACCTCCAAATCATTCTGTTATTGGAAGTAAATGGGTGTTTAAAACTAAACAAAGTGAGGATGGTGTAGTTGTTAGAAACAAAGCTAGGTTGGTTGCTCAAGGTTTTTCACAGATAGAAGGTTTAGATTTTGATGAAACCTTTGCTCCTGTTGCTAGATTTGAAGCCATTAGAATCTTGTTAGCCTTTGCTGCTTCTAAAGATTTTAAACTTTATCAAATGGATGCAAAAAATGCTTTTCTAAATGGGTTTATCAATGAAAAAGTTTCTGTTAAGCAACCACCTGGTTTTGAAAATTCTAAATATTCAAATCATGTTTTTAAACTATCTAAGGTCTTGTATGGTTTAAAACAAGCACCTAGAGCATGGTATGATAGGTTGAAAAACTTCTTACTTGAAAAGAGTTTTTCCGTGGGAAAGCTAGACAAAACGCTTTTTGTTTTTAAGGAAGACAATGATCAATTATTCATTCAGATTTATGTGGATGATATCATCTTTGGTTGTTCATCTCATGCTTTGATACCCTAGTTTTCAGAAACTATGAATAGTGAATTTGAGATGAGTATGATGGGTGAATTGACTTACTTTTTAGGATTACAAATCAAACAAACAAAAGAAGGTATATTTGTGCATCAAAGTAAGTATACGAAGGATCTTCTATGTCATTCTAGAATGGAGAATTGCAAACCCATCATGACACCTATGAGAGCTACTTCTACACTTGATCCTGATGAGGAAAGTGAGCCAGTCAATCAAAAGGAGTATAGGAGTATATTAGTTCACTTTTGTATCTTGCTGCTTCAAGACCAGATATACAATTTGCTGTATGCTTATGTGCAGTTTCAAGCTTCCCCACGTGCTTCACATCTTCAAGCAATTAAGCGAATTCTCAGGTATGTTCCATGGCACTAAAGAATTTGGTATAAAGTTATCAGCATCATCATGTATTAGCTTAAGAGTTTTTTCTGATGCTGATTTTGGAGGATATAGACTTGATAGAAAAAGTATTTCTGGTGCTTGTTTCTTTTTGGGTAATTCTCTTGTTGCTTGGTCATCTAGAAAACAATCCTCTGTAGCACAATCAACTGCTGAATCTGAGTATGTGACTACTGCTAGTTATTGTTCTCAAATACTTTGGATAGTAGCTACACTTAAAGATTATGGTGTTACTTTGGAAAATGTTCCGCTCTTCTGTGATAACATAAGTGCCATTTGTATTGTTAAGAACCCAGTACAACACTCTAGGACAAAACATATTGATATTAGATTTCACTTTCTTAGAAATCATGTTGAAAAAGGAAATATACCACTTCATCATGTAGATACTGAACATCAATTGGCAGATATTTTCACAAAACCTTTAGATTCTTCTCGTTTTGCTTATCTTAGGGGAGAACTTGGGGTTATTTATCCAATGGGGTTGTTTTGAGGGGGAGCTTTAACTCTTTGTAACATATTTTATTATTGGTATGTTTTTATTTAAAATTTAAAAAAATAAAAAATTATTGATAAAATAATGAGCACTACATATGATTCATATGTATTATTTGCAGCCATGTTCATGTCATAAGGTATGAGTGCTTTCATGTTTCTATATGTGTGATGTTGGTCTTTGTATGACTAGCTAAATGGAATGATAACTTGAACTAAATCTTGACATGATTGAACTTTCTTATCTATTTTGATCTTGTTTTAAATGTGCTAATATGCTATGAGAAATATGAGAAAGATCAAAACTATGTGCTATAAAAATGTGAGAAAGATCAAGGAAATATGCATTGTCGCACTTCTTCTTAACGAGATTGCTTATTATCGCACTTTGGTATGAACTTGAAAGAAGTTGTGTATGACCGAAACCTGGTTTTTAAGCTTACAATTGTCAAAAGACATAGGCTTGAACGGATTGAAAAGTAAGGCTGATGGTGCATATAATTCCTTGCAATTTATATTATGATTGAAATCAATCAAGCTCTTAATTTTTTTAAAAAATAAGGCACCAATGAAGTGCATTCATCTTAATGCTTGTAAGTTTTGAAATAGTTGAGAAAGGAATATCATGTCTTGCAATAACTTAGTAATTGCACTTGATTTTTAGTTATGCTAGATTTGTATTGCATGTGTATAGATGTGAGAGTATAAATTACTTTTAGCATGACATGTGTGAGCTTGTTTCATTGATGATTTGTGGTGCTCATAATAAAAATGGTATAAAATTAAAAAATTTTCTTTTTTTATGTGTTCTTGATGAACTCATTGTCAAAAAGGGGGAGAGTTTTATCTATAGTTTTTTATGATCTTTACACGATTTTTTTATTTTGCTTTTCGTTTTTCTTTAAAAAAGACTTTTGCGATGGTAAATGCCAATGTTCAGTGTTTATATATGTTATTGCCAATGTTTTTATCAAGGAGGAGATTGTAAAATCATGTGCTGAAAAATTGGCTTATCTTATGATTTATGAACTTGGTATTAGAAAGTATGATAAGCGTGTGTACGACTGACTTGGGTCAAGTTGTAAATATATGTGCCCGAAAACGGTGTGTTTGGTCTATTTGTGTGTAGGTACTTGGGGTCAACCTTGATCAACGGCGGGATCGGGACTAAACTCAGGGAAGAGTTTAGGTCCAGAACGGTTAAGGATGCCGGGTGACAAGGTGGGACACAAGATGACACGTGGTGGGCGAAAACCGTGTGGGAAGATTTTTGAAACGGACTTCATAAGGTTACGTGTAAGCGCTAGAAATTCACAGAAAAATTGTGAAGAGAATCAGATGGTAATTAAAAGAAAAAAGGAAGTACAGGACATGGTGCTACCGCACCACATGGTACTGTAGCACCAGACATGCACGCATGCAGCACTGCAAGCAGGCGGACGAGCGGCGAGTACTATAGCTCGCTACAGTACATGGTCAAGGCCCAACGGAAACGAATTGGGCCGGCATAGCAGGCCTGGTCTGAGGTCCGCGAGAACGTTAGTGACTCCCTATTAAATTTTGGTGGGATTTTTTAAAGTTTTTTTAGAGAGTGAATTTGTTTTAGATTAGAGTTCTAATCTAGAGTTTTAGTGATTTCGTGGAGAAATCTTTTGGATGTTTTGGAAAAACATCTTGTAAGCACAATCTTAGTAATAAAGGTCAAGTTTATGGAAGATTAGTACGGTAATTAATCTCTCTTTCTCGTTTATCTTTGTGTATGCTTAGCAATAGATTTTAGATTGATTTGTTTTTTCCTAAGTTTTGGGTTAGGTTCTTTGGTCTAAAATCTAGCTATGGTGTTTTTCTTGTGTTCTGAAAAGTTTGGTTGGTTAATTATTTTCGGATCTCGTTTAATCAATTAATTAGGGCTTAATTAATTTCCATCAACATTCTATTCAGTAATCTTGTTTCGTTAATATCTTGAGATCTAGAAGTCCGATTAACGTGATTCCAATTGGGTTTGTTTGCAAATTTTTTTCTAGTTTATTCTATCAAAATTCTAGGTCAATCGGAGTTACGGATCTATAGCTATAATCTGTTTAGTGACGAAACAGTGTTCTGTCCAGATTCTGAAAACGCGGTTTTTCAGGTTGTGTGATTAGGAGAAAGTGTTAAATTTTATTTTTGACTTACGCAATCATTCGCCCCCTTCTGATTATCTATCTTAGTATGAGACAATCCTACAAAGGTGAATTACCACTAACTGAATATCCATCTATGAGTGAACCCAGTTCTACTGTGCGAGAGACCACGCCAAGTGCATCAGCAACTCGACTAGCTCAAACACAGCAGCCCATGTCCATGAGATATATCACGGCGGACACCAACATGGGCTAAGTCTAGAAACTCTGATGATGCTCAATCAAGGTATTCAACAAGGATTTTTTTCTCATATCTGAACCACTTGTTCGATATGAATTTTCCAAGTAGAAATGCTATGATCAGCTTCATAATTTTTAGCTGCTCTCTTATCATCATAAATTTGATTGGCAGTGACTCTTCGGTCCTGAGACACGCATCAGGTGACTTCAAGAGGCTAGGCAACCGAATATTTGTCTTCATGGTTGGTGGAGCAACTAGATCTGAAGTAAGCCATTTACTTCAAATGATTTCTTAACTCCCAAGTCTGTTATGTGCATGTGCTTATCAATTTAATTTCATACGTAAATGGATCAGCTGCGGACGGTGCACAAGCTTACTATGAAACTGAAGCGTGGAATCGTCCTGGGGTCTTCTAGCATTGATGATCCTCCACAGTTTATTTCGGTAAACACATTTATATACCATTATATAATGTCTCTAAAAGTTCTTTACCCTTTCCCTCCTTCCCATCAAATCCTACTAATAGAATAGAGGTAAAAACTCCTTTTAGAGTATACTGCTTCATTAGTTTGACAATTTTTTTTTCCGGAGAAGTTTTTAATATTGAATTACCTTACTTGAAATTTGACATATTGTATTTATCGGTTGAACCGGCAAATGCAGAAGCTGAAGACACTAGGTCCACGTGATCAAGGACATCTCAATTGATAAGCTTCTCATTTATTTAGTT
The DNA here is from genome assembly GCA_003991445.1 of Oryza meyeriana var. granulata. Lineage (NCBI taxonomy): Eukaryota > Viridiplantae > Streptophyta > Magnoliopsida > Poales > Poaceae > Oryza > Oryza meyeriana. Next base: position 134,939 of record RYFJ01001240.1, on the reverse strand, counting down.
TACAACAACAGATAAATCAAAATTCCACCTTGTTGGCCAAGACTGCGTCATATCTGTTTGTTTTTGTTCTTTTTGTTCGGTTATATATGTTCGGTTAAGAGTATGTTGTAACCCATATAGGTTTGCACCTTACAGGAGAAATAAGTTACTACGAAAAGGATAGAAGCCTTGCTTGGATAAATGCTATCACCAGTAACTGATTGCGGGCACTGAGAACAGATTACAGCATTAACTTTTGCTAGTATATCAAGGAGTGGAAAGTGTCGAGTGTAAAACAAGAGACATGTACACTTTTTTTTTGAGATGGTACATAATATACTTCCTTACATTATTCTTCTTATTGACCACATAAGTAATATTTTACTCTAACTAATACGTAGAACAACTGCAACAGTGACTTTTGCCTAAAATTTAGATATGACACATTCTAGTACTACGAATAATTTAGGTACGCCCTCTGTTCAAATTCATAGTACTATCATATATCACATCCCTCAGCAGTGTTCGTAAGAGCTAGGAATTTTGCGGCCTCGTACGTAAGATCGAATAATTTATCTGTGTGGCTGATGTGTACAGGGATTATCCAAAACGTCTGACACGATGCACGATCAGCAATGCCTTCGCAGGGATCCCTTATTTCTTCCATCTTCTCTCCAAGATCATACACACGCAATCTATTGTCGCGTGGGTTCATCCAGTAGATGCCGTTGGGCAGCAACCCATGCCGGCTAGCCCGGCACCACCCTCCCAAGCCATGGGTGCCGCCAACGAGAATGGCCCGGTCGCCGATGCTGCGTATCCTGGCGTGATTCCGTTTCTCAAATTCCACCCTGTAATCGGCGACGTCGACGATGGTGTTGCCGTCGTCGCCTTCGAAGATGAACACCAGGTGGAGCTTGCCGTTGAAGTCGATGGGGAAAATGGACACCACCACCATGTCGTTCGCCGTGGCGAATGGACTGATCGATCGGCTTCACCCTCACGGTGCTGAACACTGCCTCCGGCGAGAACTCGAACAACCGTACGAGGTATGTTTGATAAAGTGGTAAAACTTGCCATCGCACGGTGCGAAGCGGCTGATAGCCTGGGTTTCGATGTCGTACTCGTGCTTGGCCCACGACGCCGACGAGGAGCCGACGTGGCAGTACCACAGGACGTTGCTGTTCATCTCGACCATGGCCACCGTGAAGCGGCCGCCGTCGCCGGTTGGCTTGCCGGATAGCACGCACCGGGCCTCGATGGCCGGCGGCGTCTGTCCGAACGACGGCAGGGCGATATTATTCTTGCCGGCGACGGGATCGGCGTGCGGGTTCCAGAGGAAGGCGGCGAGGGTTGCCGGGTCAAAGGTCATCACCCAGCCGTGCGCGGTCACCTAGGTCCGCTTGGTGCGCAGCATCTCCTCGATCTCGCAGGGGCGGTGCACGCCGTCGGGGACGCTGTACAGCGTCGTGGGTCGCTCGGCGTCCCCGCCGTAGTCCAAGACGAGGAACGGCGACGGCGACGGCACGGCCGGCTGCCGGCTTGTCGACGTCGACATATGGTGGCGGCGGCTGATCGACACGATCGATGGACGTTTACCGTGGCAATAGATCGGGCGGTTGTCTGCAGTTCGTTTCAGTTGTGTATTCTGGTTCCGTCAGTATGTTTTTTAAAATATAAAATGGTTTTTTTTATCTAAAAAATTAAAAAGATTAGTTTTTTAAATTTTTAATAATTAATATTTAATTAATCACATATTAATAATTTTTTTTTACGTACGGCCTATAAGTGGACCGTGTAAGACAGTTCAAAACAACCCCTATGCCTGCCTGGAGCCAGGATTCCACGCCATAGCCGGTGTCGGACAACAGATCTGTACCAGAAGAGGTCTGACCGTATCATATTAGGCCCAACACAAAAGGACAAATAGGCCCAGGAGAAAATCAACATCGGTATGTTATTTTGTCTCTGTTAATACCAAAATTTGGTAAGGCCTTGTATCAGATTCGGTCAAGGGAACGATTGCAGTCGGTTAACAGAAATTGGTTCAAGGAGCAGGCCGAGTCCGAGAAAGAGCCGTGAAGACCGCGCGTGGCAGTTAATTACTATATTTATTAGGAAAAGATTTATCTTTTTTAGGAAACCTGACCTCGTGTCCGGTCAGGCTTTGTTAGCGTTTTTCTTGTTATAATTAGGAAATCATATACCGTGTCTTATAAGGACTCATGTAACTCGGGGTATATATACGTATGCCCGGGCACCTTGTAAATCATCAACCACAGATCAATACAAAATTCGGCGCATCACCACCCTTTCGACGGGATCCTGCTTCTCGAGCCGGGCTGCATCGGTTAGGTCCGAACTCCTGCGAGAGGGTAAGTCTCATCACCCCGGCTACCAATCGGCTAGGACTTCCTCGGTTAGGTCCGATATTCTAGTCGGTTTATGGTAGTCGGCTTACCACGATATATTTAGTTTATCTATGGCTGCATCAGTTCAGTTTGACCTCATAGATTGATTAGGTATATCACATCACGCGTGCGTAGATTGTATCGGCTTACTGGGAGCGGTTTATCATCAGTTTGTGCTGCATCGGTTAGGTCCGACCTACTAAACTGCTAGCGATAAACCGATCCTGTTAAGCCGATGCTTTATGCGCAGACGTCTTATCGGGGTGTATAGCCGGTAAGTTATCTTCATCACGATCGCATTATATTTATCGGCCCGTTGAGGTATCGTTATCATTGTCGGTCTGTGCTGCAACGGTTGGGTCCGATCTACTAGACCAACGATAATAGCTTTACTCTTGATGAACCGATGGTGTTGTGCGATGGTGTTATCGGAGTGCTTAGCCGATAAGTTATCTGCTAAAGCCGACTACATTTATTCATTGTCTTATTCTATACTCGCTCTGTTCAGTAGTCGGCTGGCTCATTAATTGTCTATTATTTATGTTATTACACGTCTTATCACATATTCTTGCCTGTATTATTGTTACGGTCGGATGAGGACTGGCCGATCGGTTTATATTGCCGATCCAAGTTACAAGTACAAAGCAGGTTCCCGGGCACGAGCTTAGGTAAGGACCCGGGTACGGGCCCGGATAGCGGACAAAGACTCCGGGAGCCGACAGGAGCAAAGGGCCCGGGCACGGGCACATTTTCACGACAATATCAGTAACACTAAACTACGATCGGCTAGGATTTATCTGGTTTATTTATCTACACATCCTGCATGTTTACTTTACTAAGTTTATAGCCGGTTTTCGAGTACCCCTTCTGTGATCGGCTAGTATGATACTTTATTATTACGCTATTATTCCTGCCGTCATCGGCTTTAAGCCGATGTATAAGTGCTACAGTGTGTATCGGCCATCGGCCGATGAGTTGAGTTCAAGCCGGCTTCCAGCCGATTGGCTCACGAATTTAACATTCCTTTCTCCTTGTTAATTACAGGGTCAAATTGACTGGCACGCCTACGAACCTCGAACTTTAGGACCTGCACTGGAGTGAAGCAAATCTCCCAGGCCTTCGCGTGTCACCCAGACGCCGGACGGCCCCGGCGGGTTTTCGGCGTCAACAGTCTCTCTCTGCTTGTGTGTTTATCCATCCAAGACCCAAGTAAAAGATCAATCAAGTATCAGACTCGGAGAGGGAGTCCTCGTCAAGCAAGCTGCGTACATCACGATTGGCTCCTGCTACTGTGAATCTCTCATGAGCTGATTCATCTCAGGCCAGTAACCAAGCTAGCTCAGATATGGGCTCAAAATAGTTTGTACTAATCTAACACACATTACCAGCTGATTTCACATGATCTAACACACATTACCAGCTGATTATGCATTTATGTCTTGTATGTATTTATGTTTTGAATGTTGAAGTGAAATCTCCCAGAAGCTAGTTGAGTAGTTGGGGCCGGAGTGACGGATCAGGATGATGCAAGTAGGGCGATTACTGGCTTTCAGTAAATTCTCTCTGCCGTAGCTAGCACCAATCATAGAATTTAATAGTATTCCATTAATAACAAAACCGCTACTTCAGCATGCCACATAATACAGTTCGAATATTAACGTGTACAAATCGGTGCAGCTTTTAACTTAAAAACTGAAAACATGTAATCTTTATTTTCAAACATTATTATTATGCGAAAACTCAACATACTGTTATCAATCACGGCATACAACTCACTCCAGGTGTGCAAACAAAAAGTGCTAGCTTTCTTACTATTCACTATAAACAGGATCTCCCATCTGAACCACCTCCAACCTTGGTTCTGTACCAACAGAGATCTACACATTGCTGCTTGAAGCTTCCATCATACCGTTACGGATTTGCTCGCTGATATCCTTGACATGGCCTGGACCATGAGGTATGAATACCGTGGTGTTCTTCGAGCCATCCCCAAGTTCTTTGATGGTGTCAAAGTATTGCGTGACCATGATGAGGTCCATGACTTCTTTTGCTGAGGTGCCTGAAACTGAGTGTGAGAAGTTCAGGATGTTCTCCCTAAGGCCATCAGTTATCGCCTGTCGCTGTCTAGCGATGCCAACACCGGAAAGGTGTTTTGCCTCTGCCTCAGCTTCTGCTTTCTTCACCAGAAGAATCTTCTCCGCTTCTCCTTTGTAGACACTTGCAAGCTGAAGCCTTTGGGCTGTGACAGGGATTGAGTAGTTGAGTGAGCACACATGCACAAAACAGATATTGTCTTAACATCAAACATTGCTATAATTGTGGTGTGGATTGCAGAACATGTCAATATGAGCATTTCAGAAGAGGCCAGAGTTGGCACAAGACAGTTGGGATAGTTTAGTTGGTTTCCTATTTCAGATTGAGGTAGTTAGATTGTGAGTCTTAGCGACTGAACACTCCTACAAAGGATTAACCTTGTCCATCCGTTGAATTAAGCAAAGATGAACTAAACAAATGTCTATTCCATAAAAGTCTTGCATTGGTCTTTCCTTGCTCAGATGTTCTACATATGTTTCTTCCCCAATCTATTCGTTACTTCATCTAGCATTGGTCTAATTCAAGTCATCACCATTCAACTTCTCTCCAACACTACAAGAATCAGAAAATGAAGCATGTGTACAAAAGATGGCATAAAAGCATTACATCCATATAGGAAGCGTGGTAGGTTTTGACTTCAAGAAATTTTTGCACCATTAAATAAACCCATAAACATCCTCCAGGCTATACTACGAAAGAAGTACAACATACTTGTAAGGGCATAATACCTGCGTTTATTTCATTCATTGCTCTGCGTACAGCAGCATCAGGGATGATGTCAACCATGAGAATGTGCTCAATGCTGTAACCATAATCTCCCATCACCTGGACAGAATGTATGATTTATCAAATTGCAAGATAATATGGAAAACTACAGTATGCAGCAGACAATCCAAGAAAAGATGTACATGCAACAGACTACTGAATATTATGACTCTTTTTATGCAAGTTGTACATCCAACAAGGTTCCATCAAATAGTAACCTAGAACTTCCGTTGTCCCAGTAAATAAATATGTTAAAACTGATATTGAAAAAGAAATGAACTGTGGGAAACCAAACAGCATGTTCAGAATGTACCAAACAAAATTCCCGACATCCAAACATGTAAAAAGAAGCAGAGCGAAAAAAGAATTAAAATAATACTGCAACAACCACAAAACAGATGGGTGACAGGAGTTAGAATTCAGGCAGAATTGTTTAAACACACAAATGATGTGCCATTGAACTATAGAAGTAAGCAATACATGTAGAAAGCTAAAAATAATGATTAGATGTATCACTGGAATTTGCACAATCAAAAGTTCAAGTTAATCCCATGGAGACAGACTCACGGTAATAACAAGCATATGGGTTACCTTTTCAAGCTCCTCAAGTACAGCTTTCGCCACATCGTTCTTTTGCTCAAAGAGATCATCAAGATTCATTCGCGGAACCAGGGCTCGAACCACTGGTTTTGAGAAAAAAAAATTGTTAGCCATTTGAGTCAATAATTTGCCATGAGCAACTGCTGAATTGCTCAAGAAATATTAAGAATTTTACCATCAAAGACGTAGGCCTGAATTTGCTGTTGTGGATTCTGCAACTCATAGAATGCATCATCAGCATGTTCCTTAACAACTCGATATTGGATTGTGCAGATAAGCTGAACAAAGACATTATCCTGCAGGGAAAAAGCACATCATCAAATGTTTCACCAAGTAAAGAAACAACCAAGTACTAGCAGTAAGGAAAATAGTCATTCGTTGAAAAATATTTCACTTCATTTGTAAGCACTATATAAAGTATAGACCGTTTTATTAATTGGGTTGCCATGGCTGACCTGTCAAAGCATCTAAAAAACGGAAAAGGAAAAATCCACAGATCACTGCTCAATAACATTGCTCAACAACGTCCTCAGTCCTCCCATGAACCAATTTCACAGTTACAATGATTCCCATCATTCACCTAGCATGATATCGTTAAATATCACCCAGAGATGCAAGGAGATATTGACTAGTTACTTTTTTTCAACAGTCATGCATAGCACTAAGCCCGTAATCCCTCAGGAATACCACCCGCTGTTACTTCCACCAGTAACTATTTTCCAAACAATATGCTTTTTATCTAAAAATTTTTTCTAAACAAGAATTTTTTTTACATAATTAGCATCCCAACAAGACGAATCCTGTTAGTTCAATTATTCGGTATTAAATTGCACCGAGAGAACTGATCGAACACATATGATGGAACCAAACCTCTCACTACCAGGCTGAGGTGGGGAATTACGAAGATTTCCATATTAACACGGTTTGGCCAGTATTGAACCTTTACAGTGGATCAATCATACAAGTATAATGGGGGCTAATGGCCGACAATGGAAGGGGCAGCGGTGAAGGAAACCTTGGTCTTGGTCTCGACGCGGACGTCGAGCGACTGGACGCGGGTGGAGAGCGTCCCGGCGACGCACTCTCCGGCGAACGGGTTGAAGAAGTGGAGGCCCGGCTCGGCGAGGCGGAGGAATCGGCCCCACTTCTCCACCACCGCGACGCTCGCCTGGTCCACGCACCCGCACAGCAGGAAGAAGGCGCTCGCCATGGCTCTCTCTCACCTCACCCTCAATCCTCTCCCCCTCTCGATATCGATCTCGACGGCGGATTTGGACGCGAGGGGTGGGGAATTGGGGAATTCGGCGGCGGATTTGGACGCCCTCTTCGTGTTCTCTTCTCTCCCCTTTTGACTAGGAAGGAGGCCACGTCGTCTCCTCCTGCGAAACGAACACGACGCTGACGTGTCAGTGTCCGCGTGGAGTTTTCTCGGAAAGGGGAGCCGTTTGTTTCACGGTAAAAACAGGCCGGTTCCATGTAGAAGTCTGAATTCCCGAGCAGATCACGGCCCAGTCTCTGCAGGCCCATGTTAATTTGCCGGCATTGGGCTCATATTCCGGGAGCATCAAACGTTTCGGACTACTTAAAAAAGAATTTTTTTTATTTTTATATTTTTTTAATAAAATATTTACAAAACTACATTTTCGTTTCAAAAAATTACAAAAATATACTTCTAACGCCCTCTGAGAGGGCGATTTGATGACATGGTTGACGGCTGTTGGCCTCAGCACTTTTGCAGGCGGCTCCCTGGGCGCCCAAAAACCACCCTCCTAGAGGGCGGTAAGAGAGCCGCCTACAAAAAGCCGGCCGCGGGGCCGGCCATTTTACAAGCGGCCCCTAGGTCATTTCCAGTCCGACCGCAGGCAAAGGACTGGTCCGACTAGCACCCTATCTCATTTGCGCTGTCGGTACTGGACGTGGCCGGTCCGACCGGCACCCCCACTAGAACTGCTGGGCGCCTGCAAAATGGCCACTTCTTTTGTTCTTTTTTCGCTCTTTTTTTCTTTTTTTTGATATTTTTTCTCAACTAGGAACTCGAGAATAGCAAAACCTCGTGAAGGTGCAGCTCAAACCGATGTAAGATGTGGCCTGTAGAAAATTGTGAACGTGCTTTAAAAACTGTGCTGAAACTTCGGACCTCGAAAACTCAATCTTCCCGGCCGAATTTCACAAAAAAAATTTGGACAAACCCAACAAATTTTGCGAAATTCGGCCGGGAAGATTGAGTTTTCAAGGTCTGAAGTTTCAACACGGGTTTTAAAGCACGCTCACAAATTTCTACAGGCCACATCTTACATCGGTTTGAGCTGCATCTTCCTAAGATTTTGCTGTTCTTGAGTTCCTAGTTGCAAAAAAAACACAAAAGGTGCCAAAAAAAGAGCGAAAAAAAAAGAAGTGGCCATTTTACAGGCGGCCTCGTAGCCTAGAGGGCGGTTTTTGGGCGGCCAAGGGGCCGCCTGCAAAAGTGCTGATGGCCGTCGGCCGCCCGGCCTACGGCCGTCAGCCACGTCATCGATTTCATAAAAAAAACGCCATCCCAGAGAGTGCTAGGAGTATATTTTTGTAAATTTTTGAAACGAAAATGTAGTTTTGTAAATATTTTATTAAAAAAATATAAAAATAAAAAAATTCCTTAAAAAACGCTAGACAACCAAAAGAAACTTGGTTGTCGAATAATTAATAAGAAATTATAAACATGTTAAGTATTGATCACAAGATCTTAGAATTGAAATTACATATACATGTAACTGCACCATCAAGTGCATCTCACGTTTTGGCCTACTCCCAAATGCTCCTGCAGGGGAAGTGTCACATCACGCTCCAAACTGACCTTTCGGAAAGAACGAGCTTGAGTCGTAGAACATTCATGCATAATAGTACTAGTCCTAGGAATATAGTGTGTACCACAGGACACGGAATCGTCATGGCACAACTATCTTTATTAATAGACATAGTCTTATAAGTAGATTGGAACTACAGACATACCCCGAGTTCACAACGATACATTAGCAAAAGAATGAAAGCGGATACTAGCCCAAAGACACAAGCACGGTTCGGGAACTAAACCGAAACCCTAAAACTCCTCGAAACCAGCCTGCTCTAGGAAGAACTCCTTGTCGGTTGGATCCATCACTTCTTCTAGCACTGGGGGGATAGATATATATAGAGCACGGGTGAGTAGTAGCGTACTCAATAAGTCATAGGAACTTGAGTGTTTATACGAGCTTCAAAGAGTGGCTGGTTGTTTTGTCATTCAATTTTATTTGAATCCCTTTGAATGCGCTAAGTTTGTACTTCTCAACAACCAGAGCGAGGTAAAGTCTCGCTTGGTTAGAGTGAAATGTATCAATCTTTGATTCAGCCCAACTCTCAAAAGTTGGCTTCACGGGATCCAGCTGCACTAGCTGACCCATCAACAATTTGGGCCCACAGCCCTGCTGTCCTCAGCAGCTTCACCATAGTTCAGAAAATGGATTCCTAATCCACAACATCCTTTCACAAGCAGTAGTCCAACAAAACTACGCTAAGAAATCACCTCACATCCGCCCATGACGGTGGGCACAGCTGTTCAAACAATTTAAACCTTTGCAGAGGGGGTACACTTTACCCACACGACACGACATACCCTATCACCCAGCTCACGCTGAATGGACACGACTGGTGACTAGGGGTTTTCACGACAAGAAATTTGTAGAGTCGACACCAGGTTACCTCATGCTAACTGAAGGGGTCCACGACCAACATCAGGGTAAGTCCGAGACCATACTGTGCTAGGAACCCAGGAGGCATCCTCGTTGCCCTCCCGCACGATCCACAGGCCATTAACATGCAAGGCATCCTTGGGCGGCTAGTTACTCAACTAGGAGTTGTCACATATCACCCATGTAGTTGTACTGTTGTATGTTTGGATCAAACTCCAAATGAATCGGTCCTTAGTTGCGATGCGGGAGACTCATACTTCTGGCACGATCCCCGCACCAAGGGTTTTGTAAATTCATTTTGTTTTCAAGGCACCGACCCAGGCATCGGGTTTTTCAAGGTTTTGCAAACCTAAGTTTTACCCATCATGATCAGTTTTAAATTTGATAAGGAATCACTGGTACCATGCCCGTCGACATAGGCACCGAGATCAATCAAGGGAGGTGACAAGGATATTCACGGGATCACAAATTATCAAAGTGGTCAATTCAGCAAGTTAGGTTGGCGGCCATTCGATTGTCTCACAACCGCGGCCGAGAAATCTCACTGTGTAACCTAAGCAATGCAATTTTGGCAATTAAAATACTTAGTTCTGTATTTATGGGTGCAACATGTTCAAAGGTGACTTGCCTTGCTCAAGTCCTGAAGCTTCTCCTTCGAGATCCGCATCCTATGGCTCCTCCAACTCCAAAGCTACACGCGATGATGAGAAACGAGGCAACTCATCATAAAGACCAAAATAAAAGCCCTATTAGTGACCTCTAAGCATACCATAGGATAGATCTCATTTTTAGAAAAATTTTGAAAGTGGAACGGAGTCAATCAGACGAACGATTGAAAAGTTATGGATTTTTAAAGGTATTTGGAATTTCTTGACTATTAAAAAGAATTTAGAAAAGGTTTTCTCGATTTTTATCCCCCTCGGGCTGCTGACAGGCGAGGCCCATCGGCCAGCCGAGGGGATACAGGGACGGGCACGCGCTGTGGACTGGCCCACGGCGGCCGGGGAGAACAATCGGCCTCGGCCAGATGGGCCGGCCCGAGAGCGAGATGGCCCAGCGGCACAGTGGTAAGCAGGTCGGGTCGTGTAGGCCTCACGGCCCAGGAGGCCGGCGCGTGGGACGTGAGTAGGGGTCTAACCGGCAAGCCCGGTTCAAGATGTTGGTCCCGCTTGTCGGTCACACGTCTCACGGGGACGTGGTCTACAGACGGCAGCAAGGTTGGAGAGGGTGCACATGCGTGGCGGCAGAGGCCGACGTAGCCGCTAGGTGGCACCATCATGGTAGACACGTGGCGGCCACGGTGGATGGCGAGGGGAGGAAGAACAGGAACCCAATCGGACAGCCAACGACGGCGTGGCTCGCTAGAGCGATTCACGGGGAGATTGCCGACGGTGAGGACACCGGCGGAGAGGAAAGATCTCAAGGAAACTATCTAGCGGTTCGGATTCGCCGGGCGGGGAACAGCGACGAGGAATCACGGCGGTGCACGACGGCGGCGAGGATTTGGGCATTTCCCCGGTGAGGCTCCATAGTTCGATTCCGTGCGAATGGGGGTTCCCTAAGCGGTCCAGAGTTGATCCCCGGTGTTGCTGTTAAGGATGGTTGGCGCTAGAGAGTGACGACGGTGAACAGCTAGGCGGCGGAGCGGCGATTCGTGGCGCAGTAGCTACGGCGGTCGACCAGGCCCCAAGGGCGATGGCAAGGTTTCACACATTCTAGGGGATGGACAGAGAGGTGGCGTGTCATACCCCGATCTGGAACCTCTGTACAACGGCACCAAATAGGACGTGCCGCAGAAGAACAGCGTGAACTGCCTTCCCACGGAACCGCGATATCGATACCAGTCCCAGGACGCACAGCTGGTATCCACGGAAATTAGATATGCATCACCGTGAATCCTTAATTTAATATATATAAACATATACCTTAACTTACGTTGCAGCTTCAGGGCAAGCCGGAGGCAGTAACGAACAGCACGGAGGCAGCGGCAGCAGCGGACTAAGTCCCAACACATAGGCAACGACTGGGAACCAGGATGAAACCCCCTAGTCTTCACTTCACTGCAACTCCAGCATCCAGCTCCTGGCAGAGAACTATATATATAGAAAGCAAGGGTGGGTACTTACGTACTCAGCAAGCTAGGGAAACTTAGGTGGTTGTTGCAGGCTTCAAAGAGAGATTGGATATTTTATAAATCCATTTTATTTGAATTCTTTTAGAATCTAAGTGTGTGCTTCTCAACAATCAAGGCGAGGTGAGTCTCACCCGATAGGAGTGAAAATGTATCAATCTTTATTTCTCTAGTTTGCGCAATCTCAAGATTTCACATCAATCGTCTTCTCGAGCCAAAACATTTCTCCGGACTTCCCAAGTCCTGTTGTTCACAACAGCCAAGCCATTTCATCGGACCTCCAGCGTCCTTGATGGCACTTCCTTCCCATAGCTCCCAAACCACACACACATTTTGCAAACATGGTAAAATAAAACTACGATAAGAAATCACCTCACATCCGTCCATAACCATGGGTACGACTATTCAAATAGTTTAAACCTATACAGAGAGGGTATACTTTACCCACACGACGCGACTCACTTTAGCCACCACCTCGCACGGTACGGTACGATTGATGATATAGAGGTTTTCACGACAAGGTATTTCCCAAGCCCTCCCAGATTTCCTCATGCCAACTGGAGGGGTCCTTGAGACAATCACGGGATAGGTCCATGACATGCTGTACCAGGAACCCAGGAGGCATCCCCGATGCCCCTCCGCGTATGATCCATAGTCCAATGGCATGCAAGATGTCCCTAAGAGGCTAGTTACTTAGTCATGGGCTTCCCAATTCACCCATGTGATTGTACTGTCATATGCTCAGATGAAATTCCGAAGGAATTGGTCCCTAAGGCGACCACATAGGCATCACACACACCGGACCGGCCTTGTGTCGCAAATCTCCATTTTTGAAACTTATTCTTCTTTCACTAGGCACTGACTCAGGTGTCGGGTTTTCCAAAAGTTTCGTAAAACCAAGTTTTACCCAAGAAGTTTCTCAAATTTTAAGTTTGAAGGGACAACCATCAGTACTCACAAAAGAGTGCATGCATACCGAGGCACGGTAGCGGTGGTTACAAGGGAATAGGGTATTTCAATCATTAAGGATGTATTAATGCAGCAAGGTTGGGTAGGTCCACCGGTCTGACCCGCAGACAGGTCCAAACGGATCAGTGCATGCCTATTGATGCGATTTCGCAATTAAAATAATTTAAGTTCAATTATAGGTTCGATTGATCAAAGGTGACTTGCCTTGCTTTAGGACTTCATGAGTCATCGAGAAATCATCGCGAAATCCGCTCCGAAAAGATGTTTCCAACGATCGATACTATACACAAACACATAAAAATCTACACAAAGACTAATAAAAAGATCCTATTTAGTACTACTAATAGTGCTATCAAATAGATCTCAATTTTAGAAAATTACTGGAGTTAGAACGGAATCAATCGGATCAACGGATTAAAAGATATGAATTTTTGAAGATTAATAGAATTTTGGATAAAGGAAAAGGAGTTTATTTAATCTCTAGAAAATTCTCTAGAATCTCGGGGAGTCACTGACAACTGGGGCCACCGCCAGCCTAGGCCCACATGTCAGGAAGAGAGAGGAGTGCTGGCTGGATGGATTGTGGGCCGTGGGAACACAGCCCAGTGGCCCATATGGTTGTGGCTCAGAGTAGGGAATGGAGGGCTCACGGTGGGCAGAGCAGATGGGGCCCATACGGCAGAGACAGACGGTCCATGGACCGGGCGTGTGGGGTAGGGGAAATGGTGGGGCCCGAGTATCGGTGGAGCAGAGAGAGGTAGCTCATGGGCACAGGCCAGCGTGGACCGAGGGTAAGGGCCCACGCGTCGGCGACGGCGGTCACGGGAGACCGCGCGCACGCGCTTGGGTAACCAGGGTGGGATAGCCACATGGTTGTCTTCCCCAGGCAGCCACATGGTGAGGGAGTGAGCTTGAGATCGAACGGCTTCACATCAGAGGAGTCGATTTTGCGAGCAATGGTGAAAGGAAGCGAGCGGCTGCGCCAGCGGGAGGAGGAGACTGAGGCAAATCCGTCCAACGGTTTAGATTCTTGGGATGACAAGCAACGGCAGCCCACGGCGAGGAACCGAAGGTGGGAGGGAAGAGAAAGGGGAGAGGGCCGGAGGCCATGGTGAGGGGTAAGAAGGGGGTCCAAAGGGGAGGCTTGCGCACGCAATCCGACAGCGGCGGATTGTGGCGGTGATGACGGTACCGACGTGCGGCGAAGAGGAGTTACAACGAAGGAGAGCTCGTTCTGGATGTGCTATGGCGGCGGCGGAGGGGAAACAGAGGGGAATTGAGAGGAGCTCACCGGCGGGGACAAAAATAGAGTAGGCACTGGAGCTCAAGAGGCTGGCGGTGAGGGAAACCATGGCCGAAGGAAGCGACGAGCGTCCAAGTGGCGTTGCGGCGGTGAGGCCGGCATCTAGCTAGTGAAGAGATGGGTTCACGCCGTCCCGGGATGGTTGAGCCACGGGGAAAGACTTGCAGGGGCGAGGGTGTCCAAAAGTGGTAGGGAGGCCGGCGGTGAGAGGCGGCGTCGGTGGCGACAGAGAGCACCCATGCTTCGGGGAGACGCGTGGCCAACGGCGCTCAGGGCAACGGAGCGAAAGAATGAAGGAATGGCTCTCGGGTGGGGGATTTTATAGGGACGGAGGAGCTCGGCTAGTGCCTTCAATAATGGAGCTCAATGATTGAGGTGAGAGAGGCGGGAGAGACCGAGGCGGCTCAAGATTCTCCTGGGCGGCGAAAAATTGGCCGATGGCGGAGATTGGTTGCGTGTGTAGAGGCAGTGCATCAGAGGGTGTAGTTTGGAATTCACTCGCGGGATGAATTTGGCGAGGCGTGAGAGGACTACGATGACATGCGCGACATGGCTGGCTCACTTTTGACTGACTTGGTCGGGGATGGAGACCGGGGAAAGGGAATGAGTGGAGGGGGAAAAAGGAGCGGCGGTGGTGGCGAGACCGTCCCATCCTTGGCGGTTAGCGATGGCCTCAGCGGGGCTGGGATGGGGCCAGCGTGACCCAGCCATTCCTCTCGGGACTTTGGCCGAACGGGTAATGTGCGATACGGGGGAAAAAGGGAATCGGGAGGTAGACGACGACTGTGCAGGGAGGGCAACGAACGGCTGTGCGCGGCCCGGGACACGCGGCACGGATCCGGCGGGCGAGGGCGCTCACGTGGGCGAGCGGAGAGATTGGGTGGCCCGAAGCGGCCTTGGGGACATGTGTCACGCATCCGGGCCGTGCGTGGCGGTCCCACGAAGGGTGCACTGCGCAGCGCGGATGAGAGGGATCGGACGGAGGGGCGCGGTGCTAGGGGACACGTGGTGCCGATCGAGCGGGCAATGCCAGTCCGTGCGGGGAGCAAGCAGGCGAGGGAAATCGAAGGGCTGTGGTGGCTCTGTGGGACACGCGTCGGGCATCCGCCAGGGCGAGCGCCACAATGGCTCGGGGTGAGGGGAGATCGACAGCAGTGCTGCGCACAGGGAGCACGTGGCAGCATCTCACGGTGCGCCGGGGTTGCGCGCAGTGATGGGCCGAGGAAGGGGAGATTGAGGCCCAAGGAGTACAGTGACGCTTTTCATTTTCTCAGAGATTTTATTTGAAGGGATATTTGGAGGGTTTTTCAAAGGGAAAAGAATTCAACACTAATGTTTGAGCTCAACAAAAATCAAGAAGTCAAGGCAGAGGTGTCAAAAGGGAATTTAGACGGGGATCTAAAGGAATCATTTTATGCTTCCGAGTCAGATATCTGGAACAGGTGTCGAGGCAAGAACTTTTGAAGGAGAAGATCAAGGAACTCGCAGTTAGGGTTTTAGGAGCGAACTTGGGTATGACGATTCGGATTCGAGGATTATTTTGGAACGGAGATTTTGAGAGGATGGATTTCGAGATTGGGGGCAAGGAGACAAACTGAGATCCAGGCACGACTTACGACATAGCACACAAAGATCGAAATTTTCACAGGTAGATTTTAGCAAAATAATGGTTTAACGTCTCACGGAAAGCGAGGCGTTACATGGCGAGGGATAACGGACTACTGTGGCGGCAAGGCGCTAAGATGAACAGCTGGCGACGTGAACATGATCGTTCGGCCTCGGCACGAGCGAGGCGAGGAAGGGGAGGCCGACGGTGGCGACGGGGCGGCCTCCCGGTCCGCACCAGTTGCCCGGCGTGAACTGGGAGAGACGATGTGGCTTGACGCGGTCGTGCGGCATCGACTCAGTCCGGTGGAGAGGAGATTTTGGAAGGGGAGAACGGAGGGGAATGGCAAGGGTAGTTATAGCCGAGGCGAGGTCGGTTTGGGGAAGATGGAGAACGAGGGAATTTCCCTTCGGTGGTGTCCTCGCCGGCGTGGTCATGCGAGAGGGGACAGCGGATTGGCATGGTGGCGTCATCGTTTCTGTCCACTGGCAGTAGAGGTTAAGAGGTGGAAGAGCGGGGTCCGGCCTGGGGAAGAAAAAGAAAGCGGGCAGGGAAAAAGGGGGGCTGAGCGCTTCCATTTTGGGGCGGAGTCGGGTTGGAGGCGTGGGAGGAACAGCTCCTTACATTGGCAGCTTGCGGCGGACCATGGTGACGCAGTGGATGACAACAAAAGGCTGGGCGAGCGGGTTTGGAACGGAGCGGGAACAAGACAGTCATCGGTGCAGGGCAGGTGACGGCGGCGGTCCTTGTAGTCGGTGTGTAGGTGGGAACGGCGGTCCGCGCCTCGAATTTGAACCAGACGACGGCAGCGGTAGCCGAGCGAGAGAGAGAAAAGGAGGGGGAGATAAAGCAGGCGAGAGAGACGCGTTCTCTCTCGCGACACGTACGCTGCGCGTGCACAACAGGCAGACGGGCCGAGGCAGGCCGGCAGCTTGCGTGCGCGGTTACTGGGCCGAGGGGATGGGGCAGCCCAGACGGGGTTGGGCACGCAGCGCCGAGAAAGGGGGTTGGGCCGACTGAGAAGAAATGGGAGGCTTGCGGCCCAACAGAGAGATAAATTATTTCTAATTCTGGATGGTTTAATTTGGAGAGGGTTCTAGAGTTTAAAAAATTGGAATTTGAATTTTAGACTTGATTTTGATTTGGTCTGAGGATTGAGATTTGGAACTTAGTCACAGGTGTTTGGATCGAGATCTTGGCACGCGAGAGACAGCAATCAAGGAGCCATATTTTTGCAATTACGGTTTTTTATTAATGTAGTTTTATACCTAACGCACGGGCGTTAAGGGGACTAAAACACAGGAACGCTGTGTATATGCACATTTTGTCGTAGAAAAACTAGGCAAAAAAAAAAAAGAGAAGCTGGTCAGGTCCAGCAAACATCTTTGGCATTATCAAGGGACATTCTTTTGGACTTGCCTGTGCCATGACCCTTTTTTGATTTATCTATGTACATGGATTATCCAAAACCTCTACACGATGGACGATCAGCAACGCCTTTGCAGGGATCCCTTATTTCTTCCGTCTTCTCTCCAAGATCATGCACACGCAATCTATTGTCGCGTGGGTTCATCCAGTAGATGCTGTTGGGCAGCAACCCATGCCGGCTAGCCCGGCACCACCCTCCCAAGCCATGGGTGCCGCCAACGAGAATGGCCCGGTCGCCGATGCTGCGTATCCTGGCGTGATTCCGTTTCTCAAATTCCACCCTGTAATCGGCGACGTCGACGATGGTGTTGCCGTCGTCGCCTTCGAAGATGAACACCAGGTGGAGCTTGCCGTTGAAGTCGATGGGGAAAATGGACACCACCACCATGTCGTTCGCCGTGGCGAATGGGCTGATCGATCGGCTTCACCCTCACGGTGCTGAACACTGCCTCCGGCGAGAACTCGAGCCGCCGACTTGTCGGCGTCGCCATATGGTGGTTATGCAATTTTGCGCGGCGGCTGTTCGACACGATGGAGGTTAACCGCGGCAATCGATCGCGCAACCGGCTGGAGCCAGGACTCCACCATAGTACGTACGACGTGCTATTTACGGGAGTTGGTCTCCGACACCGGATTCATGTCACGTACTCTTCATAATATGTTTATCCTATTAATCAGTACTCTCTGGTTTTTAGTGTTTCACATTATTAATTTTTGAATATAAGTTTAATATTTATTTTATTTAAAATAAAAATATAAATCATACTTAAAATATCTTTATTAATAAACAAATAAAAAATAATTACATAATTTTTTTAATAAAATAAATAGTTAAACGAACGTAGTAACTCAAACATTAAAAGCCGAAGAAGGGTAACAGCTTAGAACTAATATTGACAAAATCGATTGTGAGTTGGCGACCGTAAAGGTCAATCGTTCATATCGACCGCCGTAAGTACATGGCGACATTCTCTACGTCAGTAGAAGCTACTTCGATGGTGGGCTTTAGTCAATCAGAACCACTTGTCACAAATTTAATGGCTCTGATTTCAACAGGGTTGGAAGAGACTGTCCGGATTGAAAGGATTCTGTGGCACCACGGTTGTTTAGATCTCTGGTTTCTTGCTTATGCGAAGGAAAGAGGATGAAATAAGAAGAAAGATTCAATGAGAGGAAAAGTTGATACTACTATCTGGGTATTTCCTTGTGTTTCTACTGAATTTTCAATACAGCCGATCCACCTCTCAGTTCTTACGTGGCTGAGGAAAACTATCTCATTTTAAACATGATTTCACACTATAAGAGTGTTCAGTTATGCTTTTAGTGGTGACCTATAAGTCGTATATAAAATAAAAAATATTATTAATATATGGTTAATTAAGTATTAACTATTATAAAATTAAAAAACATATCTCTTTATTTTATAGAGATACTTTTATATAGAAAATTTTAAAAAATATATACAATTTAGTGGTTCAGAAAATATGCTCACTAAGATTGGCTCGAAGGCTACCTAAATACTCTTGGACATTCTGCAAGTACACCTAAAGCGGTCATGATCACTCGACAGAAGAGACTACTATCATCGTTCACAGATTGCATCTCCTCCGCGTGATATACAGCTGAAAGTAAACCACAACATTACTCTGTTTGATCGGCGTGCTCGCATGCATGATCGTTGCCAGCTTACAGTAAACGGCTCTGACAAATCAAGACATAGCGTGTCGCCTACTCTCATTGGTTCAGTAGCAAAATAAACTAAACAACTAAAAATAATTTATTATAGGTTTAAAAGCTAAGACTAGAAAATAGAGTCTAGTGAAACAAAAACCCAAAATTAACTCTAAAATTAAATCAGATGATAGTCTAACTTTGAGGAAATCCTCCTAGAAATTGTATACTACTTATATACTC
This sequence comes from Oryza meyeriana var. granulata, assembly GCA_003991445.1. Lineage (NCBI taxonomy): Eukaryota > Viridiplantae > Streptophyta > Magnoliopsida > Poales > Poaceae > Oryza > Oryza meyeriana. The sequence continues at coordinate 116,038 of RYFJ01001240.1, read as the reverse complement.
CAATCAAGAATATCATTCGATCAGATATCTAACTCTCTAAGAGGATTGCCAACAACAATCCAAAATATATTCTAATCCTAAAATTTTATATCTCTAAGAAAAAATTAGGCTTTAATGATATCACTAAATACATTTAAAAAAACTGAAACCTCATTCTCCTCTGTTCTTGCTCTCCACAAGTCGGGAGAGCTCTCACTCCTAATTTTTGTAGGAGCGAAGAGAGAGCGATGCGTGGAAAGAGAGATCGTGCGGTGAGGACAAGGTGCGTTGTTTCTATTTGGGCTGGACCCATTTTAATTATTGGAAGTTAATTTTCAGTGATTAATCTATTCATAACTAAATCTGATTAGAGATAACAACTAAATATGATTAGAGATAGAAAGACATAATTTTAGAAATAGACTTTTAGTTTTAGTTTTCTGTCGCAGCAGTAGTTGTCAGCTATTTTGAGGTGTAACACAAATCCGTTGTCACTAGTCCGAGACCGACTCCCATGGCGCGTTATACGGCCAAGCTATTTAAAAGACAACTGCGCGATGAATTGCGTCAGCAAACGTCGATCGAGCATCGACATGGTATCAGCCGCCACAATTGTCTAATATGAGTAACCTACGCCTAAAAAAATTCGTCTTATTTAAAATTTTAGTATAAATATGTAAAAATATGATCATATTTTAAATTTCTTTAATAATAAATCAAGTCACAATAAAATAAATTATATTTGGTTAAATTTTTTGAATAAAACGAATGGTCAAACATCGTGTTAAAAGTAACGGCGTTGTTGATACTTTTTTCGGTCACACAACGAGAATTAACTAAAGTTTTACGGTGTAAGGAGTAACTAACCATCTCAACCTAGATCAAGATAGGTTTTGTAATCAAAACTAGCTAGCAGAGCCGATTCTGATAGATTAGGATCGTCACTCGTCTTGTGGACGGAACAGAAGGTTTACGGACAAACCTATAAAGGAATAATTTACAATCTCGTAGTGAAGACGGATGATTTACAGCATAAATCGACGAAGATGGATGAACTAGGCAAAAGATACATGTAAAGCTGAAAGAACGATTCAATTGACTAATTGGATGTTGGTTGATCGAGAGATATTCAATTGAACCCGTAACCCTTATAAAGTGGTTGGACTTGCGTTCCTTAAGCCTTCTCTATATCCTATTTAGGTGAAAAGACCAACTAGAACTCATCAAATCCTATGCACATCAAAACAAACACGAGAACTATCATAATTACAATCAAACTCAAGCTGCCGGTCTGACTACCGGGCCCATGCCGGTCTAACCAGCTCCCTAAGAGTGGTCTGACCAGCCTCCTGACGAAGACTCGGGCCTTTTCTAAATTTGGCTTTTAATTACTGTATTTTTTATAGTGTCAAATTCGAGTGTTAAAAGATATTGTATCTATTAAAAATCGGAGGGAGTATTTGGCAGATTACTATGGTCCCAACTGTCGAATTTTTTATATTTTGATGCAAGTGTTCAGATCGGATCTACTCATAGGCTACTACTGCATCTTGTTCTTGCACTCGCTTCCAACAATACATATATAGATCAAGCGGATGATGTTTAGCCACGTAGGTAGACTAACATAATTCGCAGGAATATCATAGGAATATATATATACACACACTACTACTATAATTAAGATCAAGGTTATAAAGGTTAAGATACCTAATATCATGCGATCAGATCTAAGAGTATCTTTAGCCATAGCCTCCATTTTAGAGCTCTAAAGGTTAAATAGAGGTTATCTTTATTTTTTTTTAAACCCCAAACATGTCTCAAACTCCTGTAATGGCTCTTATTTTTCAGCCCTATTTCTTTTTCTATTGTATTTTATCATACACTATATATACATATATATATATATGTTTAGTTTGACACTATAATAATTAAAACATAAATATTTGTAACGTGTATAATTTATCCATATACAAATTAATAATTTAAAACACCATAATTTAAATTTTTGTTTAAAATTTAGAAACATAGAAATAACATATTCTGTAAGTAAAAGTTGAAGACACGAAATAACCCATAGAAAATATAATAAAACAAACTACTGAGCACCATGAAGCGTCCACAAATGCTCTACAAGATCATCTCGAAGTTGCTCATGCGCTTACTTATTTCCTATATCTTTATATCTTTAGAAACACCTCTAACACAGGTTTATTACATTACTGGTACCCCTCCTTTTTTAGAGGTCGCCGATAAAGCACTGTACGAAGGAGGCAGGGGAGGAGGAGGCGCCGGGAAGAGAGGTGTCGGGACGAGGCGAGAAGCGCCGAAGAGGACTGGCGCAGGGAAGAGGAGGAGGCCAAGGAGGAGGGCCGCCGGCAGAAAGACGCCGGGGAGGAGGTGGAACGGTGGCAGTGGCAGGCGGAAGGGTGGTGGCGGCGGGAGAGATGGGATGCGTTGTGCGCGATAGATGCCCACGCTAAAATTTTATCTGCGCAAAAAAAACAGAAATAAAGGTTGGCTATAGAGTTCTCAGAAATGGAAGCTGTGAGGAGGGATTTGGGAGACTTTCTATTTTAAGGACTACTGGACTTTGTTTTTTTTTCCCTTAAAAAGCAGTTTAGGGTCTTAGTTTAAGGATTCTATTGAAGATGTTCTAGCTGTTTATGGTCCAGAGTACCTATATTTTGAGGCGTAACCCATATCTCTTGTCCGAGAGGCCGAGACCGACTCTCATTGCACGCTATTTAAAGACCACCGCGAGATCAATTGCAGCCGTAAACGTCGATTGATCGTGTCAGCCGCCACAATGTCTAAGAAAGCCCGCGCTGCGCGCGTTCGAAAGAACATGGCGGGGTTGACAAGCCAGCAGCCGGGGGCGGCGCCGGCGCTGCCGTGCCTCGTCTTCGACTACGGCGAGGACGACACCGAGCGACGTCCCACGACGCTGTACAGCGTCGCCCATAGCGTGCACCGCCCCTGCGAGTTCGACGAGCTGCGGGACAAGCGGAGCTGGGTGACCTCGCACGGCTGGGTGCTCAACTGGGACCCGGCGACTGTCGCCACCTTCCTGTGGAACCTGCACGCTGCCGGCCGCAAGATCGTCCTGCCGCCGTTCGGGCAGACGCCACCGCCGCCGCCTGATGACTCCTCCTGCGCGCTATCCGGCAAGCCCACCGAAGATGGCTTCACGGTCGTCACGGTCGAGCCGCCAGAAAGCTGCTTCATGTGGTACTGCCACGTCGGCTCCTCGTCGGCGGCATGGGTCCGACACGAGTACGACATCGGAACCGAGAAGATGGACATGGGAGGCCGGCAGCGGATGAAACGGTCCATCTGCTGCTTCACGTCGTGCGGCGGCAAGTTCTACTACTACATCACGACAAACTTGTACGACGTGCTCGAGTTCTCGCTGGAGCCGGTGTTCAGCACCGTGCGGATGACGTCGGTCAGCCCGTTCACCACGGCCAACTACTTGACGGCGTCCATCTTCTCCCTCGATGTCAACGGCAAGCTCCACCTGGTGTTCATCTTCGAAGGCCGCGACTGCAGCAGTGCCGTCGATGACATTACTTTGAACATATGTCCCCTTTTATTAATAATAAATATCGCTTCTGTTGGTACTTAAGAAATAGAGGAGTGCTAGGGTACGGAGTACCGTTGGAACGGTATAGCCTACACGTCCGCAAGTAGTAGTACTCCCCAGGTGCGGGGTCGTCATCAGAGCCAACTTTCTCTACGCGCGTCACGAGAGATTCACCCTGCCTCTCCTACGCAATTCATGTGACATGTGCCACCTGCTGAATCAGCTGATGGTCCATGGTGCCGGCCGTATTGGATGATCCCCGTACATACATAAATATAATCTAGGAGAGGATCTGGCCACGTGTACATCCATGTTAGATGTAGAGGCCGAGAGGATCAAGATCTAATTATAGAGACGATGATATCACTCTTGAACCTATATCTTCTTTTCAGATTGTTTCTACTATAGTAACACTTGAGTAGTTCACGGTAAAAATTATGTTGTGGAGTATAGTTTTTAGTCACCTAAAAATACTTAAATTTTAGTTATTTTTAGATAACCCAAATCGCACTAAGATATATGCCGAACAATGCTTGAACCTTATCCGAACAATACTCCCTAAATTTTAGTCAATGAGACAGTGAGGCACGTGCATCCCTCCTCTGCCTCGCCCCTCCCCCCCCAACCAGTCCTCCTCTAAGCGGCGGCAAGGTGCCCCTGCGAATGTCTTCTTTGCTATCTCTAGTGGCTCTCGAATGTCACCGCCTCCTAACCACTCTAGCTCCCATGCCCCTACCACCGTCTCTACCTACCACCCTCCTCAAGCCTTGTGGCTCTGGCGGCACCACCACCTGCTGTAGGATCAAGATGTCGACTAGACAGGGGGTGAATAGACAATTTAAAATAATTAAGCACCTAATCAAGCTAACCTAAGTTGCTAGATTTGGTAAGGGAGCAAGACTAACTAGACTGAGTTAAGTTTTGCAATCCTAAGATGACATGGACTCAATAAGTTACTATAAATGTAAATTGCAATAAGTAAATGAGACATGGACTTCCCGTTGAGCGAGCCCAACTCCATCGCTCAAACCACCAAGCCACCGAACCCTTTCGTCAAGAGATGGGCAAAGCGGGAGTCGGTTCCGAAGTAGTCTACACAAACCTCGATCACTAGGGGTTTGTCGATGCTTTGCACCTGCAATAGAACTATGGGGCTACTCGGCAAGGGTGAATTCGGTGGACTGCAGAGAAACACAAGAGAATTATACTGGTTCAGGCCCTCGAGGTGAGGTAATACCCTACGTCTAGTTGAGGTGTTATATCCTCTGAGATGTATGCGCGATCGATGAATCTGGTTGTTCTTGTTGTGCTTGCCTGAGGGGCGCCCTGCCTCCCTTTATATACTAGGGGACAGGGGTACATGATAAGGATCCCAGTCGGATACGACCAAGGGATTTCCTTCTTAGAGATAGAATCCTATCCGACTAAGACTATGTTTTCTTATTATACAAGGTACAGCCTGCCGGGTGCCATCTTATCTCTAATTACATGGTCCGGCACATCCTCTATCCGAGTGGCCCATGTACTGGTAATGAGGTACCCGGGGCCCATGGCCTCCACAGGGTTATTCTTCCTCCACTCTGAAGATGATAAACACCGAACCACTCATAAACACCGGGCCTCCTCCACAATCTTCTCGGAGAGGTCACCGAGCAACTCCTCCAAACCGTCTAGGAGGCGGTAACCTCAAAGAGTAACAAGTAGCAAGCAAGGCTTAGGGATAAAATCAAGTGCCACACTAGCTCTAGCAATGATGCAATGCACTTGACTTGGCTTAATCTACCCTCAAACACCCACATATAGAGATAATGTGCTCAAGTGATGTGAGAGTGAATGCAAGGGCTCAAATGAATTGACTGAAGTGCCAAGCGAGCTCCCTTGCAGTTGGTGGAGGGGTATAAATGCCCCCACCCACCAAAACTAACCGTTAAGGGCATAATTCCTCGGCAACGGTTAACAAAAGAGCCGTTGCCGCACATTTAATGTGTCGTCGGTCCGATAGCGCCGTCCAGAATGCTAGTGCTTCTGGACAAGCCGGTCCAACCAGCCTCGTCCAAAGGGCAGCAAAAGCCTCTGGATAGGCCCGGTGCTACCGGCCTCATTCAGAGGGCTGCTTGCTGCCTCTGGACAGACCTGGCCCGACCGGCCTAAGGGCTCGGTCTGACTGGCCTCGTTCAGAGAGAAAAAATAGGTATCAAAACCAAAAAGTGCACCCTCATGCATGTGCTCTAATATGGCCTATGATCACCTCTTTGCCAAGTTTACCACCCCTCTTGATAGTACAACAAAGTTAGAAAATAAACCTAGCCATTTTCATCACCCAACACCTCGATCGACAAAATAGAAACTAGATTTATCGCCTTCCAACCTTTGCTTTGCACCATCAATTTTAATCCGTGGTATCTACCCTTGGCGTGCTCATCATGTGGATCTAACTCAAATACATCTCAAATAAAATAGTTGGTCCACAATTAGTGCTTGTCATTAATTACCAAAATCAATATGGGGGGGGGGGGGGGGGGGGGGGCCTAGATGCTTCACCTGCTCGCCATGACGCCACCCAGCTTTGTCAGCCGCCACACCATAGGTCCGCCACCATATAAAAGCGTCGCTAGCGGCCGCAGCCCAACCCCCGTGGCAAATTTACCGCAGGCGGTCATTTTCATGGCCTGCCTACGTTGTGACATGTCTGCCGCCTGAAAAAACCTATTTTGTAGTAGTGAATGATGGCCGTCCATCCACTGGTGCCCGAGAAGAAGAAGAGCTTGTCATCGCCATTGTTGTCACCATCGCCGATTAGTCCTCACCATCTCCCTCCCTCTCCTCTCTTCATGCCTCCCCGATTCAGAGGTTGCTATCTTGCCATTCCCTTTCTATAAATATAGGGTTAAGTCCAATTTAACCCCTTCAACTATCACGAAAGGCCAAAAGTAAGAATTACCCTCTAAAGTACCATAACAGACATTCCATATCTCCCAACTTCTTAAACTGGACAAATTGCCCTCGAGCCCAATCAAGTGCGGCTTTGATCTCATATATATGGCGCATGTGTGGCAATCTAGTCAACAAATTAACCAAAACAATCTAGCAGGCCCACACGTCAGCACGAGCACGAGCTAGCATACCTGTAGATCTTGCCAAAGCTAGGCTGGGGGTGGGGATCTTGTTGACGACAACATCACTGGTTTTGCTGCCTTCAAGATCAAGCCATCAAAGCTCGAGGGAGAGGCCACGGCGATAGTGAGCCTCGAGGACAGCTAGATCCTTCTCACCGCTCACAGTTAAGCTCCATCTCTTACTTCTCTACCTCCATCCATCTCTGTTTCCACCTCGCTAGCTCGTTGCCGAGCTCCGCCTCCTATGTCTCCACCTCCATCCATCTCCGCCGCTGCCTCGCCCAGCTCATCACCAAGCTCCGCCTCCTTTTTCTCCACCTCTGTCCATCTCTCCATCTCCACCACCGCCTCACCAGCTTATTGCCGAGCTCTACCTCTAGAAGCTCTATAGCTGCCACTGCAAGCCTTCTCTGAGCTGCAAGGTACGGTCATCGTCACAGGTGTAGCTTTCCACCAAGTGACACATAGAAAAGCTAGCCAAAACTGCCTACAAAAGGTTTGACAGATGCAATTTGTCTGGTATTAAAGTTGAGGGATAATTAATACTTTCACGATAGTTAAGGAGATAATTCAAACTTAGAACTCTTAAATATATTCAAGAATGCTAAGACGAAAGTGATATGCTATTTATACGATCCGATCGAGAAGTGACGGAGATCCATGTGTTCCTTTGCGGCTCGACGAGGCAGCACAAGATGCGGCCGTCCCCGTCGTGCAACGAGAGCCGCCCGTTCGGCGCGGCCGCAACTGGTTCCGGCGTTTTCCGCCGCCCGGCCGGTTGGCCATGGAACACGTCTGCACAGGCGGCGGGCACGTGTCGCCTCCCGCCACTCGCGCTGCATATGCGGCGCGGCGCATCAGTGGCACACTGGCACGTACGCGCTACCACATCAAATGATCAATCTCTCTTTCTTCTCTTGCCTCTACTGCTACTTGCAACTGTTAATCTGAACAGCTGGTTAATCTCAATCCAGTAATTAATTAACCAAGCTAGCTCACATACGGGATCAAAATAGTATGTACTAATCTGACACGAACACTTGATTCCACACGTGGATTACGCATTTATGCTTGATTTTGCAGTGATAACTCCCAGAAGCTAAGCTAGTGTGGCCGTAAACGTCACGCGTGCCTAACAATCTCAAATCTGTTTGCTTTTGTTTATTGTACCCGCCAAGTATCTTCTTCCTCGCCGCTAGGCGCTAGCTATATCTACCCGTCTCTGTCCGTTCTCACCATCAACGCCGTGCACCGCACAGCCACAGCACCGCGAGAGATATCGCGCCCACGCACGCCACGGTTGTAAAGCGAGCGGCCGGCCGTCATGCCGAGCGCCGTGCAGGCCATGTCGTCGAGCCACGCCGCGGCGGCGGTCATGGCGGCGGGGCAGAAGCGGCTGACGCGGCTGCTGCTGAACGTGACGGTGGAGCAGAGCCTGTGGCCGGTCCACGTCGTGCTGGGCGCGGACTGCACTGTGGCCGACCTCGTCCGCGCCGCCGTCGCCGTGTACGTGCGCGAGGGACGACGGCCGCCGCTCCCCGGGCACTCTGTGTCCGCCGCCGGGGGCGACGCGGCGGCCGGGTTCGAGCTGCATTTCTCCAAGTACTCTCTCGAAAGTACGGTCTATTTTCTCTCGCCTCTCTTTTATCTCAGATTCCATGAAATATATCGTGAGTTCGTCGTGACAGAGTGGTTTCTTCCGACACGATGCCTGGATTAAGCTTTAAATTTCGATTTGTTGTGACCAGATTGAAGCTAATTCGTCACGCACTGATCGATTCTTGTCAGGTTTAAGGCCGGAAGAGAAGCTGGTGGATCTGGGGTCTCGCAATTTTTTCCTTTGCGCGCGGAGATCTGCTGCTTAATTTTGTGTTTTTCTTATGGGTAACCAACCATCTGCTGCTTAATTGATTAAAGTGAGCCGAGCAATTCACCGCTCGTCACGAGCTGCACCATGAGCTCCTGATACGTGTGGTGCCTGACATGTCGTCGCCTCTCTCGTGTGAGACCCCCCGATGGATCAGGCGCCTGTACTGCTTTATTCATTTTCTCTTCTTTTTCTGAAGATCCTGTTCATACTGATAGCCGTTGAAGTGCAGCAATAAGATGGGAGATGGATTTTTGTCCTTGGTTGTTCTCTTGTTTTTTTATGACACCTAAATGGATATGAAATTTTTTAAAAAAATTAATAAGATAGATTAATATGTGATATGTCATATAATAGATAGGTAAAATTTGAATTTTGCAAGTCGTAAGAAAGAATAACAAATGAAATTTTAACCAGTAAACGTAAAATCTGAAACTTTAGGAATCCATTTACCGCCTCGTTCGGTTCAGGCCAAACCAAACCAAACCAACCACTGACACGGCTTCCGGCCTGAAATCGTCGTGATCACGCGCGCGCCCGAGGAGAATCCGCAGTGCGAGACCGATTCCCGTACGGTAATCGATGGCAATATAATCTACTATGTCACGCACGCCAGATCGATCGTGTCAACTACCACAATATAATCTAATTACCATATGGCGACGTCGACAAGCCGGCAGCCGGCGGAGGCGGCGTTGCCGTGCAGGATGATCGTCCTCGGCCAACCCGCGAAGAAGACGCTGTACACGGTCGCCGACGGCGTGCACCGCCCCCGCCGCGAGACCGAGCGGAGGTGGGCGACCTCATCGCAGAACGGCTGGGTGGTGACCTGGGACCCGGCGACTCTCGCCACCGTCCTGCGCAACCCGGGCGCCGGAGACGACGCCGGTTGCAAGATCGTCCTGCCGTCGTTCGGGAAGACGCCGCCGGCGGCCGAGGCCTGCTGCACGCTGTCCGGCGAGCCCACCGACGACGGCGGATTCACGGTGGTCGTGGTCGAGCCGCCGAACGGCTCCGTGCTGTGGTACTGCCATGTCGGTTCCTCGTCACCGGCGGCGGCGTGGGAGAAGGTCGAGTACGACGTCAAGACGCTGTTGGGTTAATTAATCTGGTTATTATTGTGTCCTAGCCATTATTCGTAGTAGTGTTGTGTGCGTTGCACGGTGAGGTACACGCATGTGTTACGTTTCGTGTACTGCATTGTTGCTGAGTCTGATCTTTCATCGTATCAGATCGACGTTTCGGGATGATCCCCTTGTACATAGGTAAATCAAGTAGTCATGATGTTCTTTTTATATGTCATACAGTATGCATAACTGCCCTGTTCGTTTTTGCGTTCACTATGACTGATCCGGGGCTGTTAGCACTTGGAGGATAATTACCGCATGATTAGTTAAGTATTAACGCACGATTAGTTAATTATTAACTACTATGCATATTTTTTTAATTAACTAGCATAGTGTCTCTACTTTCTGACGGGAAGAAAATATGAAAAAATTTAGGAAAAAGAGAGCATAGTTCGTATATGGCCGAGTGAGGCAAGGGTGGTGTCGTTCAGCGGTAGAGGGAGCAGCACCACACTAATCTCTAGCTAGAGGGAGCAAGAGGGGAGGAGATTTTTTTGGAGATAAAAAATTAAAAAAATGAATGAAAAACTAATCATAGGCATGTTACTGCTAGTTCTAATTTAAATAAAATATTTTTTACAGTATCTGTTATAGATGATTACATGCAAGAAATTTTACCACAACAAAAGCGTACTTTTCATAACTTAAAAAGGTGCAATTTATCATGGACCCAACATGACTAATATGTTTACACGTCATAAATAGATAAAAAAATCAAAATACAACCAACCATACAAACATATCTCAACCCCCTAACACGTGAAACAATAAGGACTATATAGTTTTCTTTTAATCTTGTTTTATGTCCTTTTGTCTTTGAGTTGGATTATTTTCGTATTTTTCTTGTTTACTAGCGACTTCTTTATAAATATGGCATGTTAGATATTTTCCGTGGATGGTGGACTACTCGATGAGTTATCCTCTACCTCCACGTCTCCGGCCCGGCGCCCCCCTCCACCTCCCTCTCCTCTCCCTAGCGCTGCCTTCACCCGATCTCCCTCCCCCTTTCCCCAGGTCTAGCCGGCACAAGCTCGGGGCGGCCAGATCCAGTTACTCCCTGTGCTATGCGCTGTGGAGGAACTGCGGAGGGGAGATGGGGAGGAGGCAGTGCAATAGAGGGAAGGGGGAAGGCTGTCGGATCGGGCGATGAGCGGCGGCCACAGCGAGCATCCTAGGGCGTGGCTTGAGACCACAACAACAACAGTAGCTGACGACGGCCTCGAGCGGTGGCAACGAGTAGTCCGGTGCGGCGGCGGCAACCACTTAGCTGAATCGGTGATGTCCCATAGTCTCTTGCTCTCTCTGGATGGTTGAATGTGATTGAATTTTGTTGATTTGGCTATCCTCGAATCCTCGTGGGTTTTTTTTCTTGGAAGCAAGAGTGGTTCCTACTGGTCTGAAGCTTCTATCAATAGGTTATTGCTCTATAGGCGAAACGTGCTTCTACTACCGTTATTGTTCTTCCCCCGCTTCGTTACGATTCTACCCCGACATCACGTTTTTGACGGGTTTTCGGATTCAATGTGATGTCAGCAAGAGCGGACGAACGAAAACCATCCGTATTTTTATAATAGTAGAGATTAGCTCGGCTTAGCTCTATTACACCCTGAACCGTAGGCCCATCTGCTTAACGGGCCAACTTACTGCGCTAGACCTCCTACGTGACGCGTTCCCAGCTTCATCCGTCGGATTGGAAAATATATGGTCTAGATCATATCGCAAGGACATTCTTGTAATTGACCTTCTGCCAAGCAAATCCCCATATTAGGGTTCCTTCCTTCGTCCCCTTCCTTTGCTTTATAAATTCACAGGAGATGGCGTGGATCAGGAGAACAGCCGCTACGCCGCCACCGCCAAATCTCGAGCCGCGCGAAAGATTATCTAAGTCTGCAACGAATCAACTTCTCTTCATCTTCTTCCTTTGCTTCTCTCGATTTGATTTGCTTCTTTCAATTCGATCTGATGCAATTTCATCTTCTATTCAGACTTCGTTTGCCATCAATTCGTCTTTGTCTATCTCGTGTTTTTGCTTGGAGGAATAGTCGGAGGAAAATGTAAGGCAACCAGTAATGATTCAGGCATCCCCTTTGTCCCGATTATAACGGCAATGGAGGTGTTGCGTTGCTCGGAGAGTGATTCTTCTGCTCTTCAGATTAGCTGAAGGGGATGGCTTGCCTTCCCTCACTGAAGCTTGTCTAGTAGTCTTAAAAGAAGATTTCATTTATGTTTCCTCTTTCTTTCTTTTTACTTTGTTCTAGATTTTGCTTTTGCTTTTCTGCACAGTTCAGTACTTTGCTTTACTGTAAAATCAAACCGCCAACTTTTAATCTTTGCGCTTGTGCAGTAGATTGGTGGTGGTGGCAGCCACTCACTGAATCGGTGATGTCCCATAGTCTCTTGCTCCCTCTGGATGGTCGAATGTGATTGAATTTTGTCAATTTGGCTATCCTTAAATCCTCGTGGGTTTTTTTTCTCAAAAGCAGGAGGGGTTCCTACTGCTCCGAAGCTTCTATCGCTAGGTTATTGCTCTATAGGCGAAACGTGCTACTACTGCCGCTATTGTTCTTCCCCCGATTCGCTACGATTCTATCCCGAAATCACGTTCTTGATGGGTTTTGGGGATTCAACATGACGTCAGCGACGACCGGACTGATGACGTCATGCTGGCGTCAGCAAGAGCGAATGAATGCAAACCATCCGTATTTTTATAATAATAGAGATAAATGACATCATTGATTTTTATGTTAACGTTTAACCATTCGTCTTATTTAAAAAATTATTATAAATAAACAAAAATATGAGTTATACTTAAAAGCTCTTTCGATGATAAACCAAGTCACAATAATATAAACTATATTTGTCTACATTTTTAAATAAAAAAAATGGTCAAATATCGTATCAAAAATCAACAACGTCATTTATTAAAAAAAACATAAAAAGAATTAGATAGTGTCTAGCAGCTGTAATATAGGTGGGCGAGATCATTCTTCTTGGATATATACGGCAATATAGGTAGTCTTCTTCGATCTATCGATGTTAAGGCAAAAGTGATACAGTGTGATACCTGACCAGATCAACTGACGACGTTCGCAAGGGAATTGAAGCAGATCAGCAGCGACACGCGTACGTCTGCTCGACTGGTGTCGCCGCAGTCACTCGAGGCATCCGTGGCAGGCAAGCACAGCTATCTAAAGACATCAACGAAACTTCGGCACAGCATGACATTACACATTGATCGATCTTCCTCGTCTTTCTTTTCTCTGAGATTGAGAAGCCGTCGTCGTCTCTTCTACGGCTTGCTTCTTCCGCACATGTGGAATACAAGAGCTCGTGATACGTGTCGTCGTTCCAGGCATGTAAATGTTTCGCTCTGTTTATTAGCAGGCAGCTAAATTTTAGATTTTTTGACATAATTTTAGAGTTAATTTTAAAGTTTTATTTTTAAGTACTAACTAATATATAGATATAAAAATTTTAACTGTAGAATATTTTCCTTTCTACGGTTCAATAGTCGTTAGATCTCGGAAGAAAGTTAGTGTAGAAATAAGACGTAGTATTTCCTTCGTCTTAAAATAAAAAAAATCTAATATTAAATATAACATATTCTACTGCTACAAATCTAGACAAAGATACATGCTTTGTCTCCTCTGATTCGACAGAGTCGTTTACATTATAAAAAAGCGCATCGATCAAACTAGGTAACTGTGATATACTTTCAGCTGTATATCACGCAATCTATTATCTGTGAACCGAATGTTCCAACAGTCTGCATACTCTAGGTGTCGCCTGACCATAATTGCGCCAGGTGGGCCTACTTGAAGAATGTCTATAAATACCTTGTTAAAAATAAGAGCGTTTAGGTTGTTCTTTTCTATTTTTTTCTGTAGACTTTTAAAACCGATTATTTGCTCCATGTCTTTAAAAATATGATTTTTTTTTTAAAAAAATTTCTATTGTATTGATTAGACCACCTATTCCAAACTATTTATAAAATTTATTTTTAAGTATCAATTTATCATGTTAATAAAAAATCTACACCAATAATCTAAAGAAAAACTACCTCAAACATAACCATAGACATCATGTCTAAGATGAGAGAACCTTCCTCATCCATGTGAGAATTCGATTGGCTGTACTAAAATTTCAGTAGAAACACAAAGAAATACTTAGATAGTAGTGTCAACTTTTCCTCCCATAGAATCTTGTTCCTCTCTCTAAGAATCACCATTCTTTCTCATCCTCTTTCCTTCACGTCAGCACGAAAGTACAGATCCAAAGTTCCAAACCATGGTGCCACGGCAGCCTACATCGTGGCTGGCCAATACTTGTTTAGAGGAGTTAGAGGTTCTAAAAAGTAATTGATGACTAATCAGCTGGTAAGATAAGAAAAACCAGGTTCTAACAATAGAAGCTGATCGTAAAAGAAGCTACAGCTAATAAAAGCTCCTCTAAAGAGAATCAAATCTCTTTCAGTCCAGCTAAAATCAGAACCGTTTATTTTGTGACAAGTGGTCCGGATTAACTAAAACACCATTTAAATCAGCTTATACTTTAGGGCTGGTTCGAATCTACGTGTTAGGGTAAAAAACCCCCTCATTTTTCGTGAGCACGTTTTCCGATGCTAAACGGTGCGTTTTTTAAAAAATTCTATCTAAAAGTTACTTTAAAAATCATATTAATTTATTTCTAAGTTTGTAATAGCTAATACTCAATTAATTATATGTTGATGACTCATCTCATTTTATGTGATCATTTTTTTATTTTTCCCTCACATTCAAATTAAGTCTCAGACTTACTCATTTGTTTTCCGTGAGCAGTCAAACTATTAAACAATATATTTTTAAATAATATATATATAAGTTTCTTTAAAAATTCAGATAAATCTATTTTTCAAACGTATAATAGTTAATATTTAATTAATCATATCCTAGCTACTGATAAACCATAAAGCATAAGCTCATTCAAACCGTTTCTAAAGCCCACCCCTTCAGTAGCTTCTACTGATGCAGAGAATCTGCATTTCTGGGCCGTCTACCCGCATCCATCACAGTGGTGGTCCCCCACGCCTCCTCTCCCCGCGTTCCAGCTCACCTGCGGCGCTCGAGTCCCTTCCCTTCCGATTTTACCGCCGCGCCGGTCGCCGCAGTAGTAGCGGCGCTACGGTTATTTCAGTTAGGGTTCCGGCGAGACCCCCACCTCCCCTGGAGAGAGCAACCAGCGCCGCCATCTCAGGGAAGGGGGGAGAGATGGTTTTCGTGTGGCTCACCGCGTTCTTCCTCGTCGTCGCGCTCATCGTGCTCGTCATCTACCAGGTGAGCTAGGCCCCCCCTCGGTATCTCCGTCCGTCGCCGGCTCCCGCTCTCTGGGCGCGCCTGGTTCTGTTGCCCTGATCTTGGGCTGTACGGTATTTTCCCGGCGTTTGGAAGGAGAGGGTTGCGGATTTGTGGATCAATCGACGCGAAACTTTCGGCATTTGGGGGGTGGGGTTAGACTTTAGAGCGACTCGTAATTCCTAATTTTTGGTTTCGGATAAGGACTGAGGAATTGTTTGCTCTAAATGTTGCGTTCTGGTGCGATACTGTTTAGTGTGCGATCACTGCTGTCGAGATCTCCATCTCTCCCTTTCTTGTTTGGGCGTAGTAAACTTGCAACATTTGATGGAATAATACATAATTTCAGTTACACTATTCATCCTTGTGGTTGTAGAAATTGGTTTCAATTCATATGTACTACCCTGAGCACTGCAGTTTTTTCATCGCCTCTGGTTTTTTTGCAGCTGATGTGCTTGGCAGATCTGGAGTTTGACTATATCAATCCGTTTGATTCATCCTCTCGGATAAATAAAGTGGTTATGCCTGAATTCATATTGCAAGCAGCTCTAAGTGTATTATTCCTCCTATCTGGGCATTGGGCAATGTTCTTACTTTCTGCCCCGATGGTGTACTATAATTATACGCTGTAAGTGCTGCTGTCTTCTATCTGCCTTTTAGTTTTTAAAACATTTTATATTCCTGTAAGCTGTATTAAATGAAAAGCCTGGGACTGGTGTCTTCTTAATCCTAAGTTATTATTTTGCCATGACTAGTATAAACAGATGGAACTGAAAGTTGGAAATGGTACAGTCCTCCATGTCTTGTACGAGAGAACCAAAACAATAATTTGAAAATGGAAATGGGTGTTCAAGGTTGAGACACCTTAAAGCTGCTTCAGTTGTTTGTTCAGAAAATTTTAGATTAAAATGGTCAGTGAAGCTCTGGTCTCCTGCTTCAGACACCAAGTTTGTTCTTTACACATAATGCACTAAAGATTGTTTCATGATTATGAGGTATATGACCTGCTTTTGCATTGCCCTGACTTCTATATACCTTAATGCTGCACACACATTGACATCTTAATTAGTGTAACCTAATAGACATCCTTCTAATATCTTATTTTCTTATCAGCATTCAGGAAGCACTAAATTCTGGTATGCATGATTTTAGGACCATGATTTTACTTTATCTGATAACTCTGAATTTCTATGTAGTTTTTTTGCCACTTGTTATACTAGGTTTGATAGGGTTAGTGATCGTATGATCTATCATATAGGTTAATATAGGTGTATAACTGTTTATCTTATATTTGAACAAATGAGGTGATAATGCTGGCTCCTGCATGCAGTTTCTAGAAGAATGCCTGAATAATAGTTTCTACAAACATATGCAAAATCATCATGTTTTATAGGCCTAATAGAAAGCATGAGCTATATACCCTTCCTAAATTTGTGAATATCTTTTCTTAGCCAACCCGTATATTGACTCTTGGGACCCAGGGTACTAGCGTGGTGAGATTAATCAGTCTCATGCTATTTAATGTTTGTCCCAACTGAATTAACTCCTTCACACCTGCCCATACCCATGTTCGTTGCATGTTTTCCATGCTACGATGTTGCTTGGGGTTGATGACATAGTGATGAAATTATGAAATTTAACTGTAATTGGTTGTTCGTGAAAAAAAAAGGGAGCTGAGAGACCTAGGGTGGATCTAATAGTATACAATCAGATTTAATCATGTCAGGAAGCTACTGAGAAACTAAATATTGTAATTTGCCTGTAAGTATATTGGCGTAGTATGTGAAATCATGGTTAAAGATTCTAGCCTGATTTTAGTGTGGTTTAAGAATTGAGGTGTTAGAAGTTAGAAGGGAAAGGATAATAGAAGGCAGCATATCGTTCAACTTTGGTTGTTAACTATTATTCAATTATTGCTTCATGTGGTTGCTCTGTACTGTGCCTGTACGCTGGTATCCCCAGCCAAAAACTATGTATTACTGGTATGCTTTCTAGTAAAGATGGGCCTTTTATCCAAAAGTTATTTAATTATCCAGGAATGCAAATTTTTTATTTTGTTAAACCAATCAACATTTATGTTATTATGTTCAATACCAGATGTATATAGTATGCACTATTAATGGCACAGATGTAAACATGCTGATGTCAGAGTATCAGCACTATAGCGATATGGCTATATCACAAAAGTGCAAATTTCCAGGACTTGAACTTTGTCAGTGTATTATATTCCCGCTAGAACTGTAGCAGATCATTCTTTTTTGAAGAAACAAACATGACTGACAAACATGAGCTAAGGTTCCGAGAACTGGCACCGTTCTATAGGGCTAGGTTTTCTGTTGATGATATTTTAACTTGTCTGCTACTTAAAAGAAGTCAGAAATTGTTTGTTGACTTGACTGGGAACCTTTTTGTGGTCTATGCACGTTTCAGGTACCAGCGGCGGCAACATCTTGTAGATGTAACAGAAATATTTAATCATCTTGGCCGGGAGAAGAAACGTCGCCTTTTTAAGATAGTTGGTCTCATTATTCTCCTATTCTTGTCCTTGTTTTGGTAAACAAGCAACTGTTACCTATATCATTTGATATTTACTGCAAGTCAGCAACAAGCAGAGAAGAATATAACTACCAATTGTTTGCGTGTTTTGTCTTCAGGATGATCTGGAGTGTATTATTGGAGGAGGACGAGTAGAATGAAAAAACACTATGGTAGCTCATATTGGTGTTCCAAGTTCCAACCGTTAGTTAGGTATTACAACATGGCCCTCATGACACACTGAACACCCTATTCCAGTTCTATTGATCGATACCAAAATCGTTTTGGTTGAATGCAGGTCATCTGGAGAAGCAAGACAAGTGAAAGACATCGTGCCCCCAAAAATATTATTGGCTTGTGGAGCTGTTTTTTTTTCTCCTGATTTATAGTGAAGCTCCTATTATCGTCGCTTGTAACATGTAAATTAGGAGCTACTGCCACTATTCGTTGAACTGTGCATCAGTTATTGTGGGGCAAAGGATTAGCTTCGTCGTCGTTCATGGGTTGTCTTGCCTTGCACTGCAAAACGTCCTCGGTTTTATGTTGATTTCGCGTGGTTTGATTTTTGTTTAGCAAGATCATTTCCTCTGAACTCGCGGCTGTCATCTTTTGTCGTCAGTCAGAAGTGCAAACACAAAGAGCAATAATGCTTGGTGCTATCTGTCCCAAACCTGAGCATGTAGCCATTAAGTTGGACCCGAAATTTTGTATGAATGTGTCGATTCACTGCATCGCACAGGTTAGTCTCAGTAGAGGAACCTATTGCGGCGCATTTAATCTCACTTTCAGTTCTTAGCACCGCCGATTCCATAATTCCATTTCACTTCCAATTCTTAGAATCAAGCACAACCAATTCAACATGTTGGGAGGAAAAAAGAGCTTTCTGATAAAGAGAGAGCGTTCTTTTTAGGAACTATTGCATATCTTTTATTGATCTTATATTGGTACACAAGTGTGACAAGAACCAAAGTAGTAAACAATCTGTATCTTAACGAAATAGCGAGGGTAGCTAAAGCATATCCCTGGGACCGACAAGAAGTAATTGCATTGCATTGTTCTTTCAAAAAGAAGTTTTATTGCACTTGTAGACTCGTATCCAAACACAAGTTATGGGCACACCATCACCGCCTTGACTCAGTAGGGCTCCACTGGGGCTCTGAATTTTAACCCAGCGTATCCTGCCGCGTCGCCGAGCTCCTCTTCGATCCTGAGCAGCTGCAACCACAAGCAAGCAATGACAGTGTCAGTGTTGTTCAGAAAGCGGAGCATAATGACTTGAAGAGGCCATGTTTGATCCACGATAGTGTTGTGGCATCACCAAATGACACAGAAAGTCTACACTGATTTTTCTGAAAAAGGTAATGCCCCTTCCAAGACAAGCAAACTGAGTTCATCTGGAACAAAAACATGTTTGCAGTACTTCGCCATCACAACTTATATATCATAGGAATAATACTTTGCCCAGTTCTTTATCCACAGATTCCTGCTTAAACTATCAAGCTATGCCAAATTAATTAAGGTAATTCAATTGACATACATAATCAGTTGTGTTGTAGATTACAAAATTTATACAGCAAAGAAGAGTACATTGATGGGCCTGCTGTGGGAGGAATTACTAGCAGTGAGTGAAGGCTCCATAAAAACAAGCACAGCAATATATTAAGAACGTTATAAAGTGTATTTTGCTGCAAAGAAGGTAAAGAGGGAGTAATGTGGGTTTGTAGCAACAAGCTTACCTGGTTGTATTTGGCTAGACGCTCTGACCGACAGGGAGCCCCTGTCTTGATTTGACCCTGTAACGAAATTGTGGGATATGATGTTACCATTGAAGACATTCAAAACTATAGAGAGTTTAGTTCTAGTATAACCAAAAGACATACCGTGGCTAGACCAACTGAGAGGTCAGCAATGAAGGTATCCTCTGTCTCACCACTGCAGAAAGGACAAAAGATTTATGTGAAACAAATCTGACAAAAGATGAAAATAGCTAAAAGAGTTACAATTCTTACCTCCTATGGCTGGCCATCACTCCCCATCCAGCACGCTTGGACATTCTAACCGCTTCAATGCTCTCAGTAACTGAGCCTATTTGATTCACCTGATAGCGTAAACAGATGATATAAAATATAGCACTACAATGTCCTAGCAAAAGAAATAGCAACTCTGAGCAGCATACACTACCTTCAAGAGAAGAGCATTGCAAGTCTTTTCGCTAATTGCCTTGGCGACCCTCTGAACAAGGCAATCATGCATTGTTAAAACATGAAGTTTCGTGAAGACTATCTGAGATTAGTACTAACAATTAATGCATTAACTTAACTTACTGTGGGGTTGGTAACAAGAAGGTCATCCCCTACAATCTGTACTTGCTGTCCAATCTCATCAGTAAGTTTGGCATAGGTAGCCCAGTCATCCTGATCGAATGGATCTTCGATCGACACAATAGGGTACTCAGAAACAAAGGACTTGTACACATCTTTCAGGCTGTCACCTGAAATTTTGTGTGAACCATCGTTGTTCTGGTCAAGAAAACTAACACATGTCAATACACACTAAGTTTTATTTCTTGTTGTAGTCTCATGGAACAACACAAAGAGCTATGTGCAGATAAAAATTTGACAAGCAGCAGCAGGTCTTACATCCTCCTTGAAATTAAGATCGTAAGTCTTATCCTTTTCACTGTAAAATTCAGAAGCTGCAACATCCATTCCAATGACCACCTGCCATATATAAACGAAATCAATAAACATTGATCCAAAAAGGATCGAAGTACAGGCTTCAATATGAAACTGATGATCACGCAAAGAGAATCAAACAAATGTTGAATTATGAGCTAAATTAAGAGAGAAGGGAATTACTTTGCCTGTGTAGCCAGCCTTAGCTATGGCCGTCTTCAACAGTTCAAGGCCCTCTTTGTTTTCCTGCACATGAATATTTCAGTTTCATGTCTGCAACAAAAGTGAAAACGAGCTGTAGTAAACGATGGTGGCGCCGGCGAGGATGGCTTAGATGGTTAACGGCATGGCCTTGGACCCATGGCGGGGACAGCACAGCTTGGATCTGCGGCGGCCATGGCACAGCTGCAGCGACGGCGCTGTTCCCTTGTGCTTTACCGACTCGATTCAGGGGGCGAATTTTTACTGTTACTAATTTAATTTTTTTTTTAATTTACAAAACTAATTTTCGATTTGGATTATTTGCAAAACTAGCCTCTTGCCGCCCTGGGCCACGGCGGGATTTAAAAATCGCCGTGCCCCAGGGCGGCGAATGACCAGGGCACCGCGCCGTCACCAGACCGTGACAGCGGCGGTGAATGGCCCCGGGCCAAGAGCAAAAATGCCCGTGCCCGCACGGAAGACGAGCGCGGGCGCGGGGTGCGGCGGAGCACGGTGCGCGACGGCGCGGGGCGCGGGGCGCGGCGATGGCGCGGACGCGGGACTGGGGACGGACGGCGCGCGGGTGCGGGCGCGGGCGCGGGCACGGGAGACGAGCGCGGGCGCGGGGACGGGACGGGCGCGGGGTGCGCGACGGGCGCGGGGACGGGACGGGCGCGGGTGCGGGCGCGGCGCGGGCACGGAGACGAGCGCGGGCGCGGGGACGGGCGCGGACGCGGGACGGGCACAGGCAACGCAACCCCCGACCGGCTGACGCCGTCGGCAGGCCGTGCCGGCGCGTGGGCCTAGGCCATTCGCCGCCCTAGGCCACGGTGGTTTTTAAATACCGCCGTGACCCAGGGCGACAAGAGGCTAGTTTTGCAAATGATCCAAATTGAAAATTAGTTTTGTAAATTAAAAAAAAAATTAAATTAGTAACAGTAAAAATTCTTCGGGGGGCTATTTCGCATAATTTTGGACCCAATGTGACCGACTAGTGGGCCCGGACTACCATCTGGGTTGGATCGACGAATCCGGCCCGGAGTGCTTTGCGGCTCATTAGGTGGGCCGGAACGGGATTGCTGTGTGCATGCGGCCCATATTAGTTGGGCCGAAACGGGCTCGCGGTGTGCGTTAGGCCCATATAAGTTGGGCCGAAACGGGTTCGCGGTGTGCGTGCGGCCCATATAATTTGGGCCGGAACTGGATGTGTGTACATGCGACCATATTAGCTGTAGCATGTAAAAGTGGTCCTCCTTGTTGTTGTAGAAAGCCCAACTCCATACGGCCCAACTCGTTGTAGTCTTTTGAACTGAACCAATACGGCAATATCACCTCCTTATTAAAAAAAACTCTTGTCAAAACTTTTAAATCTACTTTAGTTTCCCAAATATAATCATATAGATGTAGTGTTTATATAGTTGATAGTATCTGAATAATTAGCTTTACTCAGAACATCTTTAGTGACGTGCAACTGCTTGTTTGTTATTACGATCAGTTCTACTTCATAATGAGAAACTCACTAAGTTTGCCACAAGGGGCAATCAAACAAATTGTACTAGCGTACTGACATGATAGAAGTGCAGAAAATGATGGTGGATTACCTGGATGCTAGGCGCAAAGCCACCTTCATCCCCAACATTTGTGGCATCTTGGCCATACTTCTTCTTGATTATACTCTGTATAAAAAAGAACCATCATTCTAACAACACATTCTGAAGTTTCAGATACAAAATGAAATAATGTTGATTGTTCACCTTCAGGTGGTGGTACACCTCAACTCCCATCTTCATGGCCTCCTTGAACGAGGAGGCACCAGTAGGGAGGATCATGAACTCCTGTACAGCAGCTAAATGAGCAGAGAATATAATTGAACCATGTATCGGCACGTTCATGTCATTATGCAAGCAATATTACCTGCATGGCAAGTTTGTTTCCAGCGTGGGATCCTCCATTAATCACATTAAAAGCAGGTACAGGCAGCACGAGAGTCTTGTTTCCAGCAAGATTTGCAATATGCTGCAATTAATTGGTGTCTTAGCATGGGCTCTGAAGTTTCAGAAGAACAAAGTTTACATACCAATGTACTAGTAGTTTAACAGACCTGATAAAGGGGAATTTTCTTCACCATGGCTCCTGCTTTGCACACAGCAAGTGACACAGCAAGAATAGCATTTGCTCCAAGCTGTCATTGTTTTAACCACATCAAAGGAAGTCGGTACAAGGTGTAGTACTCGATGTAAGGTTAGATCTAAATGTATTGTTACAAGTTAACACCTTTTGTTTGCACCAGCCCCAGTTGTTGGAGGTTCCGTCAAGCTGCTGGACCATGAAGTTATCAATGTCAACTTGCTCAGTGGGATCCTGCAACAAAAATCACCAAGTTAAGAAAACTGTCTTGCTTTTTTTTATTTTGTTTGTGTATCGTGTCAGTGGAATTATATAATGTGGGATACATACCTTTCCAATGAGCGCTGGTCCAATAATAGTGTTTACATTATTCACAGCCTAGCAAAAGAGGATAATATTATTTGATTGGCATACATAAAGCACACAATAGGTCCAATCACTGACACATGCTAGTAGTTGTTAAAATGCAGGCTTCAAATAGTTCCTTTGAACCAAATTTATGACACATACAAGAGGTAGATAAACTTCTCCGGACAAGAGGTAGATAAACATATGACAGCTATCTTAGTTACACTGCCTTACTTAAACATTTTTTTAGAAAAACAGATCACATAGCCTTACTTAAACATACATCATGGATACTTTGGACTATTAAACATTGTTCATCTCAACTCAAAATGCAAAAATATAAGTAAAAATGCAAGCTGTTTATAGATTGTAAAAGTGTGCTAACATTCAATTAGAGTGAAAGCCAATGAGCTAACCTTAAGTACACCTTTACCAAGATAATCAGATCCTCCATCTCTTAGCTCTAAGGCCTCATATATTCCTACAGTCAAAGTACAAAACAGAAAAATGGTAACCATTCTGTATCCATCAGCATAATGTTGCAGGAATTCATCCTGTATCCTGCTTATACTCGATAAATGAACTAAGATCTTTAAGAAGGGAAATCATCAATTTGAATATATAACATGCTACTATTGTCATCTCTACAACAAACTGAAGATATTTCTCTTGTTCCAGTTACATCCACATTGCAAGTGCTTTGGGTGTCACAGATTAGTACACTATCACACTGTTGTCATGCTGGCGATAACGCATAGCTTTTTCTTTCATCAATCCCCTGTTCGATCTAACTCAAACATCTCTTTCCATGCACATACCAAATTCATTACTGACATGCCCAATAGTGATTCAAACCAACCATTCATTAAATCTAGCAACGTAATCAGAAAATCAGATGTGTTCCTTGAAAATCAAATATCGAGTGATATAAACATAACGAATCATCACTACAATAATCCATTGCTCTGCATCTGCAGAATGAAAAGTCAGTGCCTCAGTGGCCTAGTGCCACTATTCTACTGCTCGTCTGCTTACCGGTGGAAGCGCCGCTCGGCACGGCGCCCCTCGCGAAGCTGCCATCGCTGAGGCCCACGTCCACCTGTGCACACCCAGATTCCAACACAAACAAAAACCCTTTCAACACTTCGAAATTGACAGTAGTGTCTTAGAACCAGACACAAAACCGAACCAAATCGAGCCAAATTTGAAACGATCCGCTTCCAGAAGATCGAATGAATTAGCGCACCTCCACGGTGGGGTTGCCGCGGCTGTCGAAGATCTGCCGCGCCTTCACGGACTGGATCGTCACCGCCATCTCTCCTTCGCCGCCGCCGCTGCCGCCGCCTTATCTCTGAAGTGACCCTCGCGTAGGCTCTGTGTTCTTCTCTGCTCTCTGCTCGCGTTTGTGGCTTGCGCCTCAACAGTCGGGCTGAGCCGGCGGCCATTTCAAGAGGAGGGGAAGCTTAGGATGGGGTGGGGCCACTTGGCGCGAGGAGATTTTTTTCTCTCATGAGGGCCCACCTGTCAGTGTCTCTCGATGTAGCTTTGATTTGCTTGGAGGAGGGGGAAATCGACAGCACGTAGAGGATGTGTGATTTCTTGGAGCTCACACCAAGCGATTTCTTCCCTGAGGTACGGAGTAGTGTATCTATTTTTAAATATGCTTTTTCTGTTTTAAAATATAGTAATCTTATAATTGAATTTAATATAATCTAGTACTATGAATCTGAATAGGTTGTGTTAAATTTAATTCTAGATTGCTATATCTTAAAATGGAGAAAGTACGGCGCTATTGATTTTAGAAATGATATTTAACTATTCGTGTTGTTAAAAAAATTACTAAATTTTTTTTATAATTATTATTAGTTTTATTGTGAATTGTTTTATTATTAAAGATATTTTAAGTATAACTTAATTTTTTAAGTTAATTTCCCGTTCATTAAGTTGCAAACTACTCGGCAGATGAGCTATCAGTGTTGGGATTTGTACAAAAGCACGAGTTAGCCAGGCACGATCGAGAAGGAGGCGAAGTGGCATTTGAGCTCGATCGTCCTCACGAGGTGACGATGATACCGATAACAGTATTTGACAGCGAAATGGTGAGAGGAATTAAAAGAGAAAGAAGATAGCTTGCTTGTTCCAATCGGTAGGCGAATCCTGTCCAGGAAGTAGGAACAGATCATCTAGAGAGATTGAGTTAATTAATTAATCACTCTGCTTTGGACAAATGCGCCTTTCCATTGTCTAAAAAACTGTACAGCTGGGCGCTGTTAATTAAGTTGGTGTCATTGTGTTGCACAAAGCTGACGATATATCTAATGGCGGCCTCTGAATATTCAGAGTGTTACAGAACAAAAAATGGAATTAAATCTCCCATTGTGACTAGAAGCGACCCATGCATGCTGAGATGTATATGCTGGGTTAATTTTCAACTCAAAGCTGGCAAATTCCATTGAAACACCATTGTTTATATATGCTAACAACTTGGGGTCAAAACTTTGTCAAAATGCTGCGCCCGTCAACAGCAATTCTTTTGTCTTTGGCCGCTTTTGTTCCATTGATGTGCCAGAGGTCGTTCTCCTGTCCATTTCAAGGTTGGTTTCGACAAAGTTCAGACAATAAAAAAACAATGAAAAAATGAAACATTTTCTGTTACGTCAACAAATAACGTCATTATAAACTGATATTCTTTTGCTGTGAGAATGATTTTGACTGCGAACGGAGCTACGCTCAGCTGGTTAGGTTCAGGACTCTTTTAAAATACAGGATTCTCAAAATACAAAAATAAGAAAACCTGGAATTAGAATATCATGGCTCCTTGAATTCTAAGGAAAGAAAAAACACAGGAAAATTACATAGGAAACTGTTTGGATGGAGTAAAAAAACACAGGATTTAAAAGAGAGAGGCAGACACAAAGTAAAAATTCCAAGAGATTAGAGCTCATGCTAGGAATCCTCCAAAATTCCTATGAAACATGCTATTCTATAAAAATTTCAAAGAAATTCTAGAGACCCAATTCTTTGTTCTAAATGGCCTCACAAGAATTTTCCCTATAGGATTCAAATCCTTTAAAATTCCTCCGTTTTTCCATTGTTTCAAAGGAGCCCTTGTTTTGGTGGAACCTGTCACCCAGCTCTAAGTACTTAGCATGGATGCTCATTTACAGCTAATTATTTTTTTTAAGTAGTAGGCAACATACCCATCGATAACGAGTCGTGTACGGTGACTTCGTCAATCTTAAGATATATTGACTCATTTTCTCGGTGGTGCTCATAGATGCAAGGTGTGTGCCTGTGTGATTTATAGAGGTGATTGTACATGCGTGTATATGAATGTTTGTGTTTGTATTTTGTTTCGCAAAAAAGAACGATTTTGACTTTTGCATTTGTAATTTTATTTAATCTTTTCTCATAAAAATCAAGATGGGCGTTGGGCACGACGTGAGCGTAGCTCAACTGGTTAGATTCATTCAAGTGGAACCAGTCTACCTGACTTCAAATTCTAGATTTGGCACGGGTGCTCGTATTTATGGCTAATTATTCTTTTAGTAGTAGACAATATATCATTGATAGCGAGAGTATCGTCTCGTGATGACTTCATCAATATTAAGATAATACTAGGTGGATAGGGTGTGTCGTGTGTTTGTGCGTTTGTAAGAATAATTGCGTGTGTGTATATAAGCGCCTGCATTTGCAGTGTCTTTCGAAAAAAGAAAGATGGCCGTTGGGCCTTGGCCACCAATGCTACGCTGTGTCTCGTACAAACTGGATAGGCTGCGACAATGAGGTGCGTTTAGGCCCAATAGGCCGAGAATTTTATGAAAGAGCCCAGAGAATTCATGGGCCTTGTCGGCCACTTGCATCAGAGGACAGAGCCACGCGTACAAATTCTCGTAATATTGGGGGTTCAAATGCATAAATACAAAGCGGAAGAATCGATCAGGGGCTCGGATGTAAAAGATTCCTCACACAGTCACACTCCCCTCCTCCGTGGCATCTCCCCGATGGCCGGCGACCACCGCTCGCCGCCGGCGATGGCGTCACGTAAGCACCGTTCCTCTCCCTCGCTGTCCGCACCGCGGTTGGAAGCCCCTAACTCGTGTGCTCTGCTCCCGCGTAGTCTTACTCGAGCAGCAGGAGAAGCTGCGGCGGCACGTCGACGAGTGGCGCTTCCGGTCCCGCGCGGCGCTCGCCGAGATCGGCCCCCACACCCCGTCCGCCTCGGTGTCCTCCGACCCGGTCAGGCTCCACGTGGCCCCCACCGACCCCGGCGTCGGTGCGGGCGCCGCGTCCCTCTTGACCGCCGCGGCGGCGGCCGAGGATAACGTGGACGTGTCCAAGTTCGTTGCCGTGCTCTCTCACTCGTGCCTCAAGATATCCCGCCTCTCTGATGCAGTAAGTGCGCTAAAATTGATTCGTTTATTTCGAATTTAAATGTGCTGTTACTCAATTTTAAGCTCAAATAGGATTACTTCTCCTCGATTACGTCTCATGATCTTTGAGTTTTGCTATTGAATTACGGGATTCACTTTTGGAGTAAGTTTTTAGTAAATTGAATTTTAGCGGTGATGCTGGGATGCAAAGTCCATTCGAGTGTGCTAAATGAGAAATGCTGCTTCTGAAACGATGTCAAGCAGAAATGCTTGGTGATTGTTGCTTTATTATTTTTCCTTTTGAAATGTAACTGTCAAACACAAGTGAGGAATGTGAGCGATAAATGCTGGATGTGATTGTTACCTTATATTCTATTTCTTTTCTAGGCATCGAGGGATCTCTATCGGCAACTGCTCCTTTTTGGGCACATTGCAGAGGGCCCAAACGATGCACTTCTGGAGGGGGAGCCACAAAAGACATTCGCACACTCAATCCCGTTGTTACTTGAGGTGTATGAAATCATCAATGGGCTGGTGATGATCCTTGGGAACCTGCTCCGGCAGCTGGACGCGATCTGCACAGTTCGTGACAAGAATGTGCGTCCATTGAACTCATTCAGGGGTTTAGATTTGACGACCGTGTTTGGGTCGCTTGGCGAGGGGCTTATGGTGTTCCTTTTGGTAGATGAAATTTTGAGGCACAATGGCAACATCAGGAGCTACCTATCTCTATTCTCAAGTATTAATTGTTTGTGGGTTTACTAGGTTCATTTGGTCTGGGTCATTCTACATTCTGGGAGCATTAGCTTCATATGTAACACTGGAAACACATCTTGTAGTTTCTCAGTGGGGATATAATTTTTCAAGGGCTAATATGTGCAAAGATCCATACATAACTTACTCAAACACTGATAACTGGTGTCTGTTAACATTCATTAAACACTTATAATAGGTGCCTTTGAAAGTTAAATATTAATCGTAATAAAGAGGGTAAAATTTCTTTAGATATCTGGATGAGTTATGTGTCACTGTCAATGGACAGCATAAAATTTGTTGTGGGTCTTGCTGAGCTAGCATTGAAGTAATTCATAATGCTATTCCAAAGTCTTCTACTTTTATTTGCTTCATTGAGAAAAACAATGTAAACTGTTATGCTATCCACCCATGTAACTCATTACCATCATGCATCAATATGTTCAGAAAATTGACCACCTTTTGTTTCCTCATAGGATGCTGGATAAGGTGAAATCTGAGGTTGATGTATTTAGTATGTCATTTGAGGATGTAGATTTCCTTGATCAAGTAGTACACAACTTACAGAAGCTTTTTGACATTGGCTTCTTCCAAGTGAGTGTTGGTGCATCATCTTTCATCTTCTCTCATTATTTTTCTAAACATACAGCTTAAATTATTCTTATGTTCATGTCACTGAATTTTTTATTTCTTTTGCAGCGGTTGGTGCAAGAAGATTCACCTCTGTGCTCTTCAATAAGCCTTGTTAGATCTAATAAGAAACTCTCAGACGCATTTTATTCTTTCTTCTCTGAGAGCAGTTCTGAGATCATTCAACGCATCGGTGAGCAGCGTGCAAACTTTCAGTACATTTACTTTATTATGTTTTTGATGGTCTGCTAAGTATTTTCTTCTGTATTGATTTTACACTTCAGGTTCTTTGAAGGAACTCCCCTTTGATCAAAAGACTATACTCCATCTTCTAGCTCTTTTTTTGTTCTTCACAACGGCAACTGGTACTTGATTAACGTGCATGGTTATTAATATCTTTATATATGTTCTTTTCTAGTCCTCTTGTTTTTGTTCCTCTAAACTTAGATTATGCTTAATTTTGTTGCATGCATTTTTTATCCTGCTCTTTCAGTGAAATGATTCTTTTTGTCTTCAATACTGTCACGCTATGTTTTATATATGCTATATGCATTCTGTTCATCTTAATTTACCAAGGTTCCAATTTAACCTATCATTATGCTTGATAATAGGACTGCTTAAATTTACAATTTTCTGAAATTTTCTTTAATTTTTCTAGGTGAAGCTCCTGATAATAAATCAATGAGCCTACTAGTGGAGATATTTCAGTTAGTTCCAGTGGTCTATATTGAAGGTGGAATGCGTATTGTGCTCTCTGACTTAATGAGGTTTCATTGCCCTCCAGCACTTTCTTTGTTGCCACCCATTAAGGAAGCTTGTGAAGCTTTTGTTATCATGAAGAATAACTATCTGGCACGCTTAAATGAACTGCATTCAAGGTATGACTATTCGGTTATCTTTACATATAAAGCTTACCAGGATCCCTTTTGCTCAACAGTCTTAGCCACCATCACTACTATTGTTTTACCTATTGTGTTCTTTCTGTGGAGTATTTAAATACTGCAACTGTATGTCTGTTGACTTACATAAGTACATTTTGGTAGATAATTGTAAGAGGGGGAAATTTTGGATGGGTTACTTGTGTTGCCTATTTTGTTCTTCTGCCAGGACCAATTTAGCATGAAGAACTTCAGCATGCCATTTCTTCCAAATGGTCCTTTCTGCTAAGCGTTCAGTATAATTTGGGCACTTCGGTTTTACTGCAAGTGTTGTTTGGCATGTGCAGGGATATTCAAGCCATAAATGTTTCGTTATCATGCTGGTCTGTTTCATTCCAGTCTGCCATTCATCCATCGGTAAATATATTTTCACATTTCTGGAAACTACACTAGATGATGTGTTTTGATCTTTCATGGTTTCAGTCACAGATGCTGACTGAAGAATGGGTTCGAAATCTCCAGAAACAAATTTTGCAGGTCATATTCTAACTTGTATTCTGCTTTGTTGTTTGACTCTTTCCTAATAAAGCTGTCCTGTAAATTCAATTAGACTGCTAAATGTCTGAAATATGCCTTAGAGTCTAACTGCATAATACCATTAATAGAGAGGACGAAAGAACTTTGTTATCCCTTATTGATCTGCAAAATGGCTTCTTACTTTCACCAAATTCTTTGTGTTTTATGTGGTTTACTTAGTGTTTCTGAGGCCTGGCTTGTTGAGTGTGAATGTTTTACTTTTCTGTAAGTTGATAAACGTAGTTAACACTTTGGGTGAGTGGGCCAAAACTGCTGCCATTTACATACATGTTGATTGTTACGCTGTCAAATAATAGACACTTTCCTGATGAATTAAGTAGCCTATGTTTATTTTTGCTTGCTCTTCGGTGCAGGGAGTAGTGCTCGCAGACAGAATACATATGCTTGTCCTACCAATGCTTGACTTGCATATGCATCTTGAGGTACCTACACTTCTCAATATTCCGTTTGCACCCTTTATATTTTGCTTTTTCAGTCTTTACTGATTAGCACGTGGGTCCTGTGACCTATCCATTTAAATTTAATTAATTCCCTGCTCTGCTCATGCAATACCGACTTGGGCTCATGGTTTATTCACTTACTCACTGGAGCTGTCATCAATTTATAATTTTATTTTTGTATGTATCTATGTTCATTGTCTGACTTGATTACTTTTGAGGAAGATACAGCTCAATTAGAAAACATTGTGAGAGCCTAAAGGAAAAATAAAGAAAATAGGATAGACACAATCCTAGCTTACCACTAGAATATTACAAATACCCTTGACACATACATACTATTACACTGCTAACCTTTATAATACTGACAGGCAACGTAGCATTTGTAATTATTTGTTTGAGCTGTACCTTTTCAGAGGCTTTTCACCTTTCATTTGTACCTCCTTTTTGTACTACCATAATATTTTTTGAATCATCTTGACTAATTTCTGTGATGCTCATTGCCTCATTGGAAGGTTCCACTGAGACGGGAGAAAGCCAAGTCTCTTTGCCAAATGATTGTGTCATTGAAGGTAGTAGAAAGCTACCTACTTTTCCTTGGATTTTTTTTTCAACAAGGCTTCTCTTGAAATATCAAGTGCCAGTGTTGTTTAGCATTGTACTAACTCTCTTGTATTAGGCCATAGGAGACTTGTTCCACACGAAAGGGTCTAGCTTAGTGCGCAGTCTTCCTCACATAATCAACATCATTCAATCTGATATTGAACAACTCATAGTGCCATTGAAGGTCCATTCACCAAACACCTGAATTGCACGATATTTTTATTTGTTTTTACAGAGCTGACGGTCCCTATTGCTTTGCTTGTGTTAAGCAGACTAAGTTACAAAATGAAATAGCCAAGGGGAGTCAAGTGAGCAAGACAGGATTTCTTAGCTCATTGATACGTGGTATGTGAAGCCATTCTTTTTATGTGTTCTGTGAAAAGGAATCATACAAATAAAGCTTCTTATACATGGAAAAGAGAAGCACTATTCAGCCTACATTGCGAACCTGTCAATTGAAAGATGCTCAGCTCTAGATGTACTCCCTCCATCCCTAAAAGACCTTATTTCTAGCTATGCACAAACTTGTGCATAGCTAGAAATAAGGTCTTTTAGGGATGGAGGGAGTAGAAGTTTAGAAGTATATCTGTTTGAAACAATATACCATTTAGGGTATACAAATTCAACTAAAAAATCTTCTTCAGTTTGAACAAAAGGTTATAGTGGATCATCATATCTAGCTTAATTTCTTGTTAGCGTGCTACTTGATCCTTCAATTTTTTTAGAATGGCTATGGGAAGCAATGATTGGTAATGTTCCAGAAATTTGTGATAGAACACAAAGAATGCGTCCAGACATATTTTTTCTGTATACCATACAATCCTCTTATTTGTTCATTTGTTTCTTTTTTGATACTCCTGATATGGAATCACATTGACTTTTAGGTGGTACAGACACAGAGACGAGACTTCTTGATTCACTTTCGTTGGTAATACATCTTGGAACAATTATCCATTTAGATAAATATGCAAGTCATTGAATCCAAGGATTGCAGCAAATGCAGAAATGTAATGTTCAATGAGGTCTTAATGACATCAAAAAACTTAGTTTTCAACTATTTTTATGTATTTGTTAACATTAAGGGCATCTATTATTTTTCTATATTTGTTTCCTCTGCCTAATCATTGTGTTACATACCAATCTGACTATCCTGTTGCTACGTATCTCTTGATTGAAGAGGAAAGTGCTCCAAAATGTTTATGATGTTTAATTGTTTTAGTTACTAGGAAAAGATAGTAGGTTGGGTAGTGGTTTCCTGCAGAAGTTCTTCCTCTGATGGAGACACATGGAGATTGGCTAGACACTCAAGTCTACAGCTTATGTTTGTTTATGATTAACTATGGGACTAGTGGTTGTTTAGTAGAACTGTCAAGATGGACCCTTTTTCAGCTAATCGTCAGTTTCAGGTGTTAAAACAATCATTTTTCTCTTTAAGTTATTAAAATGGTTTTAGTTCATTTGTTGGAAGAAGATTCTCATTTCAGAACCGATTACAAAATTTAGTTTGCTTATGAGCTCATCTCTGAGTTACTCCAGGTTATGATGTCCTTGCAACTGCTTGAAGGAGGTGGTAGTTCTCAGAGGCAACTGACACTTTCTATTACAATGGATATTCTGCACAGTCTGGTACACTACACATTCAAATCCAACCTTTATTATCATTTTGGTTTAGCTCATTCATGGGTGCTCCAAGGGGATACAAAATCAGCGCCTTTTGTGGTTCCTGTCTGACTGCAATGCATAGCACATGGATTAATTAAGTTAGGCAACTAGCACATATTAATGGAATATTGTTAAGACATGTAGAATTTGCGTCTAAAGTTGGAACAGATTGCAAAGTAGTCTTTTAGAGTTCGTGTAGAACGGTGGGGTCGCAGACTTCTTCTCTTGATCTTCAGTAAATGCCATTATGTATTTCTTTGTTGCTACTGTTATTTAATGCATAGCTTGTTTTTTCTGAAGTCTGTGACACTAATATCTGTAGCCATGAAACAGCGTTACTTGGATATTGAGTTGGTTGGAGTGAGAAAGCTTATATCGAAATTCAGAATTCTTTCGAATTTCTGGTCTCTGATTGAAGAAAGGACGAACTGCAGCTTTTTGTATTGGAGAAAAGAGATGCTTGTGACTTGGTTATCCATGGTATATGGAGATGCTTGCAAATTATCTTGGCTACAGTAAGTACTTCAGATAATCATGAAGATGTGCTCACGTTCTTGTATGATTTTACAACATAAGTTGGTTGATAGTTATTCCAATAAAGAAGAGTTCATTCTCATAAATTGATAGCTGAACATAAATTTGAACCAAACATCAAAAGATTTTTTTTACTTGTTCAACATTTTTGAGTAGTCTCAATTACCACTGTTTTTTCTTGCCATTCATTATTTTGAGTTGACAGGAATATCATCAATGCATTTTCTGACGGAATGTCGCTTCTTACACTTGGGAATGTGGGAACTGTTACTCTCCAGTGCTATGAGGAAGAAATTGAGAATGCTCTGCGAAAGGTGTGGACCAAGGCTCTTTTTGTGCATGTGTACTGTTGTGTTGTGTGGACAAGCTAGGGAATTCCGTTTTGTATAGGAACCAAATTATGGTTCGTTTTGGTCTAACCCTATAAAAGCAGTTTGCCATTAGAATGCATACGGTACAACGCTTTTCCTTGCATAATAAAGTGAGTGCTGTAGTACTATGTTGTTCCTGAGAAAATAGCAAATGCACTTGCAGAACATTCAAACTAAAAAAATCAGGGCATGAGCAATGCCTTAAAACTGTTTCTTTCATGACTCTTTCTAGCTTTTGCAGGTTCTATTTGGATGCTATACTTAACTTCACTAACCTACTCTCTGTAGGAGGTTGTTGCTCCACTGTGTAGAGATATTGAGACAGACCTCCGACTTCATGTTCATTCAACTCACTTAAAAGGAACAGTCTTTGTGAACCCAACAAAGGTTATGAAGTGCATTAAATTAATTGAGCAGTGTGCCTTTTGTTTTCTTATGGTGACACTATCTGTGCTTACACTGTTGGCCAGACTGGGGTTCGTAATCTTTCGTGGTACTTAAGAATGAAGCCCTTGCGACTACCTTCCAAGTTTGTTGATATTAAATTGCTCGTGGAGAACCATCTAAATTCTGCATTCTATACTTACTCAGTGATGTCTAACTACGACAACAGGGTACGCACCATACTCTTCATGTGTAGCAAAGAACTTCAGTATGAAATTTAACTATATTTCTAAATGCTTTCTTATGAATGTGGTGCTGAGTATATTCTAGATGTATGCAGAGATGCATCAACTAGGAGAGCTGAAATATGGTGTTGAACTGGAAGATTTCCATCTTACTGTGGATACTGCAGATCTAGATTTTGATCTAAAACAATTCACGGAAAATCTTGATTCATTTAGTGAGACATACTCCTACAACATTGTCAAGCAGGTGGGTACTAATACTCCTTATACCCTGAAAGCTACAAGTTTTAGTAATCATGGTTCATATGTATTCCTGTTAAAGTCATATCTTCGAATTTCTGACCAGAATAATGATAACTCACAAATCCCCTTTATCTACCATATGAAAAGAAAGACTCCACGTATTTTGCACCTGCACTGATGTATTAGCATGTAGCATACTGATTAAGATACTTTTCTAAATGCAATGTCTAAATTGCAATTGTACATTCCATCCCCGCTCTTTCCTCCTCTTCCCCCTCCTTTTTTTTAACTGTTCTTTCTGATGTTTTATTTTATGCAGATGTTTATTGAGAATGATCTGGGTGGCCAAGGCCGGAAAAACTTAAGAGTTTTATGTGTCGATCATATTGCATCTTCAGCTGCCATGTGCAATTTACAGCGAATTTCTGCATATTTAGACTCCATTTTTATTTTCTTAAACCAGATGGTTCTAGATCTTCATGCTTTGCTTCAAAGTGACATTGAAATTTATTTATTAAGGGATTTCAAACAGTCAGAGGTAATTTTTACTACCAATTTGTTCTAAATCATTCGCAATGTGTTACTTGTAGTTTACAGGGTAAAACATACCATTTCTGTCACTGAAGATAGCCAGTTTGTCCTTGTGCTTCATCCTGTTCAGAATGCATGCATGTGTTTCTCATAAGCACTATTTAAGCTATGAAATTTAATTAACTCTTGTAGCTTTATAACAGAACACTGGAGTGTCCGGTGCCCATTCTGCTACCCAAGGAGACATGAAATTTGCCCTAGGGAAGCTTGGGCTTGGAGATCATGCTCTAGACTTGCTTGAACAAGTACAAGCTGTTGTTACTAGAATAGGTAGTGTACTAGGTCTCATGATGGTACTTACGGCTGGCCGCACCCACTATTTGAACAACATGTCACGGTATGGTCTACAAAACTTCATCTGTTGTGGTTATTATTGCGTGTTTTTCTTCATTAGCCGGACCTTTTTCCAATCATAGATATGTGAGAAAACCCAAATATGACTTGAGCTACTCGGCAACTTGCAAGCTGGTGGGTTGGGATGATGACATTGTTGAAATTGATAAAGTCTTGGATATGGGCACAAGAAACAACGATCCATCAGAGAATATAATTCAACCGTTTTCATTATTAGCAACCAACTTTTCAAAGGTACTATCATTACTGGCTGTTCTTTAGTTTTCTAGTATGTATATTCTACCTCCAAGCCAAGTGAAACTTTATGATTTCCAGTCAACAAGCAAACTTAACTACGTTGCTTCCCATGCATTTTGTCTGTGGTTATATCTGTTTGAATGTTGATTTGGAACAGTTATACAATGGCATTATTCCAATCTTTTCATATGAATTTTCCTGTGGTTTGGCGTTAGCATCGCACACCTGTAACATTGTTTCTCAACGACGAGAATATGTGCCATCTTTTACCCTGTACAATTAAAGTCTGTACCATTATGTGCAGTATGCACTTTCTGCTATAGTATCGTGCACTGGTAAAGCATGGTTACTAGTTCATGGCAATGATAGTAGTGGATGTGATTTTCTTCCCAGTATCCTGCGTGGGGCTTCAAGTATGCGGTGATGCTTGCTGTTATGTCTTATTTTCAATCAGCAGCTATGGCCAGAGTGCTGGCTGGTATTTGGTAGTCCACAGAGCATAGCAGCTGAAGGTTCACTTGGGTAGTCAGTGGTTGAAGGGAAAAAAAAAAGAAAGCATATTGGAGAAGAAAGTGAGAAACCGTTTTGAGTTTGAGACATGCGCTCGTGCAGTCCACCAGATCTAATTCATGTACTTGTAATCCGATGTATAAGATTCACTTATACTAAGTTGCATCCTAATTAAGGGTCTTCTCCATAATATACTAGCCCTCGTTTGTTATTTCTTTGTCATTTCTGATGGCATCCTTCTCTTGCATGCTTGCAGAAGCTTCAGAGCAATAAACTTCACGAAATGAAGGATTTCTTTCAAATTGTTCCATCCGTAATTGCCCACATGGTGGACTATAAACTTCTTCTCAAGGATAAATTATTGAGACCAGCGCATGAAGACAAGAGATCTGCACACACTTATGATGGTTTCCTACTTGGAGTTGCTTTTATCCTCAAGGTAACGTTGTTCAGATGTAGTTTTCTTTTCTTTCTATTTTATTTTACAGTAACATCCATGAACATGTTCTTGTGGCTGGTACTTTACCTTGCTGGTACTTATTCAATTTCTGATAGAAGACTTATTCCCTCTGCACATAAGTTCTTGCTGTCAGATTTGTGTATAAACGTTCTATCCTGCTTCTGTTAATCTGTTCCAATGTAATGACTTTCAGGTTTTGGAGCAAGAAAACTCATTTGATGAACTCAATTGGTTCGCTTCCACAAAAGCAAAACTGGAAGGAGAGATAAAGGACAGGGACGAGAAAAAAACTGATAGAAACACGAGCGGAGCGGCTTTCGCCAGTCTGAAACTCTGGCGTTCAAGCCCACCTGTGAGGACAGAGCAGCATAAGGTACTTGACTTGTCGTTTACTTCTGATGATCCGTTCATATCACGTTGCATCCTCCATAGGAATGGCTTGACTTCTCTTTTCCTAAACGTTCATAATTTGCCTGACAGGGCGTTGTTGACAAGGGAACGCGCTACCTTCAGGAAATTGAGCTTATGGAGTGTCTCTTCAGGCTTGCTAGAACAGTATTGAGATGAAACTACCTGATAGCACAACACTTTTTTTTTGTTGCCTGATGTATTTTGCATGGGCCGTTGAGTACATTTCTTTTTACATGCAGCCTAACAAAGAATACAGAGAAGATACGGACATATTGTTTTTATTGAGGTTTTTTTTAAGCTTTTAGTACAGTTCAGAAACATCTGATCATGCCATATTTATTGAGCTTTAACTAAGTCCAGTCCTGACAAAAAAACATGGGAGAAAACACATGCGATTCTGGATGTGAGGGTAAATTGTACTGTAATATAATCGTTAAGTGCTCGTGGTTTTCTTTCTCAGCATCTGAAGTGAGAATTCAGTAAAAACATATTGTATCACGTTTCCGCGCTATTCTTAGTTAGATGCTGTATGGGTATTTCAGATAAAGATAATTTAGAGGTATGGTAATACACTCAAATCTAACATCGGAAGTGTCTTAGGTCATGTTTGTTTGTGCTTTTGCCTTATACTTATTATCTTATTTTTCATAAGCACGTTTTTCAAAATGTTAAACGAGATGCTTTTTTAAAAACTTTATATATGGAACTATATTAAAAAATCAAATATATCTATTTTTTAAGTTTCTAATAGTTAATACTTAATTAATCATGTACTAATAACGTTTTTTATTTTACGTGCGGCTTACAAGCTACTACCTCCGTTTAAAAATATAAGTACTTCTAGCTACAAATCTGAACATATCTAGATTCGTAGCCAGAAGTTCTTATATTTTGAAACGGAGATAACAGAGGTAGTACTTCTCTGTCTTAAAATATAGTAATGTAGTACTAGGTTGCTATATTTTAGAACGGAGGGAGTACACCAAAACTCACAAGTGAACGGAGCCTTAGGCTCATTCGTTTCAGCTTATGAGGTGAAGCTTATCAGTCGCATATAAAACGAGGCAGATCATTAGTGCTTCATTAATTAAGTATTAACTATTATAAACTTGAAAATAGTTAGTTTTAGCGTTTTTTTAAAGAAAATTTTACATAAAAAGATTTTATAAAAAACATATTGGTTGACAGTTCGAAAAACATGTTCATAAAAAAAAGAGATTGAAGCTCAAGCTACAAGCTCATAAGAAGGGTGCCTTAGTAATAATTAGTAATAATGGAGGCAATAAACGTCTTGGATGCTCAAATATCTCTACATGAAACAGGGTTGAGCATGTGTAAAAATGATTTTGTTTCAACCTAAAACAGGATAGGGGTATGGTTAATTTCTATCTCCCAAAAGACTTTTGTAGCATTAGGGAGGGGCCAATCCCAAGGGTGAATAATCGGGTTCATAGTTGTTTTATTCTCAATAAATGAGTATGACTATATAGAACAAATTTGGTGATATGATAACATAATTATGAAGAGAAAGGGAATGAAAAGTTTCATATAGATGAAACTAGGTGTATACTACTGACATGGCTGTTTCCAAGACTATAAAACTGTGTTGAAACTAGCATTAGGGCTAGAGTGCTTTTTATATTCATAATTACACGGTCCTGCAATCGGGCATCTATCACTATTAAATATTGGTTGAATATCTAGCCTATGAGGAAACCGAGAAATAAAATATAGGATTTTAGAGGTTCTTATTCATTCGTAAACTCCAAATCTCTTTAGATAATATGAACTCTTAATTAACCGTGTAAATAAAACTCGGCGTGTAACAGATACGTTATGCAAAATGGAACTAGTCTCAGATGTTGACTAAAAACGTATACACTTGTTCTATCTGCATTACGGCGAGTGCGAGCTATGCACGTCTCAACGCACACCTCCTTCTCTCTTCGGTTATCCACTCGGAGCTCCTCCCTCCCGACCGCTGGGGGCCGCTGCCCGCCTCCGATGGCGCTGTCCCGGCGGCGCCGTGCGAACAACTCCTGCTTCCACCGCGCGCCGTCGCCAGCGCGCCCTCATCCCTCAGGTCGCCCGCCTCCCCCATCTCCTCCCCGTTTCTCCGATCCCCAAAACCCTAAACCCTAATCCCCCTGCAACTGGGGTCTGCTCAACGTTTTTTTCTCCCTTTTTTGCAGCGTGGGCACCACGAGTCTATCGTGCGGGTTGAAAGCCCAGACCCAAGCTAGGGTGAGCCAGAACTAAGGGATCAATTTCAAATTTATGTCGAGCCGTTCCGTGTTGCCGTGTGTGTTGATTTTGGTTTGGGGGAAAATGCTGCTCAGGCTCGTCGGAGTCGTCGTGCCCGAAGGTCAGCGCCGGGTTCTACACCGCCGTCAACAGGAGGATCTCTCTGGGGTACGTGAGGCGAAGGTGTTGCTGCCTTCCATATGCGCAGCTTGTTTTTGGGGGCTTTGTGTAATCGTGTATGATAGTGTGATATAAGGAAAATAGCGTACTAGTTACCCTTATATTCCATCATGGGATTGTGGTACTGCAGAATCTTCAGAGTTCAGCAGCTCTCCATTCTGGGTGTTGATTAATGCTTTGGGCTAGTTCAGTTTTTGTTATGCGTCGCAGTTTGCATGCAAGTATCTGTAGGTTTGTTAGTATGTTAAGGGATGCTTTTGATCAAATCCAGTGGCTTTGGACACCTGGTTTTGTTCAATGGATAATTTTGCAATTTTGAAAAGATGAGGGTCCACATCCATCAGGATCAAAGGCATTATTGATTTGTTTTGTTCTAACAAATAATCTGTATATTTGTTAGCACTTGAGGTAGTCAAAGAACATCTGAATAATGTCAGTATAGTTTGTTTGAAATGTTTCTGCCCTTATTGCCTCTCATTGTATTTCAAATTTAAATTTGCTAGATTATCAAACAAGAGGGCTACCAGGGCACGCATTTCAATGATGCCTGTTGGTACACCACGGGTGCCGTACAGAACACCTGGTGAAGGAACTTGGCAATGGCTTGACATATGGAATGCTCTAGTAAGACTAGACAATGCCTAATATGATTCTTCTTTGAAGTGATGTATCTATTTCTACCCCTGTGAATGTACGATGTTTATCTAATTCAAATTGTACATGTGCAGTATCGTGAACGGATTATCTTCATTGGGGACAGTATAGATGAAGAGTTTAGTAACCAAGTATTGGCGAGCATGTTGTATCTTGACAGCATTGATAACACTAAAAAGATTCTTCTTTACATTAATGGACCAGGAGGAGATGTAAGAATTGACATACCATACTTGTTTAGTTTCGATTGACCTTCTTTTATATCACTAAATTTTATATTTGCCAGGCCTTGATTTTGTGACTTCAAGTAGCGCTGTCACTTAGAAATAAAAAAAACCAGGGTGTTAGTTCAAAAGTTTATCTTTAAAAAATAAAATTGTGTATAGCTCGTCGAAGGGACTTCCAGAGTTCCTGTTCCAGTGCTACTTTGTCACCTTAAGATTAATGGGTGTGGGGTTGTCTGAATATATGGCCTTATTATCAGTGTTATATATGTGGAAAAAACCAATGCAAAAACTTATGTATCTCTATATTTACATTAGATGGAAACACTCATCCTGGAAAGAGAGTCACTCTAATTGTGATAATCTAGGAGGGAAAAAAGTTGAAGCTACATGATTCTTCAATTGTTTGGAAAATTGTTTTACTTTAAATGATATGTCAGACTTGGTAGGAAAAGAAATCTTATTGGAGTTACTTATTGTTAGCTAATCTTTGTCACACTAATTTTTTTGGGGGGAGTGACTTTCTAAACTGTATTCATCAATGATGCTGCAGCTTACACCATGCATGGCACTGTATGATACAATGCTAAGCCTAAAGAGCCCTATTGGTACTCATTGCCTGGGCTTTGCATTCAACTTGGCAGGATTTATTCTTGCAGCTGGTGAAAAGGTATTACTACTCCATATCAATTTCCTTTTAGAATCTGTCTTGAGTATGCTAAGATATTTTACTTATTTTCTGTTATTTTCTGTGATTTTAAGGGTTCACGTACTGGTATGCCTCTTTGCCGGATTTCACTTCAGTCACCTGCTGGAGCAGCTCGAGGACAGGTCTGGGTTCTCAATAGATGGCTTTCTAATTGGTCAAAGTTGGAAATGTTTAGCAGTTTACAGCTTTGAATTGAATTGCCTTTTTCTACATTTCTTTTTTCCTACAGGCTGATGATATAGAAAATGAAGCAAACGAACTTATTAGAATCAAGAACTATCTCTATGGCAAGTTGTCAGAGCACACAGGTCATCCTGTTGATAAGGTAAGCATTTCCTGTTGCATGCTGCTGTTACATCGTTTGCCATTATCTCGTACAGTTTAAGCACACCTAGTTACCACAAAGAAGATATTTTGGTTGTTTACTGCACCATTCCGTCCGTTCATCAAAGGCTTGATTTGTTCTGGTTCTTGTATATCACACTAAATCAATAATCTGATCCACAGATACCAAGTTGCTACTTTCCCGATATGCAAAATGTCATGATTCAGCATGGTTGCTTTCTGAAATTGCAATCCTTCCTCTCAGCTTAAGCAACATTTTGTATCGCAGATTCATGAAGATCTATCTAGGGTGAAGCGCTTCGATGCTGAAGGAGCTTTGGAATATGGGATTATTGACCGTATTATCAGGCCCTCTCGGATCAAGAAAGAGGGATCCACTGCTCAAAAGAAGGATCTACGAAATCTAGGACTTGGCTAATAGATGTTATTGTATCAGTTATACGTGTTGGATTGTGTTGCTCCTCCTCTTGCTCCTGCTCTGAAATCCTACAGCTCTATTAATTTCACCAACAGAAGTTTCATTTGGAGATATGAGATTTGTTTTGTTGTCTCCAGTGGTATTGAACTTTAAGGGAAAATAATATAGCAGGCAGAAGAGCTATGTGGTGGATGCCATTCTCGTGATCTCATTTCATCATTCATATTCATAAATGTGTCAGACATTCTATAATTTCAGCCTTTCAGGCGAGATGTTCTTTGATTAGCAATGTGTTTGTTGCCTGAAAATCTGCAGAAAGTTTGATGAGCTCTGCAATATAGTAACTGAACTGGCTTACGCATATCGCTGACTAAACATACTAGTGAGCACAAGGCAAAGTCCAAAGGGGAAGAATTCTTGGCTGCGCAAGTGTTTCAAACTTCCAATAATTTTATCAGATGCACATGTTCCGTATGCGTTTGCCCATGTTTCCTCTAGAAGAAAATCTTCAGAGAAGCTTGAAGGATTATTGGGAACTGGGACTGGCACTTGTACTCTATACTCTCAAAGGTCAAAGCAACCCTGGTGGTGAGTGGTGACAAGCTACCGTACTTCCTATACAAAAAGATTAAAGAAACTGCAGAATGTTTCGTCACTGAAAAATCAATGCTTTCTGTGAAGGATGCAGATTGGTAGGCGATGAATACTTTCTCACTAGTAGCCCAAATAGGTTGCCACAGATTGTAGCAAACCTGTCTGACATTTATTGTTCTCACAAAAGCTGCAGATTTCGTTGCTGAAACTGATAAAAATGTGAAACAATTCCACACATTGGTTGTCCAACAGACATGGCTGTTACTGCTAACAGTGCTTATCTATCATCATGAACTCTTCATGTTTAACCAGTATAATCAAACAAGGTGTTACTCACATAATGTCATTTTAATTTACCACTTATGAAACGAAGAACATGTTTGCTAAGCTCCAGCTTCTATTAATTATTCTACAGTAAGGCACGTTCTTTTCTTCATGATCTAGATTATCATCGATACACTTCTTAAACTTCTAAACGGTATAGAGTTTTTTTCTTTATCATTATTTCATAGAGGACTTCTATGAACCAACTTTTCAACTTTCTATCATTTCATTCTTTTATTTGTGCCCTCAAATAATTGTCATGAACGCAGTTTCATCTATAATCCATTTTTCATTTGAACTTTAGACCATGCCCTAAGTGGCACAATTTAGTTCAGTGTTTTGGGACCTAAAAATTGGTTGTATTATTGCAAGTAAGCCTGGCCCTTCAAATCCGGCTGAATAGTAGAAGGTGGATGTCTGCATCTCCTTGTTTTGCCGACAAGTACAAGGAAGACCAGATAAGAGCACAGTTTGTTATGTGATAATGACATTCAGGTAAGGCCTTTCTTTCACAGCACCAACTTCAAGGAAAGCAAGAGGAGACTTTAGGCAATAATTAACTAAAAACCACATGAAATGGGCCCCATCTTGTGGGGGTGTGGGTCCCAGCAGTGGTCAGCATCATCATTCATCAGAGTGGTTGAGAAGGAGAGACCTGCAGGGCATGCATGCGGACATACCACACACAGACAGACAGGCAGAGGAAAAATGAGACTACATGAGAGAGAGAGGCACAACCAAGGAAGCAAGAAAGCATGC
Source organism: Oryza meyeriana var. granulata (assembly GCA_003991445.1). Taxonomy (NCBI): domain Eukaryota; kingdom Viridiplantae; phylum Streptophyta; class Magnoliopsida; order Poales; family Poaceae; genus Oryza; species Oryza meyeriana. Next base: position 72,426 of record RYFJ01001240.1, on the reverse strand, counting down.
AAGAAAGCAAGCAAGAATCAGCCTTGAGCCACTTCTTCACTGCCTCTGCATGCAGACACACATACACTCTCTTGCTCCTCTGCATGCAGACACACATACACTCTTGCTCTGCAGATGGCAGCCACATAATTCACTCAACTTTCATTGTCAGTGCAGTGTGAAGCTAGCTCCTCCAGTCCTAGGATGTACTCCTACTCCTACTCTACTCATATAGCTAGGCTATCTATCTATTCTTTCTCTGCTGGTACTACCACGCTTCCACAGCTTTGGATGAGTACTTTACATTCTTGTCCTTAAGTTCTTCAGGCTTCAGCTTTCAGTCAGGGTGAGAAACTGAGAACAATTCTGCTCATCCTAAATATCCCCGACTGATTACTGATCGTAGTTATTGGTAACTGCCCTTGTCAATTCAGAATTTCAGACAAAGAACTACAGAGTTCAGACAAAAGACAAGCCGCGGATTCCCAACGAAAAAGTGGCATGCATTAGACTTTCACACGCATACATATTCACATCAGAGTTTCGGAGTCTCATCACATGCAGTACTTCGGTTTTCTACTCTCACGATGAGATCAGTTAACTTTGTACGTATGCATGTATATATACAGCATATAGTGTATATGTACTGTGTACTGACACTTCAGTTCTTCCAAAAAAAAATTGTAGAGTGAGATGGAGACATGCATGACCTGACACTTGGATTCTCAGCCAGTGATCCTGTGCCAGGAAGTTGACCGATGAATTGGCCGGTGTATGAAGTACGACTACTCATCTTGACTTCTGAATTTTGGGTTAGAAAAGACGTAGTACAAGTTCAGAGATCCCATACGTACTCCGTAGATGCAGATGCAGGCGAGCAAGGCGATCGATCTTGTCGGACATATGCGTGCAGGCGATGGAGAAGCGGCCGGCCGGCCGGGCGCGAAAGCAGATGTCACCGTCGCCAAAAAGGCATCGTCCTCTACTCCGGCTGGGCGTGTGTGTGTGGCAGCAGGCAGGCAGTCACTCGATCCTGTCCATTTCTCGAGACAGGGATGTATCAGAGAGGAGATCCGAGACGACCAAAATCTCTCCGCCCTCTCTACTTTGCCGGCCGGCCGGCTCCCGGCCTGTATGTCGTCTCTGCACGCGGGGTCGTCGACCAGCACACAAGTTACAGAACAGAAGAAAATTCAGAAAGTGTATCTGATATAGTACTCCGTAGTAGTATTAGTAGGAGTATCTGATATTAAAGATGATAATACATGCAAAAGTGCATTTCTTCTAAGAAATAAGGCATCTTTTTTTTTCCGAAAAGAACTATCTTTTTTATGGAATTGATCGCTGGCTAACAGGGCTAACTCCTGAAAGTCTGAAAATTAACAAGAGAAATCACAGTTTCCCGGTCGGTGCTTCTTCTACCTCCAGCTAGCAAGCTAGCTGCTTCTTCTCCAGCGAGCGAGCCGACGGTAAAAGCCAACAAAACGGCGGTCTCCGGCCTCCGGCCAGCCCTCTCTGGCAGCTTCTTCTTCGCTAACTGCGGCAACCAGTGACATCAGGACATCAGCTTTGGGGGTAATTAAGGGTCGGATGGGATGAGGGATTAGGAGGAGTGGCGGATTATTCAGGGGCAGCAGTGGCGGTGGATTTTTTTTTATAAAGTTGGCGACTTTTCATCAGTTAGATCGAGTATAACTCATACAAATCAAATATTTAATTAAAAATCACATTTTTAATTAAAAAATTTTTTGATGAGAGAAAAGTTATACGCTAAAATGCTAAAGTGATGATAAATGACTGATGAAATTGAGTTTAGATAATTATTTAAAGGCACAAACGAATAAATTAAATATTAGAAAGTTGAAAAGTTTATCTAAAAAGTTTTCTAACAAATGCTAATGAAGCTTTTAAAACATATACCATTTAGAAGCTTGAGCAGCGTGTTCCATCGATATTCGACAGCTTGAACAGGCTATAAGAAATATTAAGCAACTTAATTAGAAATCAAAAGAATCGCTTGTAAGCTATGAACGGAATGGCGGGGGAGAAGAGAATTACGTAGAGGAATTCATCATATCTGAAAAAATAATACACATGCTGTCGCTCTGACGAGCTGACACTGGCCGGGCGGCCGGCAACAAATGGACCGAATTCAGAAGCAAAAAATTTAGTTAGTCATGACATGCACGTCGCTGGTGGTATGTACTCTGCCAAAAAAAAAACTAAGGCTGAAGCACGCACGCGTGCATGTTAATTTCCACTTATTCTGCTGCAAGACATCACCGCTTCATTTTCTACTGACAATTTGACATCCGGTGTATCAACAGTTCATTGGAGATCGATGTTGATAACTAATGGAGAACCGATCACCGACGCAGGCAATTTTCACCATATAACTCAAAGGCTCAAATAGAGCCGCATGAAATCAATTGCAAAAGTTCTAGTAGATCTTTCAGGCTTTCTTTCTGAAAAAGCGGTTTTCGTTCAGAGACTTTCAGAGATCGAAGGGAGATCAACAAGCCTGCATCTCCACATGAATCTCCTGCAAGCTAGAGCTATCTGCAACATGGATCATTGCATATGCATGCATGTTCTGCGTTATCCCATGAGCTCGATCGATCACAAGCATAACCTGAAGAAGATGCTCATCCATTCACCTCTCGCGCCCATACATGCACGGGGACGGATTGAAAGCTTAACTAGATAATCGATCATCAGCTGGAACGAACAATTTTATATCGATCCAGGCCACAATACTGCTGGATCGTCTGCATGTACAGACACAAAGGTCACAGCATGCATAAGCATGACGATCACATCGATCGATCGATGCCTGGACACGCATGCATGCAAGCTCTGTTAATTTCTCTCTCTAGGCTAGTCTTGGCTTTGGCCGACGTCCCATCTGAGCTTCTCTCTCTAGCTGTTGCGCGCCATACCTTCCCAACTGTTGCTGCCTCGAAAAGGCGCCAGGTGCACGTGTGCCCCTGACCACCACCACCACCACCTTCAATCTCTAGCTTAATTCATTCAATCTTTCTCTTCTCCTCCTCTCTCACATCACATATATCACACCCACACACATCACATCACGCATCCATCCATCCATCCATCTGAATTCTGAATCTATCTCTCTCATTCACTTTCTCTCTCTCTCTCTCTCTCTCTCTCTCTCTCTCTCTCTCTCTGTTTCTCCCTCTACAAGGCCTGAACCTGATGAAAGCCATAGCAGCAGCATCCAGCGTGCATGCAGCCTCGATTCAATTCTTTCTTCAGGTGGCCCATACCTTACCTCTGCATTGCATCCATCCATGTCGTCGTCCATGCCTGTTAATTACCGCGCTGGGTAGCAGCAGCTGCAGCTGCCTGCTGCTGCTACTCACAGCTCACTCTCACTCACTCATCGCTGGCTGGACTGGAAGCAAGCATGCAGGCAGGCATGCTGCTACTGTTCCTTGCATCAGCCTCAAACTTCGCGCTCGATCGATCCATCGATCATCCCTCGCAAAGCTGCAACGAGCCGCTGCATGCGTTTGCTTACGGCTCATTCATTCACATTCAGATTCATTCAGTAAAAAAAGGAAACAAAAGGTGGGTATCCATTGAATTAAACATGCAGGCAGGCAATGCAAGAAGCCTGCACAACACTTCAACTGCATGCATATCGATCTGAATATATGCCAAGCGTGCATGCATGCAGGCAGGGCAGCCACCAGAATCATTTGCTCCCTCTCCTCGATCTCCTCTTTTTTTACCGCATCGATCCAGATGCTGGCTCTGTGGTTAACAAACCATGCATTCATATTCATGCATGCATGCGATTGAATATGTACAATTGCAGATCGATCGATGCAGTACAGGAGTTACACTGTGTTCTAGTCCTCCTAACCATGCATGCAAGAGGAACAGTGCCTCGTGCTTCCGAGGCAGCATATGTCCAGCAGTGACTGCTACCTAGTAGCTGCAGGAGAATTAAGGACACACGCATGCGCACTAGCTAGGTTGATCCAATTGCATACTGATCAAAACTGAGTGTGCAGCGATGGACAATGCTGTTAATTATTGGCTGAGGGGAGTGCTGATCGGTCAATTTGGTGTTGCCGTAACGATATAGTTTTCAATAACAAAAAAATTATCTAACCCAATGCAAGTTATCTTCAATGTCTTTTAGCTGGATCAACACTTGGCCTTTGATGCTTTCATGGGAGGATTAAGATACTATGTGCAATGGAGCTACACTCTTTGAATCCGAGCCAGGGGTCTTTTATTTCACTTTAGATGTTGTAGTTCTATGTACTTTCCTTATAGAATCTATATGAATTCTATTTGATATTTCAGCTAGATATCATTTAGAAGAAGATAGGAATTTGTCCCATAACCTCGAGTCTTTTTATTTATTTGTTAGAACTCATTGTTTGTGTGCCTATAATTGCCAGAGGCCGGAGATTAGAACCATTTCCATTATCTAAGAAAAAGATATCACATTTTATAAAATTGATATCTCCTATTACCTAAGGTACTGAGAGATACTAACTCCGTCCCAAAAGACTTCATTTTTATCCCATCTTACACATACAAATACAAAGCTAAAAATTAGAATACCTTCCACTTTATCAAACTCCAATACACTTGTCTCTTACTTTAACAAATTCTAATGCACTTGTCTCCTACTTTAACAAATTCTAATATATTTGTCCCCTCACTTTATCAAACTCCAATGCATTAATTGCTAAAAAATAAAGTCTTTGCAGGACAAATGAGATGGATAAAAGATGAAGTTATTTTGAGACAGAGGGAGTTCCTAGTAAGGACCATAGTATTTTGCCCTTGAGGAGGTAAGTACTAAAGAAATGACAAAATGGAACAAAAACATTTTTAAAAAAGTTGCGAAAAAAGAAGAGGAGGTGTCGTATTACCAAAAGCATATATGTATTCATGCAAAAATGCATTCTTATTGCAGTGAATTAATTTGCACAAGCGCTTGTTAGATCCATACTAGCTAGTTAAACCTAGAAACAAGTAGATGGCATTGGACAAATTCCTGATAACTTTCATTGTACAGAGGGGTGGATCCAAGGCCCGTGTGACCCCGGTGGGAGTCACCGTGGGCTGGCCTGTATTTTGTTCAGTGTTCGACTCCTTATATAGTTGTTGGGTTATGTGTGTGCTCGAGGTCTAGAAAATTCCTAAATCCACCATTAGTTGTACAACTATCCACTTAATTACTTTTACAACACCAATACAGGGGTCTATATATAGAATCCCTGTATTGGTAATATATAGAATTGGTAATGAACCTCTGTGACTATGTTGCTTTCTTATAAGCAGGGCTTTGTGCCTTTTCTCTAAAAATATATAGAATTGGAAATATAGCAATAAGAAATCACAAATCCCATGATAAACGAACTTTTGTAGGACAAACAGCGTTAATACTAAGTAGGCAATGGACGTTGGATTTAAAATTTATCAAAATTTGGCATTTCGGCCATATCGCACATCTGGTGGAGCACGATATATGGCATACAAAAAAAACTGTAACAAAAAAAACCATGCTTTTCCAGAATTTTTTAAATTTATTGTTCCTATATATGTCAATTCCATTATAGTACTAATATATTTAAAAGAAGCAACAAAACAAACAGCCTACGAAATTCCATGTTTGAGCCTAAAAATAGTTAATTGCAAATTTTCCATTTGAAATTTCTGACCCCCCCCCCCCCCCCCCAAAAAAAAACGTGAAATATAATTCATATCTGCACATATATGTATATAGTCCTCTCAGAGATTTAATCACAACGACGAAATGCATGCGTATGCAGCAACCTAATTGCTGGAGCAAGCTGTAATTACGCACAGCTGAAGCTGAACAGCTGATGAAAGAAACACACTCCTGTGAGGATCCAGCATACGTCTGTCCGAGACATAAAATATAGCCAGAGCTGTGTACGTATATGTGTGTGCCACACAAGCATGCATCACACATAGAAGGTGAAGTGGTTGTGCTTAATCCCATCTGAACACAACCAAAACGGAAGGAACAGAGGATATCAAGGAGAGCTAATCAAGCAATCTAATCTAGTTAGCTACCATCTATTATCTGATCTGGTCATCCATTCGTTGGTGAAGTGGTTGCTCATGTGATACCATCTGTCCATCCTCCAGATCCCTTGTTTGACACATGCATATGTGTTGTGTGTGACCGAGATAATGAGCCAACCCAAGAGAAACAACAACGAACTGACCCATCATTCTCCATAAAATACGCAGCTTTGCACACTAAGCTACTCCCCCTGCTCCCAGCTCCAGACAAATTTAAGAGAGAAAGGTGGACAATGACATGATTAGTTTAATAATTGATTGATTGATTGGCTTGTAGAGCCTTAATTAGTTGACTAATTACTAATAGTGGCTACTACTTCTATCATGCTCCCTTCCTTAATTACTACTGTACTACTACCTGGCTAGCTAGCTATCTTATTAGCTACATGAAAGTGAAACATGCATTGCTCAAGGGAGTTAAGAGTAAAGGTAAAAAAAACACAAAGTAATTAATTAATTAACATCAACACTAACAAAGCACTAGTTTTTAACCATCCAACCATCGCTTGGCTGCTGCTAATTGCAGTGAGCTAGCTTGCAATTAAGCAGATTGCCACAGATTAAACAACACGAGAGCATGATTAGCAAAGGCGGAAGAAGAAATTAACTCTTAGCTTAATTCATCCTACACCATGCATGGCTCGCTCCTTCTCCTCCATTTCCGGCCGCCGCGAGCGCGGTTGATCAGTACGGCGCCACGCGGCCGCCGGCGCCTCCGGAGCTGGCCCAGCCGTAGGCGTCACCGGGGAGGTGGATTCCGTTCATCAGGTTGTGTGGCAGCTGGTCGGGCAGAATCGGCTGCTGGTGTGGGGGTAATGGCAGCTGCGGCGGCGGCGGCGGCGAGGACTGCCCCGCCATGTGCTGCGGCGGCTCGTCGTCCTCGAGCGGGAGGCGCTCGTAGGCGGCGTTGCCGAACGAGGCGGCCATGATGACGACGGGTCCCACGGCGATGAGCGGGCCGGCGACCGTGCCGCCCACGACCTGCCCCTGGCCGCCGGAGACGTAGACCGTGAGGCCGGTGGCGGAGGGAGGCGCCGGCGGCGGGAGGAAGGAACCGGAGAGCGAGAGGATGTCGAAGCGGCCGGTGAGGTTGATGACGGCGCCGGGACCCGCCCCAGGCTGCCGGACGGAGACGTTGGTGACGGCGCCCGTGCCGCTGAGCACGCAGACGCCCACCTGGCGGCGGCGAGCGAACGTGGCGACGCTGTCGACGAGGTCGCACCCGGAGGCGACCTCCAGGACGTGCGCCCGCAGCGCGCTCGCGCTGTCCCGCGTGATGATGACCGGCGGCTTGGGCTTGTTCTTGGACCCAGCGGGCCGGCCCCGGGGACGCCGAATCACCACCGGCGCCGTATGCTGCTCCTCCGCCCCACCCTGCTGCTTCTGCTGCTGCTCCTCCCCGCCGCTCCCGTTGCTCCCGCCGCTGTTGATGGTGTTGTTGCTCTCGTCCACCAGCTCCTGCTTCGCCATCCCGCCGCCACCCGCCATAAGCTGCTGCTGCTGGTGGTGGTGATGCTGCTGCTCCTCCTGAAACTGCTGGAACGCCGCCGGGTAGTGCCCGCCGTGGAACGCGTGGAACGCCACCGGTGGCGCGAAGTGGTGCCCCCCTCCATGGGCCGCCGCCGCCGTCACAGGATCCATCCCACACACGGCCAGTCCACCGATTCACCCCTCTCGCACGGTGGCCGGCGCGGCGGTGGTCAAAGGCGGAGGCCGGAGGAGGAGGTGGAGGGCTTTGGTAATTGGGTTGGGTTTGGACTGGGGAAGAGCAAGAGAGGAGGAGAAGGGGTTAAAATACAAGCGCGTAGATTGGGGAGGTGGGGCCCTCAAGGGGTGGTGCGGTGGGACCCACCTGGCGGTGGGATCCTGATCGCGATCGCTGCCTGGTGCGGCCCACGTCTAGCTGACATGTCTGATTGCATGCACCCGTGTATATATATGTTGTGTTTGACCATCGGCGCCATCACCATTGCCACCGCCACGTCACTGCGGCTACTAGCTACTACAACGTTTGTCAATCAAGGCACTGCCATGTATGGACAGGGATAGGGTGGTACGTATTCACACCGTACAAACGGGACGTCAAATCAGTGACTACGTGCGTTACCCTATCTAATCTACACCAAACCCAGCATCGGATTAGTGACTATGTGCGTTACTTACCCTATCTACTCTTTTTCGGGAAGAAGGCTAACTTTGGAATGGGATGATCTTAGTATACAAGGCATAGATAAGCCGTATCACTGCAGATAGCGTGATACGTTATCGGTTATGGTTGCTGTATGCATTGCGTGAGGATTTTGCTGAGGCAAAGATACAAGTGCTGTAGGAAACTAACACGTTGCAAATGACAAATTTAGAAGTCGATTGCTGGATATCGGGTCGCCGGTTTAAATTAGCCTTTTCTGTTCTGGATGAAACATTGTAGGCGTGACTATGATCACGGGGATACTCTGACGGTGCTACCGATGTAGGAATACTATATATTATTGTTCGCACTTGTAATTTTACATATGAATTAGTTTATCAAATATATGAATTACATGTCAACTAGTATCAGATATGGCGCATTATCATCTACTATATGTATGACCTTTGGTCGCCATTCATCGACATGATACTATTTACCTCGATCGCTCAAAGAAACATGATCTTTACTGGCTGCTAACTAGTACATGTACTTGGCATATTGTAAATGTATGTTTTTTTTGACAGACTTATGTTTCTTGAACTATAATTCGATTGTTATATATCAACATTATTCATATAAATTTGTCGTCTTTTTGACTAAAGAAAGTTGCTATGGTGCAAGGATGTGTTTTAGTTTTGCATATATATACCTTCTAGATAAATGAACTAACAAACTGAGAAAAATGAGTGCACTAGATTATGTATTATTATCTCATTTATTCTTGATATTGTATATGTTTTCGCTAAATAGTGAAACGAATCATTCCGTGATGACCAAGAACCACCAAATAATTATATGTATGCTACTTTATATTATCCAGAGGTAAGACTATTTTAGGGTCAGTCTGTACTTGGATGAAAGATAGAGGGGCAACATCACAAGAGATAGTGTGACGTTGTCTGTAGTTAAAGGATTGTGGGTGTGACACTATTTTGATATATATAGATATACTTTGACGATGCTCTATATATGTAAGATTAATATTCCACATATATATGTAAGTTTTCTGATCGGTCAACTGATGAAATATATGGCTTAGATACATCATATACATGTCAAGTATAACTATATGTGGAGCATGTGTGTTCTCTAGTACACTAGCTATTGACTACCGATCTCCCTTAATCAACATATTAATTCATCGATCGTCACATTGTGTACTACGTTTTTTCATATTACTCCTCCTAATTAAAGACATGCTGTTCTTGGCCACTATATATATTCATGTTACAATTTGTTTGTGCCCATGACAATATATGCTTAATTAGTGGCATTTTATTTTTCCAGAAGTAGACTATTTTGGGTCTCTGACCTGTGAATGCATTGGAGAGAGAGATATATAGCTGCATGGCTTGTATCACTAGCTAGAGAGATATAAGTATGATGTTGCCCGTTACAATTGTCTGGTTCTGCAAGGATTTTAATTGTTGACTTGAAGACAGAAATGCCATGGAAACTAGTGTATGACGCAAGGTAAATATGAAGTACACCACCGGATATCGAATAAGCAATTTAGATTAGCAAGACATTCCATGATAAAAAAAACATATTAGCATTGATTCCATGGTAAAGATTTATTAGCTTCATTCTATCACGATGGGATACTCTCTGTCGATGCAATATTAATTGTAGGATGTATCATCCCTACTTAGACTAGAGAGCTATCCAGTGGGTGCTGATACTTTCTGTGGTCATTTTTTTTGTCGGCTATTTCTGACAGTGCACCTATAGAAATATATTTTCTGACGGTAAAACGTATTTTTTCTGACGGTTTCGCTCCTACAAGATATGTTTAAAGTCTAGTAGTGATTATTGTTTTCGGTCAGTCAAATGATAAATTGTACTGATGCATGGTCTATGTGGATCGATATATATGGTCTACTCTATGGGACATGCATACATGGATATCGAGTAGCTCAGTCGCCACTCATCATCGCCACATTTTGTATTATCTACGCACTTGACGGTACGTGTACCAGTGGTTATCAGCACAGCTATATATCTGACATTTTTTAGGGGTACAATCTGACAAATTTGAGGTATGTTTTCCTCCGTGTGCATTCGACCGATTGATCTATACACTGACAGCTTCTTCCTTTTCTACTCATCTCGGGTGTATTTTAATTTTCAAGTGCATCATAATTATATTGCCGTGGCTCTCACTCCTCTTGCGGCCAACTTCGATGGAATTATATATTAATTTGTCTGTCTTAATTTTATATGTTCTGGTGTATAGAGAACCTATATTAAAAGGTATATAGAGATACAGTGATAGAGTAGTATATATACTCAGCATCACACACGAGCAGCTGGATGAATGCATGACTGCAAGAAAAAATATATATGTGTGTGTGCTTATGTTAATTCAGAACCAAAAAAAAAAGAATGAGCACGCACTTTGATGTGTGAGTATATAGACTAGCTCGTGATTCGACCAAGTATCGTCCTCACTGGTTTTTTGTAAAGAAAAATTCAAAGTGAGAATCAATAGGGTAGAGCTAGGTCAACAATCCATAGGTCGATATTACAGTACTGAAACAACGGCAGTGACGATGATGATACTGCAGTATTGCACTAGCAGACGACTGGATCAACATGCTCATGCTGTGTAATATTATATTATATTGAATGTGTCATATGCCTGCTTGATAGTTGATAGGTACTTCAGGAAAGCGTACTTATTACTGACGAAACAGCAGTATTCGCTTCGCTGAATTCAGAAGAAAACAGGAGCTAGCCGTCCATGCCAATTAACAATAGTACTACTAATCATTATACATATCCAGTGTCAAATCTTTTTTTTTTTAAACTTCAAAAACTTTATTAATGTAAAGGTTTTAGAAACATAATACATGGACAATGGAGGAATTCAGTCCTCTGAAATTAGTTTTCAAAGCAGCCGCATGGCAGCGAATATTTGGATAGGCTAGATGAGTTATACTATTACAGTCGACCTGGACGGTATCAACCTGCAAATCCCTAGCTTCTCGAGTCTCGACTGAGCTTGTCAGCAATGGTATCCGGTGTCGATCGATCAGCTAGAACCTCAGTCTTCCGCAGCAACAACTACAATGCGATCGATGCATATATGTGCAGCAGCTATCTCCTCGATCGCCAGCCATGGCGTGGTAGTGGCCAAGAAATGTTGGTCCGAGAGAGGCTGGATGAGCATGAGCAGCACAAGAACGAGAAGCAGCTGGATGGCCGGCCGGCCGGCCGGGGTTGGGAGCGCAGGCAGCAGCTGGGGAGGTCGCCCCCACAATGGAAGAAAGGTGGATGGATCGAACAGTGATTCAGTGAAGTGAACAGCAAGCTGGGCATGCATGGCCGGCCTGCGGCTGCAGCTGCATGCGCGCCGGCCGGACCCCTACACGAGCCCGTCCCCTCCTCCGACGTCGCAGCTGCTAGCTAAGCTTAGCTATCTAGCTAGCCATCTAGGTATATAGCTCATAGCTGCAGCCGGCCTGCAGCGACGCAACCTAGCTAGCTAGCTTGCTTGCTTGCTCAGACATTCAGCTCGATCAGCTTCAGGTACCCGCAGCCGCAGAGGCTTAATTACTTGGCTCCCTCGCGCAGACAGCTTCAAAGCTAAGGTACAGTCTTCTCAGGCGCCGGCCGGCTACTAGCATGGTCGACGGCTGATAGACTTCTCGTAGCTGCATCTGCGTGTACAAGTTGAATAAAGATTCGATGGATCGAGGCAGCATGTATCCGTGGTACGTACGTTCTCGATCGAGAATTCGAGATGCATGATCAGTTCAGAGACTAGAGAGTGATATATAGGTAGATCGATACAGTGACACGCATGCAGAGATCGGGCAGGCATCAGATGAGTGTCGTCGCATGCATGCAGGTTATCCAGAGGTAGCCCAGTTTTGACGTACTTGCATGGTTTGATCGAGCTGCTAGTAGCTGTGGTGTGGTGGTTTCAGAATCAGTATGGGCGCCTGGTTGCATTGCCTGCCTGCGTGAGTGCAGAGATGTGTTTTGCGATCGGTCGAGTCGTCGTCGTCGTCGTCGTCGTTTCTTCAGGCTGGCCGCCCTGTCCTCCCCTCTCGCTGTTGTCGGCACGCATGCACGCTAACTACTACGGGAGGCGATCGATTCCATTGGTTGGCTTTAGCTGATAAGCCGGAGAAGAATAAAAGAGATGACAGAAAATAATTTTCTCGTAGGAATTTTGTATTTCTACTCTTGGTTGGTGGTTTAAAAGACAAGGACAACAAAAAAAAAAGACGATGAAAAAAATGATTAGAATAATTTAAAATCAAATTTAAAAATTTAAATTTTTGTTGTTGCTTATAAGTCAACTTAACAAGCAGGCAAACAACAGGGTAGCATGGCTTTGGCCTGCATACATAAAGTTTGAGGTTTTTTACGATGCTCTCTATTGATCGTTTATTTTTTTTAATTCAATGGACCATATATATTTATACTACCACATCAACGTAGAATAATTTTTTCTGTTAGTAGTAGAATTTATAAATCAACAGTCCTCATACCGGTAGTAGAATAGAGAGCACCATAAAAGGTCCTCATACAGTATCTTGGTTTCTCCTTTTGTAATACGTTACTTCCTCCTTCTCAAAATATAGCTATCTTTAGGTTCAAAATTTTATCCTAAATATAATTACTTATGACATATAAAATATAACTTTTATTCCCATGCTATCCCTATTGAGTCTCATTGTCCCACCAACTCTCGAGATCTGCACCTCATCCATACTGTTCTTAATTCCTATCATCCTACTATCTATTAATAATAATATTTTAGATCTTTCTTCCTAATTCTTAATTCTCCCAAAACACTGCTAGATAGCTATATTTTGGAACATGTAATCTCGAGCTGTTCCGAGGTAGCTACCTAGTCATATACTATATGCCTGGACGAACGGGTGCAGGTAACTTGTTAGTGAAGGCCAAAGCCGATCGAGATGGTCATGGTCTCGCGCAGCTGTTCATAGATCGGGACCGACCGATCGATCGGCCAACCGAGATCGGTCAAAGCACACGCACATATATATCATTGTACAATATCATCATGCATTCATGTACCGACTTATATTAACGAGGCAGACAGGGAACTAAATTGCATGCCATGCATATCGCGTCGCTGTCGCCCACCCGTCGTGTATAACACATTCATGTGTTTGGCCGCCACTGTTGCGTCGTCGATGGAGAGTACGTAGGACCGGACAATGATGGCTAGCTAGCTGATACGATAGCGATACAGGTGGAAGACGGACGACTGCAGCTACGTCTAGCTAAGCTAGCAACATATCTCCCTCTGCCCTGATCGTGTACGAGCTCATCATGCATCGTGCGATCTCACACTTGGTGCGCGCGCACGAGAGGCGGTTGATATGATAAATGCCTTAGTTTAGGGATTTCGAGATTCTGAGAAGCATCTGACCGACGAGAATATAAAAAAGCTTGAGTTCTTTACTTTTTGACTTCTAGTTTATTTTATGGATTCTATAAATATGTGATTCTCAAAACCCGAATAAAAATTTAGGTTGGTTGAGGAAGCTAGAGATTAATTGCAGAAGAAACTATAGCGGCTACAAAGTTTCCCAAATATCTCATCCGTTCTAAAATATAAGTATTTCTCGGATTTAAATCTTGTTCCACGATATAAATATTTCTAGTACTATTTATAATACTATTTATCATATCGATTACTCTCTATTAAAACTTTTTACTGTCTTACCACAGTCACTTTTTCGTCTCTAAACATCTCTTATTTATTACAGGACAACTAGACTTTTCTTTTAAAACTTAATGTCTGTTAGAAATACTACGGTGGCAGTTGGACCAAAATCTGGGCCGGAACGAGTGATCGAGTCGGTCTCAGGTAGGTGCAGGGCACGTCTGCGATAATGGATACGATCCGCTTGACGAGAGAGCTAGCGCGTGCCGTGCGGTGACGTGACGTGACATGTCCACGTCGTCATCCACCGCGCTCTCTGCCGCCCGCCCGCATCCGACGCGGACAGCTGATCAGCCTCCGTCTCGTCACCTCAACCCACCCGCCTTATAAAATCCTCGCGCCGCGCGCGGCCCCCTCCTTGCGTACGTTGCCGCTGCGACCCAACCACGCGCGGCGCCGGGAATGGTCACATGCTCTCGCAGCTGAGATCTCGAAGCGTTTGCGTGCGTGTTGGTGCGAGGCAAACGGATCAGGTTTTGGAAGAATCTGATGGGCATTGGGCGACGGCGGATTGGCGATGGAGCCAGCCATCTGGTCCAACGAGCACTAGCTACCGGGTCTGATCTCCTGGGGGAGGACGTGCTGCCGACAACTAAACGCCCCAACGCGGCCGGGTGTCTCGTGTGTCTCGATTGGGTTTAGTTTCAGGGTTTGGCCTGTTCGTCCTGGAGGACAGAATCTTTGACGTACAATAATACCATACGTGCGTGATCACGGCCAGGCCGTCGCCACCACTGAAAATCTCAAGAATAATCGACGATTCATCGTCTTGCTGCCATACGTCTTGTTTTAATTCATTCACAACAACAAGGTACACCACGCACGCATGCACGCAGCCGAATCTGCAGCTGACCTTGTCGTCTCTCACCTGCGTGGCTGCGCCCCGTGTGCCGCCGTGTGCGTGCTACGCGACGACCGCTGCCTTCGCGCTGCCTGTCTGGCGTTTGTCTTGTCTCGCGCAGCTGCGTTGCTAATCTGCTATGCTACAAGGTGATTCCTCGTGTAGGTAGGTACTCATTCATTCAATAATATAAGTATTTTTAGAATATTTTACGAATGGTCTCAATAAAATGATAGATAAAATAAGATAGAAAAAATTTAACAGAGAACTAATTTTATCTTCATCCAATAATATAAATATTTTTAGTTTGTTTAACAGATAGTCTAGATAGAATGATAGATAAAATAACAGAGAATTAATTAATGAGATAAGTACTTAATGTAAACATACTGATAAATAGTTAAATGCTTATAATATTAAACAGAGGTGCAGCCAGGTAGGCTTTCATCAATTTACGGCGCGCAACCGCGACAATACGACCATCTACGCCCTCGAACTCTGCGCGTTGGCGTGTTTTACCACGGTCTGCTGCTCTCGCCTGTTCACGTTGCTTCCACTGACCAGACAAACTCTTAAAATTAAGCAAATCCTCCAAAAACTACAATCTTGAGATGGGAAAAGTGCAGATCACATAAGAGGATTCCATGGGTGAACAGTAAACACACCTGTGCGTCAGACTATTCAGCTGCAGTCTTCCGGAACTTCTGAAGCCTTCCAGGCTTCCACCCCTTGCATACCAACGACTACATTATAGTACAGCTGTGCAGGCATCCATCTGCCACTACAGAAGTAAAGAACGCACTCCACGTGTGTACAACCACGTTATTTTCGAATCAGAAGGAACCAGAGTATCAACTACAATATCACGCCTTTTCAGTAATAAGTTACAGTAAAGATCATCTACTGTACATACAAGTATGATTCATGGCCAAATCTACCTATCTGCTGTCTCTCAGTCTCTCAAGTGGTAACAGCACTCATTTTTGGCCTTGTTGATATTTTTACAACAATTTTACAAATAACGTAAAATACAAAGCCCTACCGCAATGGGATCTGAATAAATCAATTGCAACCCAGACTTTCAACTTCTCCTCAGCAGCCAGCACAACAAAACTTAAAAACTCTTTTGAGGAGAACAGGGAACCTGTTCAGATGAAAAATCAGGTTCCAAGACGCTTGCAAAAATTGGGTAAATCATGGTCTACATGCTTGATTACCAGAGCTTGGCATAATGGTACCTACATTGCAAGGGGAATCTAACTCCATGCAGTGAACCAGCAGCATATTTGGTATCAACATTCTATGCGCAATCTTCTCATTTCTGATTGAAGAGTGGGGCTGGAAGTCAATGTCCGGTACGCTAGCATCCTTATGTCCTCACGAGAACAATCCCTTGAAATCCGAACAAGTTCCCATAAAGCACCTTCACTAATTATATCCTTTGAATTTACTTCTGCAGAAAGATAAAACTAACACCATAAGTATAACCGTATAGTCTTTCTATTACTGTTACATATTGTATGCAAAATCAAGTGTACAGAGGTGCATTGTTGCAAGCAAAGAGAGAGGGATACCATGTTGTGCCAAATGGCACAGCGCAAGCTCAATGTGCCGCCTAATTGGAGCAGCTTCATTATTTGCATTTTTTACAATCCAAGGAAGCGCACCATCATCAATTAATAACGATTTCCCCACCTTATTTCCTGATAAAATAAATTATCCATGTTAGTTAGAAATACATGGTTAAAACATGAACAGCAATAATTCTAGAGATGACATAGAATTACAACAACAACAACAACAAAGCCTTTCAATCCCAAGCAAGTTGGGGTAGGCTAGAGTTGAAACCCAATAGAAGCTGCAGATCAAGGTTCAGGCACATAAATGGCTGCTTTCCAAGCACACTATTCAAAGATAAATCTTGGTATATTCCATCCTTTCAAGTCCTTTTTATTGCCTCCTCCCATGTCAAAATATCACTGTCGCGCCTTAGGATTCCACTATGCACTGGTGCCTCTGGAGGTCTCCGCTGGACATGTCCAAACCATCTCAACCGGTGTTGGACAAGCTTCTCTTCAATTGGTGCTACCCCTAGCCTATCACGTATATCATCGTTCCGGACTCGATCCATTCTTGTATGACCACAAATCCAACAGCAGCATACGCATTTCCGCAACACTTAACTGGCTGAACATGCCGTCTTTTTGTAGGCCAACACGGCATGTTCAGCAGTTAAGTGTTGCGGAAATGCGTATGCTGCGTTGGATTTGTGGTCATACAAGAATGGATCGAGTCCGAAACGATGATATACAAGAGATGACATAGAATTATACATAAAATTTTGATATCTAACAGGAGTTATGTACAACTACATTAACGATCATAAGATTTACTGTGTCAAATTAGATCAATGGTAACTGCATAAGAGCTAATCTCGGACTCATCGGTTTCTGAGCTAGAAAAGGAAATCTCGATCATGGTCTCATGCATAAGATCATAAGATGGAAATAGCAAGTGCTAGCTATGTGCTATTACAATCTGAAAACCAGAAGATGTCCCTTGCACGGCATCTTTGAACTGTGGAATGTCACCCACTCATACCAAAGTACAGTAAGGGTAAACAAATGAGCATTAGATTGATTGGTACCATTACCTTGTGTAGCTGCTCTAGATTCACATTTTGCAAAGTTTGCAATGCCACGTGCAACTTGAGCAAGGACATCAGGGTGCCCACATTTAACCATTCCCAACAATGCTTTGATGCCACCTTCTCCTCTCAACCGCGTTTGCAGTTTGTCTGGTAGAAAGAAAATTCTGATGCTGATGACATAATTACATGGATAGGAATAGCTTCCATTTTCAAATCCAAGAAAATTATTAATTCTCTTAAATTTGTAGTCTCCCACTAGTCTTGAAGTGATATAATTATCAACTTTGCTCCCAACAAAAAAAGTTCTGGCCATTAACCAAAATTTAGACTTCAACAATTTTCTTCTTTGGAAGGAACTTAAAGCTACACACCAATATGCATAGCAAGGATAAGTAATATTAAATTGCACGATCATGGTGTTTTACACTGCCAGCCAGCCATTTTACTGATTATTACTTTAGTATGTCCAGAATACTAACTTCCCAAGGCATTTTCTTCAGTTTGATAGTTTCTTAGGGTACTAACACCTGAAATGGCAACATGCAGAAATATAGAGTTTACCATTGCCACAAAGGTTGGCGATGGCTCCAGCAACCATTCTTAGAGTTTGTGGGTCCTCTGCATCAGATGCTGTCATAGACAACAGGCTTACACCACCTTGAGCCATGATAAGATCTTGGTTTGTTTCTGCATATGTTATTACCACAATGAGATAAGAGACATTCAACAACAGAAATAAGCTCACTATTTAAGGCCCTGTTTCATGATTTACAAAATACTATTGGCCTACTAACCATTCATTGCAAGATTAGCAATTGCTCCTGCTGCTACTCTGCGAATGGTCTCATCCTCAGAGCTCCTAAGCAGCATTAGGAGGGAAGTAAGGCCACCTGCTTCTACAATCTTTTCCTGATTTGCCTCTGAAATACACAAACGCAACTGTAGTTAATTCATGATTGGAGCATAAATCATGTGCCGCTCAGAGAAAAAAATAAGTAATAGATGCACTTGTTTGCAGGCTGTATTCAAACGCTGCTGATCTAACATGATCAAGAAGCGATACATATCACATTAAACACAGAGATCTGGTTCCAGGATTAAATATCAATGCATCCATTGAAAAATGGTGCAATTGCAGTATTGTTAGAAATGCATATTTGTATTATTTTAACACTTCACACTTATAGAGAAATACTTCACTTCGGCAGCATCCAACATAGGCTAAGCACAAAATGCAGATTGTTGAGTATCAGATTTGAATGCTTAAAAATCAAATTCACATATATGGCGGACAACATAGCAAATGCAAATCTTGACACATGGAAGAGAAGATAACAGAATCACGTTTCTAATTAATACATGATGAATATGCACACCACACCTTCAGCTGCCAGATTTGCAACAACTTTCACTGCATGAACACGAACATCAGGCTCTTCTGATTCAAGCAACGACAGTATCTTCTGTAACCCAACTGAAATAGTTGAAGAAAAACTTTCATCATCATAGTATCGCAGGAAAAACTATATCAGTAGCCTAACTACACAAGCATTTATTTTAAGTGTGCCACATCTATTCTCCTAGTTATCCTTTTGAGCTTCTAAGGAAACAGAAAGCAGTCACAACTCAGGGTCATTTACTCATTTATACCATATTGTGCTATCGTACAAGAATAACATAAGTAAACTTTCATCACAATTTTGTATATTACTAGCTAGATGCCCGTGCTTTGCTACGGATAAAAGAAAATATATTATAATATTGTCTAAAATAAATAAAAATATATTTTCCATGAAATGTGTTGCACATCTTATTTCTATAGGGAATATTCACCTTAATTTGATTTTATATGTGGCTATCCATTTAGATTTGATTGTTTCTTAATATTAAGAATTCAAGGGGTAATTTGCAAAATTTACAATGGGAGTAGGTGGCGTGGTAGATTCACTACCACCACCACTACGTTCTTTTAAAGGAGTATAGATATGAAGATATCTTACGAGGACTAGAGGGTAAAACATAC
The DNA here is from genome assembly GCA_003991445.1 of Oryza meyeriana var. granulata. Lineage (NCBI taxonomy): Eukaryota > Viridiplantae > Streptophyta > Magnoliopsida > Poales > Poaceae > Oryza > Oryza meyeriana. Next base: position 52,933 of record RYFJ01001240.1, on the reverse strand, counting down.
TATCTGAGAGACAGGTATAAGTGAATGAAATATGGAGAATCAAAATAAGTGTATAGCCCAATTGACCATGTGAAGCTTGCTGGATTCTTGGCAAGATTTCATTCCTCGAGAGAAAGAGAATGATGGATACCTTGTTCAAAGAGTTTAGCAATGGGTGGCTTAGGTCCATTACTCTGCTCTCTAGGCTGTGAATTCCTAGTATGAGACATCAAAGAATCAAACCCAGGAAATATTTTCCCTGATCCATCTCCTCTGTCAAGGCTCCTCCTTGTCTAAAAAGAAAAAAAAATGATACAAAAGAAGAGAATGTCAGAGACCTTGCACTAGCATCTTATAAGAGGTAAAAATGGAAATAAATCCCCCCAAGAAAGCACAGCTGCTTTCCACACAGATGAAATAATTCAAACAATAGGAAGGGTACAAGTAAAAAAAATGTGGATGAACTTAATTAAACTTAGCATTTGCTGTGCTATGCATTACAAAGCCAAAAGGCAATAACATGTGAGAATATATGCATCACTAGGCATAGTACTTATCAAATTGATCAGATAATACATAATTATCAATCATCACATTAAGAAATATCTAGAAATTCAGAATCATCAGTAACACAAAAACTAGCACCACCAGTAATTCTAACCTCATCTGCGTCAAGACTTAGCTGCAATAACTGGCCTTTCAGAACAGCTATTTCTTCATCAAGTTTCTCTTTTTGGCTAGCTTCAGTATCCAGCATTTTCCGGAGTTTGACAACCTCAGCAGTAGCTGCAGCCTACAATATGAAAACAAGGTTAATGTACTATCAGAATAATCAGGTAATAATACATTCACAGGTGGAAACAATTATATATTGACAGTACCTCCATTTTTTTCCAGTGCAATACTTGATTCTTAAGGTCATTAGCCTCATCTTCAGCAGATTGCCGTAACATTTTCTCATTCTGCAGTAAGTTCTGCACTTCTCCAACCTCATTGGATGTAGCTTCAGTCTCTTTAATCTACAGAAAAATAAAATGCATGAGTTGATGGGAAAACAGCAGCTCATCAGCAGATGAGTTGTTATTGCTTAAGCAACTGTGATGCAATGTAAACCCAAGACTCTCATGCCAATTAGCATCAAGCTACATGTGTACCCACTATTGGTGCACATCAATCACTTAATGTAGAATACAAGAACCACCTATGGAACCTTCCCCACTTTTCCCAAATGAGATTAAATTATTAAGTTAATGTAAGTGATTGTTTTTTAAGTCAGAAATGTATCCCAGGCCAACAATGAGAAAATAATGAGTAGATTGATGAACTAGTCAATGCCTAAAATAAAGATGCACCTGTTTCTTCGGTGATTGTTGGTGTACTTTCCACTTCTCCTCCAGTATCTTTATAGAGTCCAAGTATTCCTGATGGCACTTCGCTTTCTCATTCTACATTAAGAAAACACACATCAAAAAATAATATAGAAAAGACATCTTCAATCAAGCATGGCAGAACCAGAATCATTATTTAGGAAGCTTAGAAATGAAGCGATTTACACCTTATTCTCTTGGTTTTTAAAATTAATTTGTGAAATTTACATAAGATTATTTGTCCATCAGGTAATTTTTCAAGCAAAAGGTACCACCATGTCATAGCACTCTAGAATCACCTGTGTTGTTTCTACTCCCAGCCTACCACACTGACAATGCTGTAAGAACGTCAAGCATTGGACATGGCCCTTTAGAAGGATTGGCGAGCACCTGAAGATGTTTGAGGCCTTGAGGGGTTTGAGTTGATGATACAGGCGGTAGATTTGAGGAACCAAGACAAGATTAAGGCATTGACAACTAGTTAACTCATTCATTTTAAGATTGAAACTGGATAGTCCTTTATGGTGTCAATGTACGGCCCAATTTTGCTGTACTTTTGTCAAATAAAACTTCTAACCTGCTATTCTTTCTAATAAAAGTTAAAAACATATGATAAGTCAAAGTCAAATATTCAGTCAGCGCACTGTTAATTCCAATAAATAGCATGCTCATGAAGATCAAGATACCCCCAAGAATAATCACTTGTACCAATATACAAGATAAAAAGTAAAAGAGCTAATTAATATACACAAAATAGCAAGATACATAAAACATTGTAGTGGAAAGCAAACCTCTAGAGCAAGCTTGTATTCTCTTCCAGCCTCCGTGACACGCAATTGAGCTTCTGCCGTTATTCTTTCAATTTCATCATCAAAATATTTCCTTTGTCTTTCGTTTTCTGCAATTAACTTATCTAATTCAATATCAAGTCTTCTACATAAGCTTTTGTAGTCAAATTCTTCCTTCAGTTTCACCATGTTTTCAACTTTCATTGCCTATATATGAAACAACGAAGAAAACATTAATCGCTTCAAAAAAAAAACTAAGAATTTTGTTCCAGCAGTACCATACATGATGAAATCATGAGATGGTCTGTCAATGAATATTTTTGCAACTTGAAGGCACGACAATCTAAAATCATTAAATATATCTTAGCGTAAAAACTTACTCTTTGCCCAAACATTATTGTACTGGTAGTCTCACCCCGATGTCTTGGAGATGGACCAATTGTCACAACCAATGATGTTCTTGCAGTGCCTATGAATTTCAACAGAAACACCTCAATTAGAACAAAAACAAAAACTGTTACAGTATGTAATGGGCTTCTAGATAAAGATGAGCACGCCTTCCTAAACTATGGCACCATTTTTACATCGACCAAATGACAGATTAGCATGTATTTACCTCCAAATGAATCTTTAAGCAATCTTGTAAGCTTTGAATCACGAACTGGTACATGTGGGCTGTTTTCAGCTAGTGCATTGATGCATTTTCCAAGTGCACTTAGGGACAAGTTGATAGACTTTGCCTCTTCTAATGTATGACCCTCACTTCCTGCAGAGATTAATGTCCTATTATCCTGGCCAAGGTATAAAAGTGCAGCAAGACATGGCATTTATAGGAAAAAAGATGTATCATCATTTATCAATGAGAATGCACTCACCTGATTTGTCTATTCGCTCTGATCCTGCCAAGTCTACAACTACAAGCTTGCTTTTCCTAACAATAGGTGGTCGGAATGACCCCACCATGGAAGATGAATGCCCATTTTCACCAGAGACGCTAACATCCATTTCATGCCTACCTTTCACTGCCCTTCTAACATTTACCTTCACCAACAGATATAAAAAAAAAATAACTCAGGCATAACCATATTAGTTTGCCAATAGGCTGCAATGTCTAGAAGCACAAGATTACCATTAGGAGTGCATGACTACGAGAAGACTCAGTATTCAACTTTGTGTTTGCAGCAACACGATGAGCCTCCCCAACCCTTAAAAGGTCTACAAAACTCTTTTGATCTCGAACCTCAACTACTGTAGCCCCAGGCAACGAAACATCCCCTGTCCTTGGATCTTCTACAATGGCTATATTGTCATTTACAGGATCAAGGAGGTCTTGTATCATTTCCATATACAACTGCAATAAAACCCGTAACGTACATTTACAATGCAAGAACAATACAGATATGAAAGCCATGTGTACAATGGAGAAAAATATATACAATGCCATGGAACCCCTAGAATCACAAACCTGTAGGTAAGATACTGATACGGTATCAGTCTCAGGTGTTATATCTGCCAAAATATCCTCCATTGCACGGACCATGATTCCCCGTGCAGCGGTATCTTCTTCACCAAGTCTTCCAAGTGTAAAAGTTTTCCCAGTACCAGTCTGCCCATATGCCATAACGGTACCATTGTATCCCTCCAAAACACTCTGCAAACAACATATAACACTACATTGGTACAGCCATTGGTCAGAAGAGAACAAACATGAGTCCACTACTAGCTTGCGCACAAGAAAGTTTGTGGACTTAAATTCATTCTTCATTCTATCATTTAGCCACAAGAAGGTTTAAGATTTCCTTTACCTCACAGAATTGGGTTAAACTTTAAAAGTACGGGAAAACTTTTTAAACAATAACATTAAACAACCTTCATTAAAAATAAGGATTTCTCTAATTATGTCATTAGAAATTAAGAAACTTGCGCCAGTATTCCATGCTCCAGCTGGTTTGTGTTACACCCAAGCATAATCGTAGATCCCAGTCCAACACCCAAACCATACTCATTTACAATTTGCTAAAAGAGTTCTTTCACGAACAATTGGAATTATGAATAACAGAAACGAGAAAATGCAAGAAAGGTTGGACTGTCATACCTCCACAACTGGTTTTGCAACAACCTCGTACACTCTCTTCTGTGAAGCAAACTCTGTAAGCACTTCATCGAATTCATACGTTTCTGACTCCCAGTTGTTTTTACGAAGCTTTAATCTTTTGAGCTTTATAAAACAATTCATCAAGTGAGACCATAAGCAAAGTAAATGCTCTTTTTTTTGCATTGCACGCAAAATAGGAGGGAGGGGGAGGGAAGTGCAAACCTCTGGCTGGAGCTCAACACAATCACCAAAGTCAGCATCTGCCGCCAACTCATCTGCATTTCGAGGCCTAAGCCTTACAGCAACTCTAACTCTACTAGAGACTGCTAGGAACAAGGGGGGTGAAGATACATCAGTTGATAAAAATATAGATACTCCAAATCAAATCAATATTTACTACACAAGAAAACAACACAAAGAATTCTTCAATTTTCAACATAAGGCATGAGGTCTGTCAATTAAATCATGAACATGGAATGATCATGCCCATGCCAAGCAACATACACGTACAAATATGCTAAAATTGAGTTGTCTACTTGGCCTCCCATGCAGAGTAATACAAGTTCAGCTATACAAGACAATAGGTCAACATACAAGAAAAGCAACATTTGCCGTTTCTCTTTGTCTAAAAAAAACAAGTAAAGCAACATTAAAATGTCACAAGGAGAATTCTGTATGCAAATCAAAGCCTCCCAAGAAAACTGCTCGTACAAAATCCCAGTAGCAGAATACTTGATCTTGTGGTGCTAAATGGCAATTAAGATAGGTCCCATCTATACTTAAACCAAAAAACGTAAAATAGTAGAGATGTTTTCATTTTCGGAATAGTGTGTCGCTGAGCTGCAGAATAATAGAAGTATTATTGGTGCAATGCTGTTTGATAGACTTCTAGCTATTTCCTAGATGAAGTCATATGGACTGCTAGTTTCTGGTAATTTCCAAGATGAAGGAACCACACTGCGTCCCAATCTAAATGGCAATCCATATACGATAAGAATATAAGATGCACTACAAAGCCCAATTGTTTAGATGCACATCTACCAGCAGGCGTTCTTCAGAAGGTGCAGCAGTTATGTTAGATTTACAGGGCAAATTGGAAAGGTAGGTGGCGGTCTGGTGCAAGGGGTGCATGGCCATCATGATGAAGCACGATGCAACAGGACGACGAACATATGGTCCCGGCACAACTAGAACTGCTAGAGCGGCCAAGTGATCTCATCGAGGAAATTGCCTTCCTAATCTGAATAACTCTAGCGATATCTCCTATATCTGCCACTACAGCTACAGCTTCCTTCCAAAATGATAGGAGTATGATCCAATCACCAATTGGAGCGCACCACTACAGCTTCAGGATTGTACACTTGCGTTCAAGCAAGTAACTCAACCAAGCCATCGAACAAGCAAATCCACACGAATGTGCGGAGATTCAACAAACCGATCGATCGCACTATCGAAATGGCGGAAGCATCTCAGCAGGTAGAACTCATGTTTGCTTTAATGGACAAAATTGCACTAAATCTTAGGAGATCAAGCGGCGGATTCAGCCTACACGCGCGAGCGAGCTAGCATCTCACACTTCGCCAAACGCAGATCAACCCGAACTCCAAATCCTCAAACCCCCAAAACCCCCCACCAGCAGCAAATCCAAATCCGGATCCAACTCCCACTCCCACTCCCACGCTGCTGAACCCAAACGCACCTCCAGAGTCCGACGACGCGCGCCCGCCACCGCCGCCCGCGGCGGGGAGCGGCCCGGAGCTGGTCCGCCTGTACGCGCCGCCGCCGCCAGCCGCCGACAACCGCGGCTTCCCCGCCGCCGCCGCCGCCTTGGGTGTCGCGTTCGAGCTCTGCCGGTCCGCCTTCCCGCTCATCCTGGCCCCCACCACCCCGCCGCCTCCTCCTCCCCCATTCCTCACACCACTCGCCATAACACCACCGCCCCACGAGCTAGTGGTGGAGAGAGACAGAGATCACGGGAAGGCGATGAGCAGAGTGGAGAGGGAATGAATAAATGCCGGTAAGGAGGGGGAGCGCGGGGCCCACCGACAGCGAGAGGGCGCGGGCCGAGCCGGCGAGGAGAGGGCAGGAAGCGATCGGAGAGGTGGAAGCGGGGGTCGGGTCGGTGGTGGAAGCCGCAGCGGCAGCCGCTCCACGAGAAGACGGCGAGCCGAGGCGAGGAGTGTCGTGTCGCGTCGTGTCGCGCGGTGTGCCCGTGGTCCCCACCTGCTACTTCACTTACAGGTGGGGCCAGAGTATGGGTGGCTCACTTTGCAGTGAGTGGGTGGGTGGTCCATCCCCCTCGCGGCGTGTACCCGTGTGGGGCTGGCTGGGTATGACAGGTGGGGCCCGGAGGGAGAGGGGGATTTGAATTCGGGTGCCTCCGCGTTTGGGAGGTGGGGAAAAGGAGGGTGTCAAAAGGCTGTGACCACTGTGTTTGCTGCGTCTTAATTTCTAGGGGTTGTTCAGTTTTACTACTGCTGCCTTGATCTTGCTGTTGATCCAGTGGAGGGTAAATGGTTCAAAAATTTGAGCAACTTTTGAGATTCTTCTGCGGTTCTCTCATCTTTTTTCTATGCAAACATTAATAAGGGCAACTGCAATGTATTTAGCCGAAGTGGCAATAGCATGGAACCCTTTCTTAGACGGTAGTAATTACACCACACAACCCAATGTATATGGATAGAGTAGAGAAATTAAGGTGCGTCCCAAAAAAATAATCTTCTATCCTAATCTCCCATGAGTCCATGACTCCATGAAAGTAACGGCCACCTGCTTTCCTCCGGGTTTTTAATTATGTGTCAGAAACACTATGTAAATAGCATTATTTATTTCCTTGCTACCGATAGCAGTTATATGATCGGGTACTACTACTTGTTTACCACTTTTATAATGGTTGTTACCAGGTAGTAAGAGAGCATTTAATGCTTACTACCTGGTTTATCAGAACATTGTGGATGTCCTAACACACTATTTTTGGAATAGTAGAGTACTCCCTCCATTTAAAAATATAAGACATATTAGATTTCTACACGGTCTTTAATATTATACTTTGACTATTAGATTTTTTTATAATATATCATCAACAACTATAAAATTAACATCATGTGAAAATATTTTTAAATACAAATATAGTGATACTACATGCATGACACTAAATGCATATATTTAGTTTAATTATTAGTTAAAAATTTTAAATGTTGACTTACGGAAAACAAGTCTTATATTTTCAAACGGAGGGAGTACCTTTTTTTTTTTTTACAAAAGATCATTCTTTGAATCCCAGCTGTGTGTCAAAAAAGCAATTAGGAATAGGCATGTCATTGTCAATGTTACATCAAGGGCGTGCCTTGTATACAGGTTAGATCTACTATAGTTGTTAGTACCATGTTTACAACGATCTACAGATTTCTTATGGGAGTTGTGATAACAAGGAAAAGAATGTTCTTCGGTTGATCCGGATTTATGAACAGCAGCTCTGTTTCTTTTTTATCTATGTATACTTCATTTTTTATCGAAGATTTATATCAGAGCTTTACTCTGTCCAGTATTAACCCCGTAAATATGTAGCAGTTCATACCAGATTAATTTGTTAAGGTGGAGAAAAAATTTAGAGCAAGAAAGATACTAAGTAGGCTTGGACTAGGAATTCCCTTTGCTTGGCTTGCAATTTTCACTTGAGCTATAAAAGGCCTATTTCTGTTCGTACTGTTGTCACATTTGAGAGATTTTGTCCTTCCATCGGTTGGTACAACTTACTCCTACATCATATGAGTATCTGACTCTATTTTCTCTTAGGAAAGAGTGAGAATCTCCTGATGTTGACCACAGCAGTACATCACTTTCGCCTTTGAGTTCAGCAGACAATTTTAATTAAACCTCTCATGATTATGTTTTACCGTGCACATCATGCATCTTGGTTGTTGATGTTCACATCAAGATAGTGGTTGTGTTGTAGTGCTAACTAATAGAGCCTAAGACTAGGATGTATCAGTTTATCCATCCCTAAGCTTTTGACCTCTCTTGAAGGCATGACAAGCTGTGTTCTGCTCAATGGCAGTACAAGTAACTTGGAAGTAATGTTAAATGCAGACACAGTGGTTGATATGTAGTAAAATGTTGTAAGTTCAGATGCTCTAAGTACAATTAACTGAAGCAAACTAGGAGTGGTTGCAGTATCTGCACTGTACTACTGCAACTTGCTCTGTATTACTGTATGAAATAAACAGATTTCATCTACAGAAAGAAAAATTAAGAAGGCATTGGTTGCCCATTTAACTTAGTTATATTAGTAGTAATCATGTCAGCAAAAATTAGCTGGTGTCTGCTGGTAGACTGGTAGTTGGGAGCCCTGAGCAATAAGGCAAAAGGTGTTTGAAATCGGATGAGATTAGTTTCTTTCCTGTCATGGACCAATTATTTCACTTATTTCTGCAAAAAAATAGAAAAAAATTCCTAGACAAAAAGGCCAAGCCAGATCCTCTGAGCCAATCAAACTTACTTTTCTCCTGCAGCGACTCCATTACCATGACTGCATTCAGTTCAATCTTTGATCAGATCGGTCTGCAGTAAACAAGAGAATATAGTGTGTTCAGAGATACATTGAAAAATATGGCAATTATTTTGTTCCCTTGTTCTTTGTTGTTTTCATGTACAACAACAGTACAAGTCCATGCTCTTTGTTATTATTCCTACATACAATCCGCAGACGTGATGAGTGGAGCTCCAAGAAGTCCGGCACGCTGATTATTCCTTTTTATTTGGATTTTTGTTGGTCCACTGCTCGATGCTTTGTATAGCTTGTAGCATGTCATCTTGTAGTAGCTTGCACAGATCAAGATTTGACCCAGTCTGGACATTTTTCTAGTAAGACAAATCCATGCTGACATTTTGTAAACAGTATGTTTGAAACTCTTAGTGTGTGTTGGAGAGTACCAGTTAAGAAAAAAACTTCTCCGATTTTTTTAGCACGTTTCTCAAATTACTAAATAGCGCATTTTTTTAAAAAAAGTTTTATACAAAAGTTGCTTTAAAAAATTATATTAATCTATTTTTCAAGTTTAAAATAATTAATACTTAATTAATCATATGCTAATGTCTCAGCTTATTTTACATAATCTTTTTTCTTTTGTCTCTTTCCTCATCTTCTAAAAACTATTTTTCAACTTTTTAATAGTAAATTTATTAAAACTAATACTCTTGGGCAACCCTTACTGTCCACACTGTGTGGTAACCTTGTCTCTTCGGATCAGGATTCAGAGTTTCAAGCTTCTGACTTTCAGAGGTCTCATGGATGATTGGTCCAGAACAAACTAGCTGTGCATACAATTAGCAATGGAAGAAGCTTTAGGGATAGTTTAAAAGTGAAAAAAGAGAAAGAAGATCACGTAAAATAAGATAAGCAATTAACACATGATTAATTAAATATTAATTATTTTAAACTTAAAAAATAAATTAATATGATTTTTTAAAAAAAACTTTTATATAAAATTTTTTAAAAAAACATACCGTTTAGCATTTTGAAAAGTGTGTTCATGAAAAACAACGAAAAATTTTCCCTTAACCCATGCTTCTGAACCAAGCCTTTTACCTCATTGCTTACATGAAAAAAAAAAACTCCGAGCACGTTTGCAGATATGACTTTGAGTGGTGATCACAAGAGCTTCAAAAGGAGCACACAAGCGCTTCAGCACACGCATGGTCGGATCTAGAAAAGGCGATAGAGCAAGAAGATCTAGCTGCTTTTTCTGAACACGTATACTAATCACTTGAAAAGAAGCAAGAACCTCACATGAACAAATGATCAATTCTGTTCTACGAGAGATTCAGAGCTACTTTGACAAGTCGAGATACTTGAGTTGGTCACATGAAGAGAGGATGGGAGCTAGGGACCAGCAAGAGCAACCATAAGGAGGTGTTTTCCAACTGTCTCTAATAATAGTAAAATTAATCTGGACAATTTATATTTTTTTAATCCAATGGATCATGATATTTAATTATACTATCATCTCAACTACGGATAGTAGAATAGTTTTTTATAATATACTCTCTTCATCTCAAAATAATAAAACTTAGTACTGAATAAAGGCTTTGTCCAGATTCATAGTATTATGATGTGTCATATCTAGTACTAGTTTTTATTATTTTGAGATGGAGGGAATAACTCATAAACCAATGATTGAGATTACTTCTACAATAATAATACCGGTAATAGAATACTAACAATAGAGACTACCGTAATTCCGTAGAGTAACTTTACGGTGCTCTTTACTGGTAGTATAAGTGATATCAATTGTTGATATACAAATTATATTACTAATAGAAAAAAGTATTTATTACTAATAGTTAAAGTGATAGTAGAAATAAATCTGATCTGTTAGATTACAAAATATAAATGGTCTAGATTAATTTTATTACTGGTAGTACTCAACCACAGGATATATAGCTTGGAACTAATTTTTTTTTGCTTAGCATGGCATGGCAATTGGCTAGGTAGATCAGCAATGCAGGTACTGGTTGGTTGCTCACATGATCGGAGTCACATAAACAACAGGCACCATCATGTGGGCCTGTGATCTCAGCTCCTAGCTTAGCAGTTAGCTTGAGGTCTAGCTTTGAGCATGACATTCCCTGGCTACTTGATCCATCACAACTGTACTGGTCAGTAGAGGCCCCATCACTAGTAGCCGTCGTGAGCCATCTCTCCTCTTGCCATAACGGCAAAGCAAGAGGGAGCAACCGTCCAATTCCGCATCTGTTCCAGAGAGATTCGTAAGACTCGGATGATTGCTTTCTCATATAATGTACTGTTAATTAATAGTCATAAAACTAATATTTCACGAAAGTAATTTGAAAGGACATCATATCATGAACTTTAAGCGTATTTCAGCATATGTACATGGCAAGCATATCAAAAAACACAATTGGAACATGAATTGTGGTACACTTAAAATATATACATGAAAGCAGATTTATTTTTAAGAGAAATTAAACCAGCAGAAGAATTGAAAAGCAGCTGACAATGAGTAGGGCAGTGCAGGAACAGTTGGTGCGTACACGACGGCAGTTGATGGATTAAAGCTAGTAACAGTCGCTTTTTGCATGATATCTCAGCAGCTTCCGCTCGCGCGCGGAATGGAGCACGTTGCGTGGGGCGTGGCTTGTCGGGGTGGCCCACGACCGTTGAGCTGGTTATTATCACGATTATCGGTTTGATTATAGAGTAAATTAGTTGGTGTCTCGTATTTTATTATGAAATATATGAATGAGTTTATATTAAATATTATATAAATGATGAATAAATATATGCTGAAATATTATAAAAATGATCTAAAAAATAATGATTTGATATACTTACATTTTTAGTTTTAAAATATATTAAATTATAGATAATGTAGTATGATTGTATGAAGTTTAAAATGTAATAATTACTAGTGCATATATGATAATATGTTGTCTTTGTATGTTGAGCTTTAGAACGTAGTAGGAAGTAACTGTATAGATTAAATATTTTATAAAATAAACTTAATAAATAATGGTTCAGACAATAAATCAAATAATCTATTTTAATAATTTAATAAATAAGCAGAAAAAAATGGACTTAGGGACCGTTCTTTTCAGCTTTTTTTTGCTTAAATAAGTCGCACATAAAACGAGGAACGTCATTAGTGCATGATTAATTAAGTATTTACTATTAAAAACATAAAAAATGGATCTATTTGCTTTTTTAGAGCTACTTTCATATAGAAATTTTTTTAAAAAAATACACCGTTGATCGTTTTGGGAAGCGTGCACGCGAAAAACAACGATTTAAGCCACCAGCTTTAAGCAGTGCCGAACGGCACCTTAGAGCAACTCCAACAGATTGCTAAATGGAGTACCTAAATACAAATTTAGATATTAGATCAAAAAAACACCATCCAACAGATTGCTAAATGGCCAACCTATGTTTACCTATCCCCAAAGCCGGAGTACTCGGGTACACAACATTTGGCTACCTCTTCGGGGATATCTATACGCCAAAAATCGTCAGCTTCGCGCGCGCAATCCTCCGGTGATTTTCTCCCTTTCGCACCTGAAAATCGCTACCGCGCTCTTCTTCGGTGACCCGCTCGTTTCTTCTCCGCAGACCAGGTGGTCGAAGCCTAGAGACCGCAGCTCGACACCGTCACCGCAGGACCGCAGCTCGACGCCGTCACCGCCGCAGCGCCGCTCCCTGCCCTCACCAACGGCTCCGGCTTTGAGTCCCATTCGTCGTCGCATCAAGTACTCCTTCACGACTCTCCCCTCTTCTCCGACACCGGCTCCGACCAACGGCGAGGTCGTCGCCCCTCACGGGGACGGTCTTCAACCGAGGCGCTGGCTCCGAGGGTGGCTTGTCCATTGGCACCACCTGCGGCGCCTGCTCGGAGACCGGCTCCGACGCCGCCCCCCACCACGCGCCTGACTAGAACAGGCGACGAAAGAGCAACACCTGTACGGCAGCGGAGTCAAACGACGGGACAGACTTGCTCGTGCGTAGTGGATCGAAAGAGGCGAGAACGTCTCGAAATCGATTAACGCAGCCAACGATCTGTTCTGCTGCCGCCGGTATACAGAGTATGCTAATTAAACCTAGCTACTTTAAAATAGGCCAACTAAAACAACAGTCCATGGGCCATAAATTAGGGCGACGTGGTATGTTTAAATTTTTTAAGTGTATGATTATAGTTACCTGTTGGAGTTGGGATATTTTTTAACTATCTATATAGATTTTGCTACTATCTAAATATGATTATAGGTACTCAAATTATACATATCTGTTAGAGTTGCTCTTAGTCCGCAGCATCGGCTAGTGGCCAGTGGATCCAGCGAGCGTACCGGTCCCTTTCCAGCCGGCGGATGCATCCATTGATCGATTGATGGACAAGGGGCACGGTACGTGCGTGTATCATAGCTGCCACCCCCACGGCGACTTTGCTCATTTGTTCACTGTCCATCTGCCTGCTACAATCTAGATCGTTTATATTATATTTTATAATTTGATAGATTAGATCTAGTTTTAGTATCATCTTAACTACTGATAATAGAATATTTTTTTACTGTAGCAGAATTTGTATATCAATCAATAAAATCGTTTCTATTGATAAAACATTAATAATATATTAATAATAAAATACTACCAATAGATAATATCGTAAAGTTACTTAGGCTGGACCGTGTCTAGCCAGCCATCCGATCGATTCATCGCCTTGCTCGATCGATATGCTCATCGCAATTCACACGGTTGGTAGTTCTGGACCAGGAAGCGGTGCATGGTGAACTCACTCAACTGACTGACTGTGAGTAATTTCACGGTATTTTCATAGTTCAACTTGTGTGTGTTTTTGAGACAGAGAAGGGGGACACCCATCTCCCATTTCCAGTAAAACGGCGATCAAGTACAGGTTCATTACAAACAAAAAACATTTTTTCCACCAGGATCTTCTTGTGCAAACTTCTATCAAATCTGAGATGCCATCCCATATTCCCATCACCAGATTGATAGTGCACCAGCTAAATGAGCATAGGTTCTACGTTGACCGAAAGGAACTGCCAAACATTAAATTCCTCTAAAACTCCTCTAAAATTAAATTCTTAGTTTCAAAGGAGGCCAGTAGTTTTTTTTTCCTTTTTGGGGAAAGGAAGGCTTGAAGTTATATAGAAACAGTGGAGAATGTGACCTACACGAGGATCTGAGATGTTTTTTAAGGCAGGAGCTAAGATGTTAGTCCCTCCGTTTTTAATAATTGATTGTCGGAGGATGAAACCTCGACGGCGGGAAGTCAGGAGACCCCCCTTTGAGATTCGGCCAGGGGAGTAGTTCTCAGGCGAAGCCGGCGTCAGAGTGTAGAAGAAAGAGACGCGAAGAAGACGTAGAGGAAGCTGCGGGGTTCGGACCGTCCGAACCGTGGTGAAGCAGAGAACGAAGGCAGAAGGGTCCGGACCGTTCGAACCGAGGAGATCGCGCGGGGAAGGCGATGAACAGCGCGCACAAGGGAGCCATGAGGATTTATACAGGTTCGTGCCGCCGGAGCGTAATACCCTACTCCTGTGTGTATGCTATGTGGGGGTGAATGTATTTACTGTGTTACAGGGAGGATTGAACCCTAGAGGAAGAGGGCCCGCGTCCCAGGAAGAAGAAGACCCGGGCTCCTGGAGTTCGTCCCCCTCCAGTCTCTGGTTCCAAATGTGGCATGGATCCTCCTTTATAGGCGAGGGGAGTCCACAGTGCCGGTCATATGTGGTGAGAGAGAGATATGCTACGTCTTGTCGTGCCGGTCGGCGCCCGCCTGCTGCGCCGCGCCTGGAGGAGCGTCTAGTCGCCGCCTGCTCGGCGCTGCGGCGGCTAGAGCTGGTCTGCTGTCGCCTTGTCGGGTTTGCTCGTCTTGTCGCTCGACTGCTGCAGGCGGCTGCCCCTGGAGATGCTGTCGGAGACAAGCGGGAGGCGCCCTATCGCTTCAACCATAATGCAGGTATATTGGGAGTTGGTCCGTCGAGCTCCTCGGTATGGCCGTCGGCAGTCGGCTCGGCATCGTCAGTCGGCATCGGCCTAGGCCGGTCATCGGCACCCGGCCGGCGGGATCGGCGCGCCCGGTCCGGGGCGACCTGATGGCCGCCCGGGGCCGATGGTGCCCCGCGGGCTCAGCGGAACGCCGATCGTAGCCAGCCGTTTCTTCTGCAGAAAGTGGGTCCGGAGGAGCTGACCGTGGCCAGGCATCCGCGCGTCCCCGGGGACTGGGGGACCCCCAGTCCCATTTCGCCGACATTGATAATTTTAACTTTTTTATTTAAATTTGAGGCCATAATTACTCTTAATTGTTAGACCGAAGTAAAAAAAGTTTAATTCTTATATTTAAGACATACCCCACTTTAATAACATGTCATTATTTCTAATGTTTGTAAATATTAAAAAAAGTGTTTAAAATTCAAAAGTAAATAGTGTTCGGTGTCAATTATTAAAGAAAAGTATTGATTATTCTGAAGTGTTGATTTTAGAGATACGGTGCCATAGCAAAAGGAAATGGTTAATCATGTTCCGAACGCTGTGGGCCACGTTCTACAAATAGTCCAAAGCTGTGGGCTCTGTGGTTGTTGAAATGGGCCGGATGACCGAAGCTACCCCACCCGATGAGCCCATCACTCACTTATGGGCCGGGCCCATATAGACCCCACAACTTTACAGCCCAATCCGTGCAATCCACACTGTTTCGAGTGGACCGCCCAATCTTACTTGCTCACTCGGTCCGACCCAACCACCTTCTGCCTCCTCCCACGGTGGCCTGACCCGACCTGACACCACCGAACACCACGGTGGCCTGAAGACCTCCTCCTCATCGCCGGCGCCGGCGCCGCCTCAGCCTTCGGTGGTTGCTTCTCCGTCGGCCGTGCCCGCTTCCGAGGAGGCGCCGGATCCTCAGACACCGGCGCCGCCGCCGCAGACGGAGCCCGTGCTGACCGCCTCGCAGAAGGCGCTCCGCTCACCGGAAGACGCCGACAAGAAGGTTACACTTACCTCTCTCTTAACAGTAGCCTGTTCGTTTGATGGTTATCTTAAGCTGCACCGTGAAAAAAAATTGGTATTAATAATTATGAAATTACAATGATATTTGTAAGGATGTAAGAAAGGGGTCGTCTATTGGTCAAATGTTTTTTAAAAAATAAATTTATCAATTAATTGTAAATGCCACATATTTATGATTGAGTTTCATAAATTTATAACTAAAGTACAATTGCATGTATTTATAACTGAATTGTACAAATTTATAACTAAATTTACACGTGATCGATAATATCAAACCTAACAAGTTGGAAGTCGCTTCTCCCGTTCCAAATCTCAAAGTTTTATCCAACGGCTATAGTTATTTAATAAAATTAAAAAATTAAACATTTAATCAATAAAACAAATGATTATATCACACATAAAGGTAGATTTCGTACATCATGTGCACGAGGGGTGGTTACGCTCCGATATTTGATGTTGACAACATCCTCTCTTATCGTGCATCAGCTTAATAGGCGTCTCTGTTTAAATTAATTATTTTAGGTGGTATTTCGTCTACGGAAGTGACCACAAATATCTTATTGCATTATTTAAGTTTGTTTTAACCGAGCAAGGAGACTCGTTTGGTTTAGATTATTACTACAGATTTTTATCTAATTATATAGATAAATTACATATTCTAATAAATAAAATTAGCAAATACGGTAGAAAAAAGTTTTTAAAAATCTGTTTTTTATGCGTGAAGCGAGTAATCCGTTGCAATAATCCGAAATAATCTAAAGAGAATAGGGCCCACCGGGCTAAAAAGGCCCATACCGCGCCCAATGGGCCTCTGGAATTGACATTGCGGCCTTATTAGCATATCATCTCCTCTTCCCTCGACGGGAACCCGTCCCGTCTCCTCGGCCCGCCGCCTGCGCCGCCGCGCCGATCTCCATCAGCAGCGGTGCGGGCGTCCTGCTGCTTCCTCCGCTGCATGCTCTCGTCTCTGACTCCTTGCGCCCAAGCCAATCTCCCCGTCGCCCCCTCGGCCGCATCTCCCGTCTCCTAGCAAGTCCGTCTGCCCGCCCCGCCGCCTGAGCCGATCTCCATCCATCCCGCGAGCTGAGCAGCGGTGCCGTCGTCATGCTGCTTCCGCCTCCGGTGAGCGCTCACCCGTGCCGACGCACATCCTCTTTCTTTCTCATCCCTCTCGTTCTACCCACGCCCTTTCTCGAATTTGCCCTAACCTTATCTTCTCTTCTAGATCTGGAAGCTAGGTTTTCTCTGTCTTAACCCTTAGTAAGAATAACAGCTTTTCTCCCAAAAAAAAATTGCACGTTAGTCCGCCCCTGAGAGAGCTAGGTTTTTGGGTGGTTCCAGTAGCTAAGCTCAGTGCCTCAGTGGAGCCAAGGCATTGGGCATCATTTGCATGCGTCAGTATGTGAGTGTTCATTTGCACAATTGAGAAACGACTAGGATATGATTCAACCCAAGGTTAGATGAGCTAGGCTGCATGGCCCGCCGCTACATGCCATTTTAGCGTGATAACTGAGAGACAATGGACCAGAATATCTAGTCATTTAACTGAACAACTAACTTGTAGTTGATTTACATTCCTTTGCATCATGTTACCTTGTCTTCAGTATTGACATGAAACAATAGCACAGTCTAATATCTGATAGTAAACATGCAGTCACCTTCTCTCTAAGTATGAAAATGGGCCAAGACTAAGCATCCGCCAAACATCACCCTCATATCATTTTGAATTTCTCGGGGTGAATCGGCCAGGGTGATTTTGTTACACCATATGCTTCATTTTAGTTGGTTGCTATACCTTGTGGATTGATAATAAGCTTTAATGATTTTTTTTTACTTGACATGATGTTTTACTGGTTTTTTTTACAGGATAAAAAGCTCAAGGATGTGGAGATCAGTTTTCCAATTGTCTATGGAACCATTTCTTTCTGGCTTGGCAAAAAGGCAAGCGAGTAAGTACTTGTTCTGAGGACAGTTCTTCTTGTTAAATTTGATCAAGTACTCAGTTTGTTACCTATAGTGAATATTATCTAAAGGACACGAATATGTTCTTTTTTTTCTAGATACAACTCTCACAAATGGACTGTTTACGTCCGTTCTGCAACAAATGAGGATTTGAGCGTGATAGTTAAGCGTGTGGTGTTTCAACTTCACCCGAGTTTCACTAATCCAACAAGAGTTGTAGAGCAACCACCTTTTGAGTTGTCTGAATCTGGATGGGGAGAATTTGAAATAGCAATAACCCTTTATTTCCACAGTGACGTATGTGAAAAGCGCTTGGATTTGTAAGTTGCACAGATCTTGTTCGAAAACATCATTTTTCTGTTGGGAAAGCAGTTAGTTAACTACAAAAATATGCAGGTTTCATCAACTTAAACTGTATCCTGAAGAGGACACTGGACCGCAATCAACTAAAAAACCTGTTGTCGTGGAAACATATGATGAAATTGTCTTTCCTGACCCCACTGAGGCCTTTTTCCACCGAGTTCAAAATCACCCCAGCTGCTACTGTGCCTAGGTTACCTCCTGGTATAACCTTGCCTCCTCCAGGTACACCTTTTTACTTGGCATCATGGCATGTGCCTATATTTTGCAGTGGGAAATAATAAAATTGGCAATACGACATTATCTATCGTCTAGGCCCTATGGAACTTGTGCCACATGAAAATAAGCGTGGTGACACTAAGGACCATCCTTTGAGCCAATGGTTCTCGAATTTCTCTGAAGCAGACGAACTATTAAAACTGGCTGCTGCTCGTCAACAGGTGAGATTCAATTGTCCTTATTCTCTGGCATATATTACTATGCTTGGCAATACTGCAAGAAGAATTCCTTCTTTCCCATCTACTTAGCCTGTTCCAACCATGGATGCAATCTGTAGATGTTTTCATCAGAGGGTTTTCTTATATAAATTTAAGTTGGTAAATGTCCTTCAGGCTAAGGTGTACAGCCCACAATACTTGGCCATGCTTCCAGAAGGCCTTTTTATTTTTCCTTGGTGTATAGTTAGCAATTCATGTAGTTATCCCTTTTGTTGAGTTCTTTTCTTAGATTAATTCAATTGGAAAATGTTTTTCAGGCTTAGTTCTGCATCTCCCAATGATAACAGCTACTAGAAGACTATATATTCCTCATAACGTTCATATTAATCTTTTGAGGGCAACAACAATGGTAAAAATTTTGCATTGGGGATCACTCGCCTAGACTGACTGATATAACCCTAGAAATCTTTAGGAGCTATAGCTAAACCTACATAGTATGCCAGTATGTTTTATTTCACTTTACTTGTTTAGGGGATGTTTGCACAGATAGTTCGCACAGACTTAATAGTAACAGGAATTGCATACACATGAAAAGTTGGATGGGGAAAACAATGTCCACTGCTCTGACATTGTAATTCTCGTTTCTCCAGGTGCAAGCTCACATAGCGAAGCTGAGAAGGCAATTAAGCATGATAGATGGAATGCCTCAGCAATCCAAAGCTGTTTCTGGTCAGTAAAAAACTTGTATTTCTGATTAGCATGGTTGCCTAGGTAGATTATGCCGAAAGGTTTAATCTGATGATGAATTTCACTATCTCGTATATTCAGTTCAAGGCCAACAATTTGGGCACGGCTAATTTGCGACAAGTGCTGTTGTAAGGAAGATGGACCTGATGACAAAGCTCTAACTAGATGATGACAAGTGTATCACTGTATTTCCATTGTAGCTGTTGCCTCAGCCCTTGGGCTTGCAATTAATGTACTAACCAGCAGTGTCATTGTGCATATATTCTACGTATTCCATGCTGCCATGCATCTTATGGTAACCCCTGCTTCTCTGTGTCTCATTTCCACCTCTACTCCTCCATTACTCCATACTGAAAGGACTTATCTAAGCTGTTAATTTTTGTCCTGCTATATAATGGGTATTCTAGTATGTTGTGGTGAAAGAGAGTTGGAACAAGTACATGTGTGCTTGGTTTAACTACTTTGACACTGCAAATAGTGCTGAATGTTGACCTTCTTGGCTCAGAAACGTGCTATGCCTCTTGATTCTGTGACAGAGAGCATCTATTAACGCTCTTAGTGTGGGTAACAGTTAAAAACTCTGGTGCTGAATGACCGATTCAGTTTCTGCTGGGATCTTTTTATTTGTTCCATGCAACTTCTAATCAAATGTGATGGAATCTTGCAGTCAGGATATCTTTCTCACTAATGTCTTATCATGTGTTTTGCTGCATGTGAACAATTAGAATGAAATCAATGGCACACTTTCTTCTGGGATCATTGTGTTAATCAGATGTAGTAGTGTGTTCCATATTTTGTTTTTCAAGCTGATACTACACTGTAAAGAAGTGAAAAATGGGGAATGGTACCATGCTAGTATATTTTCTCAAGCTGCTAGAGTCTCTAAGGGGGTAGGCGTCGTAGTGCAACTGTGCAAGATTAGTTGAGTGTCTGTGCATTGCTTGCTACTGGCCATGAGCAATGCTGCTCGCTTAAAGTTAGAGCTGCCGACAAAATTTGGACAGTTAATAGCCATTGTTGCCACAAAAAAGGCCTCCTGCCAAGCCATTCCTGTATTCTTGACTGCCTATGCTCGTGTTTACATTTCCCAATTTGCAAAACCATCCACCACTACTCTGCTAGTCTGCTGGTACAATGCTCGCATTTTCTTAACTTCTTTGTTTTTATGCGACAATGCAGGAATTTTGCAGAAAAAAAATACTGTACTTGCGGAAATTCCTGTGAAGAAATCTGTTACGAGTTTAACTGAAAAGCAAAGTGTACTCAAAACGACTTGCCTAGCTTGTATGTATGTTAATTTATAGCCAGACAAAACTGAAATGGTATGGAGTTTCTATCCTCGGATATGTATGGCCGGACAGAATACTGCCTGAGTGTCTGTACTGAAAGTCTGAAATGGAATTACTCTCTTGCAAAAATTCAACATTAGAAATAAACTGTAAACAGTTAGAGATTGATTAATGGGGTTGCTTTACAGGGGTTCAACCACCAGCCTATGAATCTATGATGGGTATATACATGGTACAAGCTGTGTGGGACAAACTACGTACTGATCATGGCTGATCGATCCATCGATGGTCCAAATCTTACAGGCTGGTTTGCAAGGACCAGACGAACCTTACAAGATTTCCAATGTCCCTTTGCTGCCTGCTTCAATCATATCTGCCCTTTTACAAGTCACTTTCAATTGCTGAAGCTGACAAAACCCTCATGATTAGCTCAAGCCTAATTCAGCTCTGCTTTCTTTGCAATTAATTAAGCCTTGATTTGATTTGAGACGTATGTATGATCCTATTTGGGAAGTTTCGGGCAATTGCAGTTACTCTTAGAATCTCAAGTTCCCCAAACAATTTATATTCTAACTTCAAGTTTCATGTCTCAGTAGCTACAAAATTTAGAAATGAATTTAGTAGCTAAAAGGTAGGTAACTTTAACTTCTCTAGATTCTTATCAGATTCTCACCAATTGGATACTCACCATTTTACCGGTTATTTCTTAGAATCTCTAGCTCCTCTAGATGGGCCTATGTATGGTTACAATTAGTTGATTATGATTAAGCTTTCATTTGATTGATTAAGTTGATGGATAATGATGAGTAGATTATATAGCAGGAGTACCTACATGCATGCATGCACACGAGGGCGTAGGTACAAACACTTGCAACTTGCTGTTTGGGCGCTGTCTCCCGCCCAATGATTCGCGTCAACATCCATCGGCCGGCGACGAGCCACCGGACGATCGACCGATCCAGTTCGCCATGTGGAAGCTCAGACGTCGCCATCGCCGGCCGGCCGGCGATCGTTCCACGTACGCCGTCCCCCTGACGGCCCAGTCGACGATGGCGACAGCTCAGTGTACACGTACTCGTCAGGGTTCAGGCATGCAGTACAGTCTCGAATGGACGCCAGTTTGCTCGGCTTGCAGCACGACTCGCCATTAGCTGATATCCAGAGTTGAGTACGCTTTGATAGGTAGAGAGTTTCTGAACTGGAGCAGAACACTGACATGTTTGGAGCATCTCAAATGGCGAATGACGATCGATCGATTGATGCGTCGATGGATGATGATCCGTCAGAGCCATCTGCAGCTAGCTTCTTTCAATTCTTGGTGCTCCTACCATCCGATCGATTGATATCGATCTTCATCTGATCATGTATCCACCAAGTCATCAAGATGTCATTGTCTTAGCAGCTACCGTCTTTCGATCGCCTCGACGACGAAGAACAACCCTACTGCAGCAGTAGTACTCCTCGAATATTCGCAATCTGACAGTTCGTTAGATCGGTCTAGTTTGATTTGTACAGCCTAACCTTTAATTTTCCTTCCTGTCTCTATCTCAGCTCTGAATTTCTGAAAGAACAAGTGTTCCATCTAGCTAACTTCTGGTAATTCAGAGATCGATCTGAGTATGCAAGAAGCAAGTATGCAAGCCTTCTGTCTGGCTAAAAGCTCAGTTAGTTAGGTAAGCCTGTGTCTCTGCCTGTCTGAATATAACTCTGAACTTCTGATTGCTTGTTTGGTATCTGCATTGACTGCACCTGCTGGTGACTGAAATCTTGCACTGTTTGGCCATGATATATACCGGGCAAGGCCTTGATGGCTGCGTCGTACGTGCGGACGTACGTGTGGGTGTGGTGGTTGCACTTGCACACGCTCGCTCGCCTTCGTTTGCTAATGCAGACAGGCAATCAAGCAGGCTGCATGCATGTTTGGTGAAGGGACCAGGGACAAATGGAGATCCAGGCTTAGATTTTACAATGCATGGTACCTTATGCCTTATGCACCAAAAATATTAAATCAAAGCGCGATTTTACGGTCTTGAGAGGTACTATAATTAAAAAAATCGGTCACCACTGTTCAAATATATAGGACGTATTTTAACTGTCCAAAAACAAGTTTAACTTTATATTACTTTTACATGATTTCGCTTACGGTTACAAAATCTTTGTCATAAGAGTGTACTTTCGAACACGAATCCAACAATATGGACAACTCAAATGCGCCTTATATTTTCAAACGGAGGGAGTAGATACCAAGAGGTACCAATTAATTTTCACAATTTCTCTAAATCAAAAGGTTAATCTGATGACAAAATTGAAATGGATGATGCATGTGATTCAACAGTGTTCATTCCAGAACTATAATATCCGAATAAGATAAATTAATCAAGATGTGGCATGCATGGATGATCTTTATCTCTTCCCTTCAATCAGTGTCTGAATTTGTAGCATCTCACATGGGCAATATTGTGGTGGCCAATTTCAAAGCCGTCTTAGATACGAAACGGCTAGCTGCGACCAATGTCATGTCAGGTGATAAGAATCTAGCAACGACCATGCCACTTCATTATACTAATCAGATATCAGAGAAATAGGCAAATAGCTCATTTGTGAGTTGACATTAACCGGGGTCCAACTTGCAGCATAATGTAATGGTGATTTGTGATGAGTGCCAACATAAATGTTTCCAGTTGGTTGAGTGCCCATACAAGCCTGTTCAACAGCAGAGGGACATAAACATGCAGGAAAGCAGCTCTGCTGAGTGCTGACCTGCTTGTATACCACCACCCATGCATGACAATATGACATCCAGTCAGAAAATAAAAAGAATTGTCTGGTGATTAATTATCTCCATGTGTAATATCAAAATAATCGCTTGATGCTGATAGCCAAGTCACTATGATATTTATCTATTGATTAATTAATTACTAACTAATTAAAAGGTGTGAATGCAACTTGCATATTGTCTTGGTATGCATGCATGGTTTTGTTTTTGAATTTTTTTGCTGGGTTTTAAATTCTCAAATTAATTAAACCCACGGATTAGCATGAGGTCAAATGTGGGTGCAAGCTAGGCTTCTGAAGATTTTGAAGGACACATTCTGAAGATTTCAAAGGACAGTGTTTTTCTTTCCTTTTTATCCTGACATAGTGCCATGTACTACAATACTACATAGAATTATATGAGTATTTATGTTTTTTCTTTCCTTTTTATCCTGACATAGTGCCAGTTAGTGCTCCATCTTTGATGGTCCAAGCTAAACGGATGGCCACACATCCGTACGTGCAGCAGCATCACCTATCATGAGATGCAACCACACAAGTGTGCCAGTGGCAAGTGCGGCCCTTGATTTATTTTTGGTCCTGCACTGCAGATCTACCAGCTGACAATACATACTGTGTGTACATACACTTAGTGTGATTGATCAACTATCATCCAAGATTAATTAAATGAATAAACATAGCTTTACTTTTTTTTTTCAGGGAAAAACATAACTTTACTTAGTTCTGAAATAGCCAAGCCTAGCTAGGAGGACTCTTACAGAAAGTTGACAGATATTGCTGCATTAGCTTTTGAGTTAATTAACGACTGAACTGATAGTTCTTGCAATACCTGGCCTATCTTCTCATTCATTGTTGAACCTGAACAACCTGAAGTGGGAGAAAAATCTTCTTGTGATTATCCTTCAGAAAAAAAGAGTATTTTTTCTGATGAAGTGCAAGTAAAAATCGTGTCAAAAGTATCTGGGCATCTTTGGAACGCGTAGAGATGTACAAGCAGCTGGTACAGGCGTACAGTGGTCAGAGATACCTGAAGATATGGATCATGGACCATTATTGAACGTGTCTCTGCAACAACACTGGCTGCAGGCATTGAAAAAGCAGATTAAAGGGTGGTTTGATCACTCACTTTGATGTGAGGCCTCCAATTTTCCCGCCGCCGTTTGTCAAATGTCAACCCCTTGAAGTTGCTTCCCCCACTACTCGAGCTCCTTCTCTTTTCTATATGTTCACTGCCACTCGATTGCAACTTAGATCCTAGCTAATCTACTAGTGTGTGTTGACCTTGTCCCTATCATAGAAATTTTAAGAGTTGGAAAATTACTCGTTCGTTCTAGCTTTATTTTAAGTTAAACATTTTTATCTTTCACCATTATTAGTTTCTAAAAATTTATGTAATTTAACAACATTTTTATTATATATTATGAAAGTATGAATCCAAAAATATAAACCTTATAATATTATACTGCACGAATTTCTAGAAATTGTCTTCCTTTTAATAATTCCGAGCAGCCTTGTTGTAGACCGTATCGAGTTTGGCGTAGAGACATGAATTTCATAGGAAACAGTTCATCCTGACGTGGATAGAAATTAACCTATTGCAAACAGGTCCCAAAGGTCCGAAAATTACATATTATAAACAAGTCTAGAAGGTCTGGAAATTCTGAACCTACATGTGTAAATTGGAACATGAGAGATCATTTACTAGCACTAAGAAAACTCCTGCGGAAAAGGGAAAAAACAGGAGGTCCCCGGCTAATTTGATAGAAGGTACATGTACCACATGACATTAGATTAGTTTCACTAATCACAGCCAATGCAGTCTACTACCATTACTATGTGTCAACTAGCTAGGTGAAAAACACAGGGACCGGAGGTGTGGGCCCGCACCCTGCCCCCGGCCCAGGCCCGGCAAGCCCACGGGCGCCGCGGGCCCACCCGGCCCACCACCACCACCAGCACCAACCACGGCGACAGTGGCAGAGCGCGCTCACCACTACCTCTCCTATATATACCCCTCGCCATGGCCGCCTCCTCGTCGTCGTCACCATCACCAACCACCAAGTACAGCTTGAGGCTTGAGCTAGCAGCTGCTCGATCTCACCCGCGGCAATGGCGATCAAGAAGGGCGGCGCGGCTGGGCTGAAGCAGATCCTGAAGCGGTGCTCCAGCCTGGGGCGGCGGCAGGAGCAGAAGCAGCAGAACGGGTGGGAGGCGGAGGAGGAGGAGGTGGAGGAGGAGACGTCCGGCTTGCCGTCCGACGTGCCGAGGGGCCACTTCGCGGTGTACGTCGGGGAGCGGCGGCGGCGGTTCGTGGTGCCCATCGCGCTGCTGGACCGGCCGGAGTTCCGGTCCCTGCTCCGCCGCGCCGAGGAGGAGTTCGGCTTCGGCGGCGCCGGCGCCGGCGGCCTCCTCGTGCTCCCCTGCGAGGAGGTCGCCTTCCGCTCCCTCACCTCCTCCCTCCAGTACTCCTGCACCCGGTGAAACCGCCGCCGCGGCGCTGTACACTAGCTATATATTCGTTCGTCCATTGCTCCGGCCAAGCTAGCTCGATCTAGCTAGCAATGGAGATATCAGTAGTACTACCATGTAAATATGAACCACCGGAGATTCATCGATTGATCGGAGATTCGGAGCTAGCTAGAGGCGCATGCATGCGCAGATTAGCGCGCGCCCTAGCTAGCTCGCCATGGAGACGTAGACGAAGATTAATTTGGAGCTATAGCTACCTAGCTAGCTGGTCTCGTTGCATGCTTAGTGGAGACGTTTTTGTGAGTGGTGTGTTCGAACTGAACCATCATTTACTCAGTATTTTTTTTTGTCTCTGTTTCATGCAAAAAGGTAATGGCTGGCTAATTAATTAAGAAGGTTGCTAGCTAGCTAGAGAGATATCCAAAATGCAAATTATGCATGCATGTGTTCTTGATATGTACTATTCCGGTATGCATTTTGATTGGAAAGAGTACTCATAATAACAATTGATTAATTAATGACGATGAGCTTGAAAATGTAGCTAGCTAGCTTCCAGCCAGGGTGTGTATGTGGCAATATAATGTGGCATGTACATGCAGTGATTGCAACATAGATTTATGTGATATATGATTAGTAGTAACCTGCAGCTAGCTTTCGGGCTTAATTGCCGGCCGTCGAGAGCGTCTGAACGTGGGTGTATTGATTGGGATATGTATGTATGTGAATGCAGAGAGCTAAGCCTAATTTTCTGGCCATTCATTTTGGCGATTGCAGTGTGCTTGTACGGACCACCACTGACAAGCAGCTAGCTAGTTGTTGTAACCTGTAGTTAGTTGTAGCTCAGGTTAGTAAACGTACTCGTCAATCAGCTGCCAGTAGTCTATATATCTCCCATGCGTGTTTGTGTGTTTATAATCTATATATACCTCCCATGTGTGTGTGTTTTTAGACAAGAGCGATAAACTCTCGATCTCTACATCCACTAAGAATGCACGTGGCCATCCCATGTGTGTCTAACTGTATACACAAGTACAAATACGCGGAAAAGTCTTTTTGTCTCTCGAGTGAATATCTCCTGTTTTTGCATATCATCTAAGAAGCTATCAAAAAGTTTGACAAGATACGTCACACCATAAACATGTAAGATTAAATTTAATCTATACAACTAAAAATAAAAATAACAACGTGTACAAGTCCAATTTAAACCTGTATATTTATAAAATGATATATTATATATTAATTTATCTTACTAACTTTTTTTTAAAAAAAATTTAATAACTTTTTAAATGACATACATAAAATAAGATAAGAAAAGGACGTCACCTCGAGAGACAAAATTCACCTCCCGAATATGCAGCTTGCATTGCAAATTTTAACGGATAGTCATGGGGGTATGGGCAGTAGTGATCTGAGTGGTACACCTCTATAGCACCTCACAATTGACAATGTTCTGTTCTGTCCTCCGTGATATTAGCATAGTTGTACGCCTGTACGTAGCACGTACGATACAGAGGTATATATACGTGGAGTAGCTAGTTATTCGGCCGTCGCTTTCGCCCAGCTCGGACCCTAATAGTTTGCGTTGCATGACAACGTAAGTCGAACATGGAAGATTTTCAACAGTGGACAGATCTGATCCACTCTGCAATAGTCTGCATCCAATCCATGCACACACACTAGCCCACGTACAGTGCAGATTATTCAGACTGCCTCGATCTGCATCAACGATCACCTTCGCGATCATGTAGTAACATGCTATACATGAACGCATTTCACATCTATACGAGTAAGTAGTTAAGGTAGCTGCACGTATCAAGGCATGTGCAGTGGCTACCTCTCATCGTTAGGCCAATAAGCAACTTCAAAAATAATTTATGAATAAAATTTTTATATTTGGGTTATTTGTGGTTTAAAAGCAAAAGCTGGAAAATAAATTACCAAGCAAAAACCCAAAATTAACTCTAAAATTAAGTTTTAAAAATTAAAATTTCGCAATGGCTTATAAGCCATAGACCTGGCATTCAGTTCACAAGTGAAGATAAAAGGGAGGGTTTTTAGCTGTAACTCCAGATCTACCATGGCCAGCAGCTGAACACGCATGCAGCTGACAGTGGGATTGTGAGAATAGGATGAACATTTTACCCAGCAGCTAGCATGCAGAAACAGAGATGCAGATGCAGTGGTAGCATAATTTCACTCACCCACTGAACCGAAACTGAAGCAGATAACATGGCAGGGAGGGGCCGGGGCCAGGGAGGGGAGCAAGCCATGTGCCGCTGCACTGCTGCACTCGTGACCAACCCAGCAAACACAACAGGGCAAGATCAGATGGCAATTACTCTCTCTAAAGCAGAGCCTCTCTTTCAAGCTAGCGGTGCAATGCGATCCTCTCATCCATCCGCGGCGAGAAGAAAACCAGAGCAAACCTGTGTCGTACGCCCCGGCCTGCACGGACGTACGCACAGAAACATATGGCCTTGATTGGATAGATGGACCCCAGGCCATGTGTAGCAGCAGCAACCCCAGGCAGCTATCTGCCAGCCTGCCTGCACATCAGCTCAGCCACTAGCTAGTAAACAGCAGTAACAGCATGAAATGTGTCAAAAGTTAAACATCCACTAGTTAGTGAGCAGCAGGCAGTGTGTCAAACGTTCAACAGTGCTAGCAATGGGCAATGGCCACAGATATCACAAGTTGTAGTTACAGACTTTACATGTAGAGATAGAGGTGTACCTCAGGAATACGATGAGCCTGTGGCAGCAGCCGTCGTCATGGCGCCGCTGGTGGCGATAGCAACCTTGAAGAACATGGGGCCGGCAATGATAAGTTCTTGGATGGAGAGAAGGGCAGGAATCCCATGGCAGTTGGATGATAACGACCTTTGTATGGCACATCTTGTGGACAGCAAGACATGTTAGGACTGAAACAAAACAAAGGGCAGCTTTTGTGCAAGATACTGGCAGCCAAGACTATAACTGGATAGTAAAGTAAGAGGCCAGAATTCGTGTAGCCCAACTCATTTGATGGATCATCAAAATTGCTCCAAATGTGCATAGATGTTTGTTACATTTTCGATACGATTCTAAGTGCACAAAACGAATTTGCAGTAATTTCCAAACGACGCTAACATTTGGTCTGGTGCAGCATGAGGACCCCATGCTACATTACAAGAAAAATCTTCTCCTGCTTGTGTCCATGTCAGGCTGTAAATGATGCAAGACTTGCAGTATATCAGAAAACTTTCGTGTAGAGTGGTAGTGTGGGCATGGGATGGTAAATGAATAATAGTGCCTTGTGAACCCATTCATACTCCCCATTTTTTGTGTCGAAGGTCCCATGTTGTAAGGTGAACAGCTTATGCTTACTGCTCGGGCTAATAGATAACATGGTAAGAATCATAAAGAGCAGTAGGCCTATGTAAAGATAGCATTGCTAACATCTAACTGGCAAGACAGTAAGCATTTGATGTTGAAAGCTAGAGCATATCTTGGAAAACCAGAAGCACCATTCAAACACGCAACTCAGAACAATTGCAAGCAGCCAAGCATATGTTCTTGAGGTTGCCAGATGGTGATGGCCAATAACAGATTGTGAATTGAAGACTGTGCCATCACTTACAGAACTTGCAGTGAGTAGTAGCTCAAATACCTGAATGTGACAAATCACTTGCTTCTCAGGTTGGGTTTTGCTTTCAGAAGACTTAGCTTTCTTGTCCTTCGAAGCGATTTTGTTTTCTTTCATCTCAACGATGTACCTAGCATAGTAGCATTAGTATTGCATAAGAAAATAAGTTCGAATACTCACAGCAAAATGGAAGCCACAAACATAATACAATGTATCGTGACTAGCAAGGAGATAGCATGGTAGGATAACACATTTCATAGATCAACTAAATTGAGCTCAAGAAATATCCAATGAGTAATTAATGGTCTTCATTATTCTACAGATCCCAGCAAATGACAATCATGTAGATACACCGGAGTCCTTCATCATCATGCCTTTTCCTACTTGAATTTTGATATATGCACCTGTGATGACGGAAAAATATGTAGTCTCTCTGATTATGGAAGGTCACAACTCGCCGAGCACGGAAATTGGGGTCTTGGGGGGAAATAGATTGTATCATCCTGAAAAGGCAGCAGGGGAAACTTGACATGTGAAGCAAACAATAGACATGAATATGCTTCATATAAAAGAAAACAGAATTCTCCTTCAAAACAGGATCAGCAAAGGAGCAAACAAATTCATGTTCACAAAACACCTTCTTATGCAATGACCAAGGCGCGTAGTGAAATTGTTCAACACTAACTCTGGCTTATGACTTGTAGGGTTGCCATGGTTCTGCATTATAAAGAAGCAAACCAAAATGGTAAACAGAGCCAAGTATATTAACTGGTTCGCAAAGCTAAAATTCAACAACAACAGATTTATATTACATTTGAGAAGACCTTTGTCATTTAACAAGAACATATCAAATAAACTGAATAAATCTGAATATGACGCGCTACTAAAATAAGTAGTCAACGTCCAGGTGCAGCAGGACAAAAACTTTCCTTCCAGCTATAAAATTTTCTGCTTTCCATCAATCTAGATGACCATCAATAACATGGTTATCCGTTATCAACCCAACTCCATTGCAATAATTTATACAATGATTGAAAGCATGGCGAAACTAAAACTAAAACATGCTGTGTTGGATAGGGACATGGATCAGCATCTAGAAGACATGCCATATGATAACGAACATAGCCACATGCATATTTGATTTTGAGGGCAAAGCTCAGATGGCTAAGGCATCCTAGAGACAAACTAGAGACAAGTAGGATGACCAATTGATGTCAACTTGAGCTTTGTTCACTTTCAGTGCACCTTTAGTCTAAAAAGGTTAGCGGTGTAATGACAGATACATAGCTATGATATAATCATTGCCATTACCAGAGCTGTCTGAATAACGTGATCAATTAATTGACATTTTCACATTCATCATTCATCTATTATTTGCATATTTCACAATCTAAAAAATATGTGTTTCAATCCACACGAAGTGCCTAATTCAAACAAATGAACAGGTAGCTACTTTGAACATGGCATACTTTCTTGAGATCATAAGTTCCTCTTTTAACATAAGACGAATTTGCATTAACTCCTCAATAAAGGCAGGTCCCCTCTGTGGACATGTGCACAGAAAAACATATATTGTTCGATGATGCGGTCTTTTTAAGAATCGAGGTTATCAAATCATCATCAATTCAGAACATCCAGCAGAAGATATGGATAAGAACAAAAATCCAAAGCAAAGATGATAAGCATAGAAAAAGCATACGCCTGAATTGAAGCGGCATGTGGTAATCAACACTTTTGGCGTTATTTGCTGTTTCAGGACTGCATTAAATTCATCAGCATCATTCCCTGCAAACAGCTGCACAGAAGAACGATGATTTGATAAGTCTGATACCATGTAAAGTTGAATCATAATGATCGAATAAGTGTTCATCCCAAATGAACAACAAAACAGAAACACTAAGATTCTAAATAGACTAATAGACCTATCAGAGATGCTTAATGATATCTTAGAGTGCACATTACTGTATGAAACAAAAGAACAGATAGTACTGGTTATAAACATGCAGTCAAACTACTTAAGGAGGCAGTAAAAATCTAAAGAAAAAATGTGAATGTATGCAGCTTAGCATAACAAAAATCGTCACGCATAAAGCAAAAAACTATATAATGGCAAAAGCATCAACCATCAGCACTACAACCATTGCCATTCCATATTGAATATCCATAATTGCAAGTTCAAGGTACGCAACCAAAGCAAGCATGTCAAGGAAAAAAAAACAAGTACTGTATCTTGTACGAGTTGCAATTCTGGTTTACAATCATAAAGATTGGTAATTGATTGATGTTATAAGCATGATAAGTTGACTGCATGACATGTACAATGTTCTCTATGTTAGACAATAACAGCAATCAGCAGAAGACCCAATCGCCAACATGCCTCGTGCCCTCACGAGCTTTTGCAAACTTCCCAAGCAAGCAGCTAAATTCACTTATAATCGTCATCTCATCCTTATTCCTTAGCCTCGATAAGGCACAACATGCCACATAATGTCCCCTCAGTCATATCTAGGAAAGAAAGCAATCGCCCCAACCTCAC
The DNA here is from genome assembly GCA_003991445.1 of Oryza meyeriana var. granulata. NCBI lineage: Eukaryota > Viridiplantae > Streptophyta > Magnoliopsida > Poales > Poaceae > Oryza > Oryza meyeriana. The sequence continues at coordinate 20,966 of RYFJ01001240.1, read as the reverse complement.
CTCGTATGTCGTATCTAGCGAACTATCAGAAACAAGAAGAAATGTAATTCCGGTGTTCCACAAACCTACTGTAACATAAGGAGACCCTCAAATACATGTCCTTGATTCCGAACTGTTAGCAATCCGTTTAGACAATTAGAAATTAAAATCGCTCCGATAATTGGAAAACTTGCATTGATAGGATTAATCAAGTAAGCATCACAGAAGAACGCGTACAAACCTCCTGATCGTCGGGCCGGCACACGGTCTCGTCAGGTTCCCGGGTGTTCTCGATCGTCCGCGGAACCTGCTTCTCCGGCGGCTGCGAATACCCAAAATGAAAATCATCAGAAAACCCGAACAAGCAAAACATCGAATTCAGCGGGGAACTCGCTCCGACAGGAGAAGGGAGAATCAAGTGCGTGCGTGCGCGCGCGCGCGCTTGCCTGCTCGCCGAGCTCGACGGCCCGCTGCACGGCTTGGCCGCGCTCGCGGGCGAGCTTGCGCTTCTGGGCCTTCTTCTCGCGCTTGAGCTTGGCGTGCACCTCGCGGCGCTTGTTCTTGTTCTTGATCTGCGACGGAAGCACCGGGTCGGACCTCTCCTTCCTCGGCTTCTTCTCCCTCCGATGCTCTCTCCTCTCCCCGTCGTCGTCCCCCGGCGGTGGCGCGTCGGCGGGCTGCCTCCGCTTCGTCTCCTTCAGCATCGCCGTCGCCGCCGTAGACGTTTGGGAGGTGAGGGCGCCTGTGTAGTACAGTAGTAGACTATGCCGGGTTTATGGGCCTGATTGTCTAGTTGGGCTTTTTTGTTGGCCGTGTATTTTCAGCAATGTGGGCTGCCGTTCTGTTTGTTTCCATTTATTTTGCAGTAAATTCATAAAATTCGCTACGACGGCATGTTTTGTTTTGAAGTTGAATTCAACTTTGCCAATTTTTTGTACTAATAATTTTTAGGAACACAGAGGTATGTGATAGTTGGTCTGAGTTTGATGTCTTACCGAATGTTATATGGTGTTAGGTATCCAAAGTTAGTATTGTACGAATATAGATTCACCGTGTTAGTATTGTACGAATATTGATTTGTTGTCGTACCAAAGCTTGGTAATATAAGTAGCTCAGCTAGTTAGGTTCACTCGTGGTGGAACTTATTCATCCAAGTTGATATGGGTATTTGTATTTTCAATTAGTTATTTTTTTAATAGTAAACAACGTATTCGTTGGCAACACGACGTCTGCGTTAACTTTGCTAATCTTAACATATATCGGTCCAATCTCTTAGAGATGTTTGTACTAGGATAGATTATGCTGTGTGTTTGTAGGTGTGAGTGTACGAGTATATATATGAGCGTCCATATATATACCATATTTTGTAAAAAAAAGTTGGTAATATAGAATTTTTTGTAAGGTTGGAAACATCATTAAACCAAATACGCACTATGTTATCAAGATTACTATTCACTATATTTCATAGAGCTATGATATTAGCATACAGATTTATTGGACAAGGGCTTGGTTGGAAGGCACTCTCACAATATGGCTTAGCCCATGACATTCGACTAAATTAATAAAAAAATTAGGGTGAAACTTTTATACCTTTACTCTTAGCAATTCAAAAGTCAAAGTGAAAAATTAGGAAGTGATGAAAATCTTAACTGAATTCGAAAACCAAATTCCAAAATGAGCTCAACTAGACCCTATGACCCTTACAGCAGACAATAATCCTAAAAACAGCTTCTTTTAATTAAAAAAACTGCATCTTTTCTAATGCCTTGTCATGGCACAATGAAAAATACAGGATGGATTTGTATTTTTTTTCGCCGGAATTGACATGATGAATTTGACAAACTTCAATTTTAACCAGAAGTACAGAAGCGACACACTAAACTCCTCTAAAAATCGTCTAAAATGCTCTCAAACAAAGCAAAATTAGAGAAAAACCCTGAGATATTGTTCGATTCGACACTATCCCTTCCCACTCCCCGTCTTCCACGGCCTCACCGCGAAGCCGCCGGAGCAAACCCACCGGAAACCACCCCCACGCTCTCGCCGCGCAGCTCACGGTCGAGGTGATCGGCGATGTTCGCGTGCCGCCCCATGGTGTCCCCTCCGCTGCCGCGCCGCCTCGCCGTCGCGCCCGTTCCGCGGCCCCCCTCGTCGTCGTCGGCGGCGCTGCGCGTGGTGCGGTGCATGGCGAAGGAGCGGCGGGTGCGGATGGTGGCGAAGCAGATCCAACGGGAGCTCGCCGACATGCTCACCCGCGACCCCGTCCTCCAGCGCGCCGTCCTCCCCGAGGCCGCGCTCGGCGCCGACCGATACCTCTCCTCCCTCACCACCATCGCCGACGTCGAGCTCTCCAACGACCTCCAGGTCACTGCCGCCTGCGTCAAGTCGTCAACGATGCTTCCCCCGCGAAGCGAGTTAGTGAGCTAGTAAATTCACGCGAGTTATGCTGAATTCCATTGTTTGTTCCGGTGTGCGTAGGTGTGCAAGGTGTATGTCTCCGTGTTTGGGGATGAGAGGGGGAAGAAGGTGGCCATTGCCGGGCTCAAGGCTAAGACTAAGTACGTGAGGAGCCAAATAGGCAAGCGCATGAAGCTGCGCCTCACGCCTGAGATACGATTCATTGAGGATGAGTCCATGGAGAGGGGAAGCAGGGTACGCTCCGAACTTATTTATCTGCTTTCACTAGTTTTTCTTCGCCTAGTACATGTATCCTATTCACTCCCCTGCTGTTTGTTAGCACCATTTCTGCTGATAGTAGACCATGGTTATTGACCCTGCATTACTGTGTAAACTCATATATGGCATTGAACTTATCTTTGTCAATTGATTGTTCAGTTCTGCTCTCTTGGATGGTTACCAAGATTTGCATAGTTCAGAAGCAGAATAAGATTTTACCTTACAAGTTGTGTCAGTGTTTTGCTTCTTTGTTTAAAGTGGTGTTTACAATTTGGTTTAGCTGAAATTATAAGTATCCATATGCTTTATTTGGATAAGAATCATAGGTTATGCTTCATTGATATCACACTAGATGTAAACTTCTTCCTGTAGGGTCTATGCGAGTTAATCAGCCCCAAGTACAGATATTTTTTTCAGCTTTAACATCACAAAAGCTATAAAGTGAACAATCCGATGGTTTGCAGGGGCTGTATTGCCACACAATGAATTATTGCACTAATCATTATTTTTCCATCTCTCAAATATATTGGAAAACTATAGTCTAAGTGTTCCCATATCTATAGATTCTTGCTATACTGGACAAACTAAAGGAGGAAAGGGAGCAGCAAGAAGGAAACGAAGAAGAAGATGATGGAGAAAGTGCAAATCTATCAGAAGAAGAAGATGGTGACTGGGATGCAGATGAGCCAGATGAGGAGGACATCATATATGTAAAATAGCCTGATGTGCCTTCTTACTTGTCCATGATTCATCCAACCCTAGAACACAGCAGGTATGCATTCTACAATTCAAATACTGGACAAATCGACACTTGCATTATGTTTTAATTCATCAAAGCAAGTAGCAAATGCTTCTAACACTACGTAGGCAATGTTTGGGACAGGTATCTACTCTATGATCATGCTCGTTCTTCGTTTTTCTTAATTACATGTTTTGCCTGAGAAGATATGCATGGCAGAGTTTCTCAGCTCCACCTCATATTTCTTTATCTGACTGCATGAGGTTTTCACTAGTTGTAATGATGATTGATTGCACTACTACTAGGCATGTTTACATAAGCACACGAATGAATTTCATTAAGAGTTGCGCATGATCAGGCTTCCATTTTGTTTTCTCAGAGTTTAGCTAATGTGTACAATTATTACTATAAATGTTCTAATTGTTGTAATTTATTTGTGCAGTTACCTTAGATTTTAGTCCTACAAATATGAGAACTCTCTCCTTTGCAAAGTGTACCAAAGTACCTCAACATTCGAAGAGCTTTGACATCTCTGTTGCCAATTAGAAGCAGATCATATCCTTTTTTGCACGGCTGGTCAAAGCTGAAGCTATTTTGGTGTGGAATTCTGAAGGAAGATTTTCCTTTTTTATGTTCACTAGATCATGATGGTGAAGGACGCTTTAACTGATGTTCATCCTTGTCGTGTGCTGACTAGCACCTGCTATATGTCTACCTGATATGTCTACTTACCTTGCTGAATTTCAATTCTCGTTTTCTGTTTGGTTTGGGAACGGTTGTACACCTTTCAGTAAATTATTATGCCATACAGCAGTAACTTTAGTTCAGTACTATGTAATGATAAGGGCACATTTTCTGATTTACGAACTTTGAACTACATACTTGCCATTATGAAATTGTAACAGCTGGTAATGGCTCATCTGGCAAAACAATCAGCTGAAGAAACAGCTGATAGAGAAGATGAGGTGCCTACTCTATACACATGTAACTGAACTGGGCTTGTGATTGTTTCAGCATTGGATTATCATATGATGTTTATATGATCTTGTGTATTTTGCTTCTACATCACATGAGAGATTTTTCTTTATTTTTTTACTAGGGGCTACTGATATCAGAAGCTTCCTAGCTTCTTCTGTCATTCACATCTTTCATGGTATTAGCTGTTCTGTCCTTTTCCTATTCTCCTTCTCCCATTCTGCTAGATGTTCATATCAGCATATAAATTGTTATCAAAATTACTCTGTCAGTCATAATTTTCAGCCTTTCCAGGCTTCTTTATCAGTAGCATATATTCCCCAGTGTATATGAAAAATCCATAATAATATTTTTAAATTAACCTGGGTTTATTGAATCAAATAATTATGGTTCTGTGTCTCTTTTAACCATTTACAAAGTTGTTCACTTAACATGCCACAGAGTTCATCCTTTATATGCTCCTTAATTTTGACTTTTCATATATTTCTGACTTTTCAGGTGGAAGAAAGTGTCCTCAGGAAACTGAGGAAGGCAAATCCAACAATAAAAAGGTTGCATGCAAATGTTTGTACGGCGGACCTTCTATTCTGTATTTGTTTTATGTTCACAAGATTTCGGACAGAACACTGAGGACTAAACAAGCTCAGAAAGAATGTGATATTTTAAACAAAGTCATTATGGAGATGGTTAGAGATGTGGACTGCTGCCATCTCATTATGTTCTCCAGAGGAACTGCAGGAGCAAGATCACAATCTTTACTGTGAAGAAGGTGTAAATGCAACCATGAAAGAGCTGGCTGGCACTATACTCTATAGTGCTATCTCTATATGGCAGTTCATCTGAAAAAGTTGGGCATCAGAACCTTCTTAAACGTACCTGATATTGTTTCCATCTATTATGCAAAATTCTCATAGGATGTTGATATCTTGATATAGAGACACTTGCCATCATGCAAATCAACCATGGAAAAGATGGAGGAAGCTATGGTGATGCCAAATTTTCCTTATCAGCAGAGCATAATTCATTGTCACTTATCAATTTTATGGACAAAGTGTTGTGATACTGAATGGTTGTCCACCAAGAACTGTGTATCATGCCATAAACCCAAAATAATGTGGAACATGGATATCAGAATATGTCATGAAGTTGAGGTCACTGCACCCTGCCATGTTCCCACTGTAGGACCCATGGAATGATGGAATATCCTATGTTTGTTCAATCGTCCGACATAAATCAGTAAGCATAAGCATAGAGGTGCTGAAGGAATCAACAGATCCTCCAGAGTCTAGAAGAAATAACCAGTTAAAGCTCAGCTATACTGCTGCAGGAGGAATGCTCAAAGAATAACTGAGGATCAACAAGCTGAGTCACAATTGATTTAACTCTGATCATTTCCAAAATTGACAGTGACTACAAAGCGTGCTGCCGATGGAACATCTTCTGCATAACAAAAGGCTGGATATGGGCCAAGGAAAGAATTGGTGCTAAGAGCTTCATTAGCAAGATAAGTTCAGTGTCAGGTAAGTGGCTCCAATGGTTTTTGCTTTCACCAAGATTCAAACTGGGAAAACTAATACAAGTATCCCTACCACAGAGCAAATGTCTCATCTAGGAAGAAGAAAAGTAGCATCTAACACAAGAAGATTCCTAGGATTACATAAAGCTTATATGCAGATCTGAAGGATACAAAGATAATAAATTCGCCAGTAGCAGCTAAACTGGCTCTTGTTCCAAAACCAAGATAGAGAGATATGACAGAATCTACAAGAGAAAAAAGCAGTTCAGGTCTTCCACAATGACTGATTATAGAGATTCATGACGAGCAGTCAAACAAGAGATACTCCTTGTCCCTTGAGAACAGGAAGCACATAACAGTTGTTGTCCTTGCACATTGAGATGTTTATTGCTTCCTGTACAAATCTACTCCAGAGATAGCAGTCAGATCCAGTCTGCTCGTGATTCTACCGATTCTACCAGTAATGCATTGATGAATCATTGATTTTCATTTCTCAGTTCATGCATGCAGAAACGTTTGGTTAAAATAGTGTGCTCAATGAGGCATCCATACTATTAACAATGGAACTAGAAGGGAATGTAACTACTAGGTAGTGAGTAGTGACATAGTGTTACTACTTACTATTGCAAGTCCTACAGAATGAAAAGGGTCTAACTAGTATGAACTGTGAAGCCATACTTGTATGGTATTTAGTGATACAATAACCGTAACCACTATTTTTTGGCCGATAATGGTCATTATTTACTTTGGACTTATTTGTTGGTCATTTGCAGATAAAGCAAACATCTTTTGATGAAGCGTGGAACTTGCATTAGCAAGGGCACATGCATGCCGCCGGTTGTCAGGTATGCTTGTGCTAGTGTTTCCTATGAAGAATTGTTAGCTAAGTTACACAAGCTAACTTTACATACAGATCGCACGAGCGATGTTCTGATGATGCACTTCCCGTGTTGCAAATAAGACCGAAACGATTTCAGCACGGTTTAGATGCTGTCCAGGATTTCAATTCAAACATGTAAATATGTACTTAAACTTCCTTGCATTCGTACCATACGTAGCAGAAATACTGAAAGATATATCGTTGTTTCTTTCTTTTCATTAATTTTTCAGAGAACCAAAGCTATACAGGGTCGTCATGATTAGGATAGCGTGCTCTTCTTGAGCTAGGCGTCATTGTAACTTGTTAAAGCTTTATGAGCTGGAAGGTTAACACCAATCGATGGGCACCGACACTTGTTTGCAGGGCCTTGCTGTAAATGACATGGTACTCAAAGGTGAATCAGTCTTGCTTTGGTTTCTGTAACTGGAGTTGAGTTCTCTCCCCCAAACTGAAGAAAGTCGGCAGGTTCACTGGTGTTCAGTACTCTACACTCTACAGTCCCAAGGTAATCCTTGTATTCTCCCTTTATTTAACTCTACTACTACTATCATATGAGGCCTAAACCAACCCAGTAATAATTTACTAATCAGGTGTACAGATTTTTAATACTACTAGAGTGGGATAGTAAATTAACTTAGGGCCCTTTGATTCGTAGGAAAAACATAGGAAATTTGTAGGATTTGAATCCTATAGGAAAATTTCCTATTTGGTCATTTGAAACAAAGGAGTGAGACTCCAACAATACTTCGAAATTTCTATGGAATGGTTCAATTTAAGAAGATTTTGAAGGAAAGTAAGCATGAAGTTTAACCTAATAGAAACTTTTCTTTTAGTCTATCTCTCTCTAATTCCCGTGGTCTATCCAGATGGTCATTTCTTTATTTTTTTCTTATGTTTTTTCATTCTTCGTTTTACAATTGCATTCCTGACAAAATCATATGTTTTCCCTATTTTTGCGTTTTGTTAATCCTATGCATAGGCCCTTAACAGAATCCATACATGCATGGGAATAGCTAGGTTGGAGAATCCCAAGGGAGTAGAAAAGTATCAATTTGTCCAAGGTCAATGCATGGGGATGGTGAACGCGAACGAGCGAAGACGTAAGCTCTCAAACTCAAAGTAGTCGTCGGTCTCGGGACGCTCTGTTGCTTCGCGGCGAGATCGTTGATTTCTTCGATTCGTGGCTCGTGTTGATGCTGCCCAGTGCCTAGAGATCCGCGCAGATGACTAAACATAAACAAAACGAGGTGTGCTTGCGAGTTGGGATCACGAGCCGGACGGGATTCATCAGGCAAATGACGCAAAGTACCTCGTAGATTTTAAGCTTAGTACGGATTAACCTAAATGCCTTTGTTACATGTTACGCATTCTATCTCCTTTTCGTGATACTGATATCGTCTAGAATTAATACAAGAATTGACTGGTAGACTTGACCTGGCCTGCTATCAAATTGGCTAGTCCAATCCCAAATTACTAATAATCCCTTCCCGTCGAGAAAATTGATTATATGCATACCTCTTTTCGTCACATTCCACTATTATTTGCTCTGAAATTGAAACTAGTGATTTATCCCTGTTTTTTCAAAACAGTTAATAGTCTTTTGCTCAGTATCCTGTTTTTTAATCTAAATTTCCGAAATGACCCTCACAAGTCAATAAGTCGTACGTAGTGCTCGTTGCTTGGTCATGGCTAGCACGACATGAAACTCGATCATACAGCAAGAGACTAGCTACAATGTAAATAACGTAGTAACGTATTACCTCCATTTTTTAAATACATGACATAATTAATTTTTCCTCAAACTTTGATCAATAATATTTATTTAATTACTCAGTTAAGCAAAGTGAAAAAAAACACCACTAGATCTGGCATCAAAAGTATTTGAAGCATGTCTAATATATGTTTGTCTGTTTATATAAATATTTCTTAAAAAGATGAATAGTTAAATATATTAGAAAAATCAACTGCATTATATATTAAAAAACGGAGGCAGAACAATGTAAACTCTAAAACCATCAGATTTTCAATACATTGTAAATAACGTACAATGTAAATTCCGAAACTTACATTGTACAATTTTTCTGGTACACACCATGGTACATACTTGAAAGAGAAGATACAAGAGAATTGACACATCATGGTATACACCATAACATACATTGTAATTTCCCTTGAAAGAGAAGATACAAGAGAGAAACATACTCTCTACCAAGTAGGGTTGGCCAAACCGCTGGTAACCACGGTTACCGTTCAAACCGTCGGGGTACGGTATTGCTTACCGGCGGTTTGGTTTAAACAAATTTTATCTGAATTTAATTTTTTTAAAAAAATGAAAAAAATAAAAAAAAATTCTAATAGGTAGTACTTGAATTATGGATCATTATAGTGAATAAAGTTTGTGAAAATAATGAAGTTTACTTTATATTTTAGAGCTCTATCGAAATTTAAAAAAAATAAGAGATATGTTAGGATATAATTTCTACTTTATTTAAATGTAAAAACAATTGTAAGAGTTATGCAAAAAAAAATATGTAATATTATATTGTTTTTTTAGAGATATTCATAATTTTTTCCTGAATTTTCTACAATTTTTTAGAAATTTTACTAGGTTTTATAATTTTTTTTCATAATTTTTTCTTTTTAGCTTCAATATACTGTGACGACTTATTGTGCGGTTACCGCGATCTTACCGCAGTAACTGTGAGATTTAAAAATTTTGAATTTAAATTTTTGAAGATAAAATTCGTGCAATTTTAGATGGCTATCACGGTAACCACCATACCATATGGGATGGTAACCCCCACAAAACAATATGGTGAACATTGCTATCAAGAGATAGAAACATACTTACATGAGACGTAGCATCCACGTAGTAAAAAAAGGTGACTGAAATCAATAACAAAAATGGTACCATATATTTATCAAAATCAAAAAAATATTTAATTTTTTTAAGGAAAAATATGTTGGTTTGTCCTTTGCCACTTTGTTCAGCTAGAGATGAAAGAAGTAGAGTTGTTTTTTTAGAGAGTGATTAGAGAAGCAGCAGAGGAGTAAGGGACAAGGGTGGGGTCGCACTGCAGGTGGGCCCTACAAATACTCCCTGCCCTCGCTGCCCCCTCTTCCCCCCAAATTTCTTCCTCCTGCCTCGTCTCCCCTGTCTCCACCCCCCACCCACCAGATCTAACCCGGGAACGAAATGGCCGCAGCGCAGCACTCCAACGGCGGCGCCGGCGACAACGGAGAGGCCTCCCCGGCGGTGCCGCGTTCCCTGGAGCCGCCGCGGAAGGTCGCCCTGGTGACCGGCATCACCGGGCAGGACGGGAGCTACCTGACGGAGCTGCTCCTCGGCAAGGGCTACGAGGTGCACGGCCTCATCCGCCGCTCCTCCAACTTCAACACGCAGCGGCTCGACCACATCTACCACGACCCGCACTCCCAGCCCTCTACCCCGCGCCCTCCGATGCGCCTCCACTACGCCGACCTCTCCGACTCCTCCTCCCTCCGCCGCGCGCTTGACCACATCCTCCCCGACGAGGTCTACAACCTCGCCGCGCAGTCCCACGTGGCCGTCTCCTTCGAGGTGCCCGACTACACGGCTGATGTTACGGCCACCGGCGCGCTCCGCCTCCTCGAGGCCGTCCGCCTCGCCCGCAAGCCCATCCGCTACTACCAGGCGGGCTCCTCTGAGATGTTCGGCTCCACCCCGCCGCCGCAGAGCGAGGCATCCCCGTTCCACCCGCGCTCGCCCTACGCCGCTGCCAAGGTCGCCGCCCACTGGTACACCGTCAACTACCGCGAGGCCTACGGCCTCTTCGCCTGCAACGGCGTGCTCTTCAACCACGAGTCTCCCCGCCGCGGTGAGAACTTCGTCACCCGCAAGATTACCCGCGCCGTCGGCCGCATCAAGGTCGGCCTCCAGACCAAGGTCTTCCTCGGCAACCTCTCCGCCGCCAGGGACTGGGGCTTCGCCGGGGACTACGTCGAGGCAATGTGGCGCATGCTGCAGCAGGACCAGCCCGGTGACTACGTCGTCGCCACCGAGGAGTCCCACACCGTCGAGGAGTTCCTCCAGGCGGCCTTCGGCTATGCAGGGCTCAACTGGAAGGACCATGTGGTCATCGACAAGAAGTACTTCCGCCCGGCCGAAGTGGACAGTCTCCAGGGGGATGCAACCAAGGCCAGGAAGGAGCTCGGGTGGAAGCCCAAGGTCGGGTTCCAGCAGCTCGTCGAGATGATGGTTGATCACGACATTGAGCTTGCCAAGAAGGAGAAGGTTCTTGTGGATGCCGGGTACCGTGATCCCAAGCAGCAGCCATAGAATTGGCAACCATGGCTTGGTACTTGGAGATTGGAGTTGGATTATTACCTAGAAACTGATACATTATGGCCGTCACAGAAGAGTTGGGCTCCATTGCTATTTCCTTGAGGTAGGAATAAGGAGTGTTGCAGTTTGATCCTATAGTATCTTTCATTACCTTTTACTATGTTATATCGCTATGTCCTTTTAACATATAATAATAAATGAGTCGGTGCAATTTACAAAGAAATGTGTAGCTGTGTCTTACTATGTAGAAGATTTGTCTTTCTGTATCATGGATTGATGCCATCTCTATTCTCTTGGCAATTTGTAACATGTGGTTAGTGCACAATTGAAGAAAATGAATCTTGGTCCATATTATTCTTAGGTTCAGAGAATGAACTGAACTCTTGGACTGTAGTTTAATGGAAATCTTGGACTCAAGCCCTCATTTGTTGATCTAGGTAAGTGACTTGGTGAGTCTAAAGTCAGTGACCCTGAAGTTTTCGAATGGCATATCTGACACAAAGTCAACAGCGGTCTCAATTTTTTCAAGAATGGCGAGAGAGGTCATATATGACAAAATGGCCTTCAGGACAAGCATCGTGAGTATTGTATTGCCTTATCTTTGTATCCTGCCTATGGTAGCAAATCTACCTTCAGCAGCCAAAATACTTTAGGGGTTGTTTGGTAGGGTTTTGGTTGTATTTAGCTGATTAGACAATATAAGACAATTTCATTGGGCACAAAGCATCATTGATCTGAAAATGTGGTGCTAAATAAACTGCTTCCTGAACTGTAGCTGTCCCTGTCAGCTTATGAATTCTTAGTTTGAAAAGGACAAGATGATGTTCTGTACTATTATTGTTAATCAGCATAGTTCCCATTGGATGTAAGTTTGCATCAATCTTATTGTTTGGATAGTTCTTCGCAGCCTACTGTTGCACAATGCAAGATCTTGGATTTGATAACTGTATTTGCACTGTGAGCCATTGCCCACTCATTTGTAACTTCAGATTGATTTGGGATTTTGCGGATTTTTTGTTGTCATATTGCACCAACTGAACTTTCTTTTCTAGGTGATTTTCCTGTTCACATTTTTGTGCATCGTCTGTAATGTGAATATGTTAACTGAATATTCCAATTCGCCCTTCCATGTAAATGAAGTAATATTAAGCATTTCAAGGCTCCAAGTCCGCCTCTGTTCTTCAATATTGCGAGGGTAAGACGTCTTCACATTTCTTATCTACAAATTCATGGTCACGTGTAAAATACTTTCAAATATTAATCTTTCTGTACTGATTTTGCATCAAATTACATAGTGCACATATTGCTGCATTTTCTAAATCTGACTTTGAAAATAGGTAGAGAGACTCTTAACGTCCTGTTTGAAACAGATTATTAAGCGGATTATTGATATGGATTATCTAGTTGATTATAGGGATAAATTAAATATTTTAATAAATAAACTTCATAAATAGCTTAAAACAAGTGGTTTAAGCAATGCGGTAGAAGAAACTTTTTTGAAAAATCATTTTTAAGAAGCGTAAAGTAAACAATCCGTTTCAACAATTCGGTGAATAATCTTTCCTTAAGGGCTTCTTTGAAACGCAGGATTCTAAAAACACAGGAATACGATGTCACACTGTGTAGAATCCTATAGAATTCTAAAACACAGGAATACTAGACTTTCAAAGTTAAATAGAAACTAGAGAGATAGGAAGAGAGTGTATTAAATTTCTCAAAGGAAAATAAAAACATAAGGTTTGAGCTCATGTTTGTTTTTCAATGGATTGGAGGCATAGGAGACTAATCCGTAGGAATTTTGACATCTTATTCCTCTGTTCTAAAGGGCCTCAATGGTAAAAATTTCTAAGGTTTTGAATCCTCCAAAATTCCTTTAAAAATTTCATTGGGACAATGTTCAAGTGGCATCTGGTTCTGTGATCATTGTACTTTGTCCTCGATGAATCTTCCTGCACCTGACTCGTCTTTCTGTTGAATAGCGGCATAGCGCGTATTGACAATTCAGACGGTGTTCGGAAAACGGAGCACCGGACTACAAGTACTGTGAAGCTGACGTCCACTGATCCAGTCACCGACACATCAAAATTGAAAAGGAATAGAGGAGCACCTGTTCTGTTCTGTTAATCTGGTTCTGCGATCCAAATAGGCCTTTGAAAGCTGGTTCATGTTTATCTTCAGAATAACAAGTCGATGGCGATTGACATATCAATCGCTGGTCGGTTATTAGTTATTAAAAAAAGAGAGGAAAAGTAAAGTTCATCATACGTACATGGGTGATTGGCAATTTGGCATGTGCAAAGTTGGCAGAAAACAGCCAAAGTTTGTACGTACGCCTACGACTACGTGAGCGACACTGACGTGTCACGTGTGGCAGACATGGTTATGGTCACCGTCTCTCCGTCGTAAAATATTAGTATTTTTAGATTTAAATTTTGTTCCCTAATATGAATATTTCTAGTGTTATTTATGGGACTACTTGCTCTATTAGTTTTTATTTATTTATTTTCTATCTTAATCTCAACGATCCTCCCTCTCTAATAATCCCTTATTTAGGAATACCAAAGTCTTTTATCTTCAATCTTAATCTCTACTAAACAACTTAAAAATTCTTATATTTTAAAACAGACTATGTATCAACTTGTGCTCCCTTCAACATTCAGATTCAGCGCTAGTATAGCTCTGTTAGGCTTATCGGCCATCAACCAAAATCTAAATTTAAAACTGAATTTTATAGTTAATTGTAGGGTTTTTTTTCTATAGTAGTCTATTTTTCAGTCTTGACTTTTAAACCACCAATAACATGGATATAAAAATTTACCTGTAAATTATCTTTCTTTCTTAAAAAAATTATCTTTTGTATTTTTTGAGGGGGGCAGCTACTAGAAGTAGCAAGCTTAGCAACGGCCAACCTGGCCAGTACCTGTACCGTTCGCCCGAATTTTTTTGATTTTTAGATTTATTTATTAAAAGATTTGCAAAAATAGATTTTCGTTTCAAAAAATTGCAAAAATAGACTCCCGCCGCCCTCTGGGAGGGCGATTTTTAAAAATCGCCCTCCCAGAGGGCGATTTTATGACGTGGCTGACGGCCGTTGGCCCCCCCACCGACGGCCGTCAGCCATTTTGCAGGCGGCCCCCGGCCTCCCAAAAACCGCCCTCTGAGAGGGCGGCAAGGGGGCCGCCTGCAAAATGCGCCCGGGGGCCGGCCATTTTACAGGCGGCCCCCTTGCCGCCCTCTGGGAGGGCGGTTTTTGGCTTGCCGCCCAACTAGAGGGCGGTATTTAGCGTTAATATAGTCCGGACCGTCCGGACCCTATCCGGACAGTCCGGACCAATATTCCGAAAAAAAAAGTAAAAAATTGATTTAAAAAAATTAATTTTCGAAATCAATTTTTATGGGACTACCGGCTGCCGTCACTATTTCCTAGGCGCATACTATCGCCGCTCCCTGGCCGTGCCATCCTCACACAGTAGTTGCATCGTTAGTTGGATATCAATAGGTTTGTATGATAGTTAATGTGTGTTTAGTTGTCACCGCTCGGAATGTACTTTCGTCGTGAAGTTGACACTCGAAAATTCATATTTTTGATCAGATTCGTCAGAAACGTAGATCGTGAGGAATACGTCGTTTGATCGATGAGCGTAAACGAAGTAAAGTGGTTTCATCAGGAAACGTAGAATTAATAAAACGTTATATACAACAGACAAACTATTACAGACACAAAGTACTACGGGCCCGGACCGTAACCTCTAGGCCTCTTCGACTTCCTACCCTGCGCTCGCACCTGTCCCTGGGAGTACGTCAACCGGTCTGGTGGTACAGCACGGCCAGCGCGGGTCGTCTGCACGGGTGTGGCAACTGGTGGGTCCTGTGTCTGTGGTGGCGGAGCTCCTTCGAGCTGCGAGGCAGCTAGTATCTCATGGATCTCCTCGCCCTCGTCCTCGTCCTCTAAATCGTCCCCCTCGAAAGGACCCGGTGCCCAACCGCTGCCGCGTGCGCCCTGCGTGGAGGAGCCAGCGCCAGCAAACATCGATGGCGCTGTAGAGTGGAACAATGTACACCAAATTATTGATTATTGCAAATCGAAATTTTGCAAGAGAAAAGTAAACTTCGATATAACCTGAAGGACCTTCTGTGTGGCACCGGGGCACTTGTCATGCCCAGCTGCACGTGTGGTTGTGTGTGGTACACTCCATGCGTCGACGTGCTAGCTCCAGAGGGATGTAGGTACGGTGTAGCGAAGGCTGCAGGGAAGCATATTGATGTACAACGGTGCATGTCATACAAGGAAACATATTATGAACGGAAGGTTAGTAGAATTTACCTCTGGAGGGGCCAGATGGCTGACTGGAACCCTGTGGGCGCACTCCTGCTCCTCGTCCTGTTCCTGCTGGCCGTGGCTGCTGCTGCTGGGGTATATAGACGGGAGGTACCGCGTCAGCCGCGCGACAAGTGAGCGCACGAAGCACTGTGTGCAACGCCTGACGAATCCTCCCAAAGGTCGTCCTCTGCTCGTCCGCAGTCAGCACGATCCCAGTGTCCAACCGTCCGAACGCCGCGTTGACATCACCCTGAATCTGTCGCGCTGCGTCGGCCTATTACAAATGTGACTTGATTATGTGTTAGAACCGTGGCTACCTAGAAAGGGAATGACAAAGTGCAAAGATAAAGTGACTTACCGCGCGAAAGTAGTCCTGGTCACGGTGTGTAGGATACGTGTCCGTCGTAGCAGCGACGTGTGGCTGTGGATCACCTGGGGTGAACGTTACGCGTATGCGGGTCCGAGGTTGGTACCACCTGAGGTATGCTAGGTAATGCTCCTCAGTGTGTGCACGGAACTCGTCGACGACATCCTCCGTCGCCAACAACCAGTCCTCCACATACGGCTGCAGTCGGGGATACCACTGAGCACCGGCTGCCTGTCCCCTACTGTCGGAGGACGAAGCCTCGACGGCGGGAAGTCGGGAGACCCCCCTTTTGAGGTTCGGCCAGGGGAGCTGTTTCTCAGGTGTACGAGGCGTTGGAGAAGACGAGAAACAATGGCACACAGAGGAGGCGAGAGGATTTATACAGGTTCGGGCCGCCGGAGCGTAATACCCTACGTCCTGTGTGTATGCTATGTGGGAGAATGTGTATGGTTGTGTTACAAGGTGTACCCGGGGAGCTTGGAAGCGTAACCGGGAGGCTTGGGAAGAAGAACAGTAAAGGTTGCCTTGTTGTCTATTGCTCGAGCTTGTGCTCTCCTCTCATCTGCGGCATGGATCCTCCTTTATAGAGCTCAGGGGGAGTCCACAGTGCCGGTACGCGGAGGGAGATATTTTTCCGGTGAGCTCTCCTGTGCGCCCCTCCGCCTGCGACGCCCACGCCGGAGTTGGTGGAGCGTCCCGTCGCCCCTGTCCGCCTGTGACACCCACGCCGGAGTTGGTGCAGCACGGAGGGTAGGTCGCCTCGGAGAGCAAGCCGCTGCAGGCGGCTAAAGTCGTGCGAATGTGACCGAGCATACTGTAACTGCCAGAGCGTGGAAGAAAGGAGCTCTCTCAGTCAAAAAGTCTTCTGACTGCTCAGGGTCTCGTGCGGGTGGACAGGGGTGACGCGCCCTGTCACCACGCCGTCGGCTCACCATAAATGCGGTGGTTGGTGATGGCCAGCTCGAGCCGGCTCCGCGCCGGGCGCCGCGCGCGTGGAGCGCCGAGGCCGAGCGTCCCGGCCCCGGCAGCGCCCGCAGCCTCAAGCGTTAGAGAAAAACCAGCGATGGCCAGTTGTTTTTGCACAGACAGTGGGCCCCGGGGGGCTGATATGGCGAAGGCCCTTATGTTCCCGAGAATGTGGGACCCCATTTCCCGTTTCGCCGACAGCGGCCCTGGCCTGTTGCTCGACCGGGCTTAATCCGGGCAGGAACAGGGCCATATCTCGGGGAACGAAAAGCGCGGGGCCCACCAGGCTTAGCAGGGACGAGGCGACGCCGTCATAATTGCGCGGATAAGACGTGGCGAGGGGAGATCTTCCACTTCCGGTCCGCCAATCGAGGGTCGTAATGGCGGAGTCGAAGGGGCGCTCCACGGGTTCTCCGAGACTACAAGCAGCAGCGGACGGTAGCCGGCTTTCTCCATTGCTGAGTTGGGACTGCCATTGCTTAAGCTGCTTCTTGCGCCCAGAGCTCAGGCTTCCCGCCGCGCGCGCTTCTCCCTGCTTGCTCTTCCTTCTCCGCTCCCATCGCCGTATTCACGATGCGCGCGCCGGCCGCGTGGTACGGCCGCTGGACGGCGGGGCGGTTCCGCCGTCGCGCCTAAATGACGACGCTGGGATGGAGCGGGTGAAGAGGATGATGCGGCCGCCACGCGGTGGAGGGCGGCCCCGGAGGTGCGCCCTGGCGAGTCGAGACCGGCGCCGCGAGGGGCCAACGAAGTAGTGTACTTCGTCGACTACGCGGTCGGCGGCTTGTTCCGCCGTTCTCCGATTTCTTTTTCCAGGTGCTGGAGACGTACGAGGTGCAAATGATGCATCTGACCCCAACGCCGTGATGGTGCTGGGATTTTCGCGCACTTGTGCGAGATGTTTGTGGGTGTGATGCCCTCGGTGGATCTTTTCGGCGTTACTTCACCATGAAGAGCGCGCCGAAGAACAAGGCCACCGACCTGCCGGAGCGGGTAGTTGTGTGTACTTCCACGGCCGCCCGGCGTCGAGTTCATCCGATGGCGCTGCGAAAACAAATGGGATTTATGGCGCCAGAACTGGGTCTACATCGGCGTTGATGCCAACGACGCGGCTCCGGCTGCCGACCGAAGGCGGCCCAGAAGGTGAAGAGCTGGACCGAGCCACCGCGGAAGACGCGCGGTTGGCGCCAGTGTTGGCGCGCGTCGCTGGCTGGCGGCGGCGGGGTTAAATGCGTACATGGTCGTCGGTGACTTCCTCAGCCGGCGACTGGCACCGCTTCACAGGAGGCCCCGGGCCTGTTGGCTGTACACTGGCGT
This sequence comes from Oryza meyeriana var. granulata, assembly GCA_003991445.1. NCBI lineage: Eukaryota > Viridiplantae > Streptophyta > Magnoliopsida > Poales > Poaceae > Oryza > Oryza meyeriana. The sequence continues at coordinate 2,906 of RYFJ01001240.1, read as the reverse complement.
CCAAGGATCTCTCCAGGACCCACCCCGACGACCTGAAGTAAGGCGACGATGGGCCTGTTAATGGCGTCGGCGCTGGAAGGAGGGGCGCGGCGGACGCGCGCTCCGAGCGGCGTGACGCCGCTTTTGCAGCGACCGCGTGTCGGGTGAGGATCCAGAAGGATCTCCCGCGATTCGACGCCGTGGGCATCGTTGTTTCACAGATCACCCCCAAGATCGTCGAGGTACCCGACGTCTCGGAGGGAGCAGGTGGTGCCGGCTGAAGCGCCGGTGCCGTTCGAAGAAGGAGGGGAAGCGACCGGCGGGGCCCGATCCAGGACTCGCGGCGGCCAAGAAGGCGAAGGTCGTTGCTCCGGTGACCGTCATGCCCGGCCGCTACCTCTCCGAGCCGCGCGGAGCCCGGGAAGGACCGGGACTGCCATGGCGGCCACCGCTTGCGTGGCGCCGGCAGGCGTTTGCTCGGCCGTGGCCCCCAGAGCACGGGAGGCGACTCCGGCTCCCCGGGGCCGGGTCAACGGAGGTCCCGGACGCGGGGGCATCATTGAAGCTGGCGTCGGAAACGCCAGAAGCACCGGCCACCGTCGCCGTCTCGGGCGCGCCGGTAGGGAAGACAGGATCCCGCGGCGGGAGCCTGCTGTTCCTTGAGTCCCAAGCCGTGGAGCTTCAAAGGGCCCCAGGCTAGGTAAACGCTTCGACCCCATTGGTTCTTCTATCTAGCACATTCCTCATGCGTTTATCGATCTGATTCTTATCCGGCTGGTTTCGGCCTTTACAGGAAGGGCCAGGGGCCGATGACGGCGCCGCCGGCCCCGACCGGGGGCGGTGCAGTGGACGCGCCGACGGCTCCGCCGCGTCCCGCCACGCCCCCGCCATCGCCGGGCACGGTGGTGGATATGGAGGTCGCGGCGGCCGCGCCGGAGCGGGCCTCCGCGGGACCAAGTACGTCTCCGCTGCGGAGGGGAGAGAGGACGCCGGGGGCCCCGCCGTGTCCCGCGGGGGGGAGCGGGCCCTGGTCCTTTTTGCTTGCGCCGCGACCAGGCGCTGCGCGCAGGCCCGAGACACTGCACGCCGCGCTGGGGCAGCTAGTCGTCGCGCCGGCGAAGTACAGGTGGCGGCCCGCCGCGAGCAGCGCGAGTCCACTCGGCTCCGGGCGGAGCTCGAGAGGGGGCAGGCGGCGATCACTGGTGGCAGCGGAGGAGACTCGTCTTCCGTACGATTGCCACTGAAATCCTTGTGTTGACCCCGCCGTCAGGAAATCGAGGCGGCGGAGGGGCGCATCGCCCAATTGGAAATTGCGCCAAGATCGCCGCCGACGAGCTCCCGCGCCTGTCCGAGGCGAGGCGCGGGAAAGGAGATGCTTCCCGGGAGGACCGTCTCCGGGGGCGAGGAGGCCAATCTTGCGGCCGGGAGCGCGAGGTCAGCGCGCGGGAGGTAGCCGTCAGTGAACATGAGGAGGCCGCCAACTTTCCAACGCCATGGCCCAGGACAGCGCACATGGCGGCTCTCCGGGACCAGCGAGACAAGAGTGCGGCGACCTGGAAGAAAGGGCCTTGCAGTCATGGAGTCCACGCCGCCCTGACGATCTGGAGGGCGAGCAGGCGAAGATGCTGCGCCGACCTAGACGCCAAAGCCGAGGCCCTCGGACACGAGAGGCGATTTTCGAGGAGAAAGACGGACTCCTTGCTAACGGCGGGGAGCGGCGGTGAAGTGCCGAGGGCCCGGCAGGCGAAAGAAGGAGGTCTCCTGGAAACGCCACGGCCGACCTTGAGGCCGTTGGCGCGCCGGGGCCGCCGTGCGGGCCGTGTCAAGCGTACTCCCCGTCATCGGCAGGCACGGCCAGCTCAACCGAGGAGCTGGTCAGGGCGAGCAGGACGGCTGAGTATTTGTGCAAGGTAGCCTCGCCCTCCGAAAGAATCCCGACGGCGAGGTTGCACCGCTTGCCTGGGGCGTACAGCTCCGAAGGTCCGGGTGTCTCAAACGCATCGGCGTTCGGGCAACCTCCGCAGAGGACCGAACCTACCACTACCTGGCGGGCGTCGGTCAGCCGCTGGTGGAGCTCGGCGACTTGCTGGATACGCTGAACCTGCCCCCCAGCAAATTCATGAAGTCCTGGAGAAGGAGGGAACAGAGCTTGCCTCGCGCGGTGGCGGAGTACGTCCTTGGCTGCTACGGGCTCGAGACGCGAAGTTTTCCCTGGCCCCGGTGATGGAGGGATCCCCGCCGAAGGGGAAGAGGAGGCTCGGAAAGCCTGGCCGACGCTGCTGCGACGGTGGCCAGATTCCTTTAACGGGAGAACACCCGGAGAAAGAGGACCGACGATTCCTGGCGAAAGAGACCGGCTCGGAGGACCTCCCCCGTCCGGCGCGCCTGTGGCCTCCGCGCATGCTGATTTTTGACTTCACCTTTTTGTACAAAGAAAAGACGTCCGTTGTGATATATAACAATGTTTGTGTTTTTTTATCGCACCTTGGTAATGATTGCGTCGCCTGCTCCGGGATTTAGGCCAGTTGACTCGGAGGGTCCGACTCCTGAGGGGACGGTCCCCGAATTTAGCATTCGGTCGCCGGATGTCTTCGGGCAACCGCTAGGACCGATCCCGGCCGGATCTGCTCCCGCCACGTGGGGGATGTTCCGGGGTTGGCCCCGTAGACGCGCAAGGTTAAGGTCATGGCCAGTGTTAAGCGTGCCCTTTGGGGCTTCGCCGGCGCGCCTCTTTGGAGACGAGCCTGACCGGGCACGGGGTCGCCGTGCGAAACACCGGCACCTTGGCAAGTGGCTGGGAGGAGCTGGTCGGCGGCACGCTGCCCGCCCCGGGAATCTAAACAAACACCCCGGAATCATAAGCTCCCACGCGGCACCACCTGCCCGAGCCACCGCGACCGCATCAAAACCCGCATTATCTCTCTTTT
>RYFJ01001239.1:0-226917 GCA_003991445.1 Oryza meyeriana var. granulata | reverse complement strand
TTTGCCCCAGCCTGCCCTCCTGCTGCCTGCTAGCACGAAGGCTGCGTCCCTTTTCCTTGTCAGCCCCATCTGGGAGGCGACTCTTGATCACTTTGGTACCGCCGAGCGCTGGAGACATCCTGTCTTGTCTTTGACGTTCTCTCAAGCCAATCTGACACTGCAAACAATAACCATTGGAATCAAGACAGGAATACTGAGCGTCCAAAGGATATATAATGAAAGAAGCCAAGGTTGCATGGAGCTTAGCCAGAAACAGCCCGGTCCGCCGGAAGGTCCGACCAGTTGGCTGCGAAGCCTCCGGCCATGAGGGACCAAAACCTTCCTGGCCGCACACATTGGCTGCACTTTGATCGTTCAAAACTAGCTAAGTGCATTTATCCAAAACTATAGATCGATGTTCTTAGGGTGTGCAGGAAGGTTTTCCACCATGCCGCGAACTAGTCCTAGGCTTACACATGGAGAGATCGGCGTCAAAAAGTATTGAAACCACCTAAGGAAAGAGATCTAACTCAAAATACCTTAAGATAGGGGACGCAAGAACGTTAACGGACGAGTTTCCGACCACCAAAGAGGAGGAAATCGTGAGGTCTCTCGCAAGGATTTTTGAATGGTTGGAGTTAAAAATCGCCCCAACATGGGGATGGAGTGAAGTTATGGCCCTGAGAGGGATGAAATAGGAGAGAGAAGAACTCCCTAGCTGCCCACAGGAGGAAACAAACCAACGTGGGCCGCGAACCTCCGGGACCTCATGAGCCGGAACGCTTCCGGCCGGGATTTTTTTATCAGGAAGTTGGGTTCGGCACGCCTCTGGGCCCAGAGGCCGGAACCCTTTCCTAAAAAAAAAACTAGAATTTTCTCCGGGCGCGGAACCAGAGAATCAAGGTATTTTGGCCGAAGAGCAGATGACATATTTCCCGTGACCCATATGTTGACCAGCAGCAATCAATGAGCCACACTTAACCAATGGTCCACAAATGAGATCAACAACCGAAAAGAACCAAATTTCACAATGTAAAACCAATCACAACCAAGAATTTCGCAATATTTTGAGAAAACTGAGTTGGGGAGTGTTGAGCCTCCGTTACTTGGTGTCTAAGACCACCCCCCCCCCCCCCCCCCCCCCCCCCCCTTTTTCTACACAAGAAGAGATTCTCAAAAATACAAAAGCTCACTCTATCTAATCCTTTTGACCCATTCTGTGACTATTGAATTAGTCAAGCACTTATGTCAATGCAATATTTCGAGAATCTAACGATATTTGAGCTCACTCCTAAGCTCGTAAAACCTCTTTCATTAAGAGCTTTGGTGAAGATATCGGCAAGTTGGTGCTCGCGTTCTCACATTCGTAATGGCGATATTCTCCTGGCCTTCGTGGTCTCTCAATAATGGTGGCCTATCATATCAATATGTTTGGTTCTTTGAGTGTTGGATGGGATTATTGCCCGTTATTTTAATGGCGCTCTCATTATCACAACAGGAGTGAGATTTTGGTCATTTTTTGTAGCCATAGTCTTGAAGCAGTTTGTTTCAATTCAAAGGAGTGAGCCAACAACACGAGCCGGCGGCCTATGTGACTCCGCCTCCGGCGGTGCGATAGGCAAATGGAGTTTTGCTTCTTGCGAGGCCCAAGAAACTAGAGACCGTCCAAGGAATTGACAAGTCCCCGTTGCTGCTCTTGTGGTCAACCTATACACCCGCGCATAATCAGAGTCACGAATATCCAATTTAGCTCAAAACACAACCCTTTTTAGGGTACCAAAGACCGAAATTAGGAATGTGCACCAAATATCTTAGAATTCTCTCAAACGACAATAAGATGACATTTCTTTAGGCGCCGCTGAAACGCGAACGCACATGCACCACTTAAGCACAATATGCTGGTCTAGCTGCACAAAGGTAAAGGAAGAGATCAACATGGAGCGGATTATACCTTGTGATCCACTGTTTTTACCTGTTGTCGTCCGAGGTCGAGATGCCCATTTGTTGGCAAATTGGAGTATTGATGGCTTGGCTCCCCCATCTCGAATTTCTTAAGAATATTCTTGAGATACCTTTGATTTGCGCAGATGAAGGTTCCATCCTTTGTTGCCTTGACTTGAAGCCCAGGAAGAAAAGTGAAGCTCCCCCATCATCGACCATCTCGAAACCCTCCCTAGTCATGATCTTGCCCTTAAACTCTTCACTAACAAGAGGGCATTAGTAGAGCTAAAGATTATGTCATCGGCATAAATTTGGCACACAGATAAAGCATTCTTGAATTTCTAAGAGAAGAGCAGTAGTGTCGGCTTGCCTATTCAAAGCCATTTTTTAGTAGAAAGTCGCCGAAGGACATTCAACCAAGCTCTAGCGGGCTGGCCTCTGAGCCGTCAGAGCGCCTTATGAAGCCTTGTAGGACATAAATTTGAAGATCTTGGGATCCGTTCAAACCCAGGCCGCGTTGCTCCACATACACCAACTCGAAGATTGGTATCCATTGCAGAAACGCACTCCTTGAACGTCCACTTTTGATAAAGCTTGAAATCCATGGTTAGCGCATAAGCTAATAAAATTCGAACTGGACCTCCAAGGCGAGCACCGACGCAAAGGTTTTCACCGACAGTCGAGGCCCTCAACTTGAGTTGAGACCCTTGAGCCACTAACCATACTTTGTTGCGAGTAACCACTCCATTTTGTCTTCTTGTCTGGTAGAAAGACCCACTTATGCCGCATGACATTTTGCTCTGGGGTCACTCCACTAATGACCAACACTGGATGCGTGGCCCGTTGAAGTTGTTTCCAACTCTTCTTGCATGGCCATCACTCCAATCCGGATCATCAAAATGCGTTTTCCACTCTAATGGCTCAAAGCACGCAGACAAAGGCAGTAATTCTGCACAAAAAGTTAGCTATCCGACGACGAGTGGTTACCCCTCTTTGGATCATCACCAAGAATGTTGTCGACGGGATGACATCCTCTTTGCACGGCCACTAATGGTAAATTTGTCTTGGGAGTTGCCGCACCAACGCGGACCCTTGCAGCTCGCCTGGTGTCTCTTGGCCTCACTAGTGCCCCTCGGGCATCGATCCCATCCACTCGCTTGCTAGACGTTCCTCTTGATGAAACGCTTGTAGCTTTGGAAGGCGCCGCCTTGAAGTGGGAAGGAGCTTGTTCGGCTGCCTCTTTGCTCCTGCAACCTTTCTAGCCAGAACTTCACCTCTCCAATTGCCTTTTTTTCTCCTATGTCGTGGTCCCGTGACTCCTTCACCTAGCACTCTCAAGCTCAACTTGCTTCCACTGCGGAGCCGTTTAGTTTCATCAAATATAACACTCTCTCGTGGTTTCAACCAATTCTGAAGATTTTGTTGAAAACACGATAGCTCGTGAGTCCCATTTGACTAAAATTCGAAGTAGAAATTTCTTCCAATCCACTTTTGGAGCAAACTGAATGAGCCGAGGCTCTCTTATCAAAATAAACCTATTTGCAATCAAAAACAACACGAAAGTAGGAGACATTGGCGTGTTACTGGTGCAGGAGTTCATTGCCGGACTTTTGAGAAGTTTGTGGACGATAGAGGGCCGATTTAGCGCCGTGGACACGCGCTGGCTTCACCCGCCTCCGTCCAAAAGATGTCTGCGGGTCTATCATTCTAGTATAGTCCTTGCCATCTCAACAAGGAAAACCGGTTCTTCCTCTCCACCAACTCCATTTGAGGTGCGATCATTATGGAGCCGGAGAACTCGTGCCTTAATCCCCTCATCACTCAAGGAATTCCTCCACTTGAGTATTCTTGAACGCCCCCCCATTGTCGCTCCTAACTTTCTTGATCTTGAGCTCGAACTCTTTGCGGCTCGCTTTACGAAATTTCCTAAAATTCCTTGGGTTTCACTCTTATCTTGCAAAAAGGACAACACCCAAGAGAAGCGAGAAAAATCATCAACAATTCATGAACCCATATTGTGCCTCATGCCTTAGGTAAGGCCACGGACGAAAGATCCATTGTTGAAGTCCTAGTTCCATGGCCTTTGACGGTAAGTTATGATGTTTTCACCGAGCTGTGGAGTCCCAACTTGCTTGCCAGCTTGGGCAAGCGCTACACACACGGTCTTTTCTCAAATACTGAGCAGACTAGCCCGAGACAGTGTTCCCCCTTTAGAAGATTTGCATAAGTTCTGCGCATCCCCTGCATGGGCTAGCCTTTGAGGCCACAAGCTACCCCCATTCGAGGATTTTGCAACTCAAGCAAAGCCTTCCGTCCCACTTTACTTCCTAGGTTCACAACGTCCACTAGTATAAAAGACTTCCTTCAACCCTTCCCCTTGAATGCCGACCGGAAACTATCATCTTTCTTAAAAACAGTAACACCCCTCATCGGTAAACAACACCAATTAGTAACCCAATTTGCCACAATTGACGATACCGCATAATAAAACTGGTAGCTTAAGGAACTTGACGAGAAGAAAAGAACATTAGAGAGAGATAGATTCGCTTGACGGATGGCACATTTTGCCCTTAGACCCATTACCCTTGCCCCTTACCATCATCTCCAAAGACCAATCACTGGTCGGTGATCTCCCTCCATTCTCCGTCAAGAGTTGCCAAACATACTCCCTTGCCCGGTCATGTGGTTGGCATGCATCCGCCTGTCAACAACCCAACTCGATCCACCGAGTAGTCACTGAACCTACAACACCGAAACAAGTTTGGGATTTACTGTACCCAAACTTGGTCTACAGTTTGGTCCTTAACATTAGTCACAAGCGCATTGGGCACCCACACACAAGCCCATGTACTTTCCTCATAGTAACATCAATTGAAATAAGCAATCACTTTACCCGCGGAGCTATCCTTGCTAATCTCATACGACTTCCATAGTACAGTTTTTCTAGTCGGAGCCTCCTAACCATTTGGCTCGGCAGCCTCCTACCAGTCCTCTCCGGTCTTGTCTGGCTGGCTGGTCGGAACCCCTCCTAGTATTTTAGTAACGGAGGCCTTCCCTACCAGACCTCTCGCGTCTACTGCCTAAGAGGCAGGCCGGAACCTCCGACCCATCCTGTCGAACCTCCGCGCCTCTATGCGTCAGAGCTCTCTGGCCCCCTGACGACCGAGGACTTTTTACCTCCCCACGGGACTTGCGATGCAACATCCTTCTTTACGGAATTTCAGGCATTGCTTTTCCATTGCACCATGCGTCCTTCTGAATGGTCTACTTCATGGCGGCGAGAGAAGCCAAGACCATAACCATTCTTGTTGAAGAGTGAGTAGTGAGAGTTTTGGTAGAGGGCATCATTGGAGATTGGAATGATTTTTTCAAATATCCAAACTTCACCAAGGTACCCAACCGCCCATTCTCCTTTTTGAGCGCCTCCAAAGCTTCAAGGTTAGTAACATATGCATCCAAATCATAATGATAACATTTTGCACATCCGTTGCTTGTGGAGGCATTGGAGATCTTGGTGGTCTCATTGGAGGTGGAGGCGCTATTCCAAAGAGTGTCAAATTGCACTTCAAGAGTCTTGTGATTTTGGTCCAATTTCACAAGGTTCTCTTGAAGTGTTTCATTCACACTCTTTAGATTAGTCATTGAGATATTGACCAAAGAGAGCTCTTTGGTCAATTCCTCAATCCTCTCCTTCTCCTTAGCCAAGTTCTCCTCTAGGGCAAGGTTTCTCTCCTTCTCAAGGATGAGCAATTCCTCTTGCCTTTCGAAGGACTTTTCTTTACCCTCCAATGCCTTCATAAGCTTTGCCAATTGTAATATGGCCGGCTTGCTAAAACCATGGAGCATCTCATCCATATCATCCTCACTTTCATCATCACTAAGATCATCATCATCAATTTGAAGAGATTTGGATGGGGAGGTTACTTTTCGCCCTTGTGCCATGAGGCAAGTGGGCTTATAGTGGTCGCCGTCGCTCAAGTTGTCGAAGAGACGCTCCTCAAACCCCGACGACGACTTGATAGCAATTGTGGCAACCCCTCCTTCATCGTCTTCTTCCTTGTCGTCATCCTCATCATTGGAGAACCACTCCTCTCCAATGTGAGCACTCCCGGTCTTCTTCTTGACCACCTTGGACTTGCCACCCTTGTTCTTGAGCTTGGGGCAATCGGCGATGAAATGGCCGTACTTCTTGCATTCGTAGCACGCCCGCTTGGATTGTCTCCTACCTTTGTCATCCTCCTTCTTGTCTTTGCCGAAGCCGCCTCGATGAAGGAAATGCTTGAACTTCCTCACCACAAGAGCGAAGTCTTCATCTTCACTCTCGGAGTCGTTTGAGGCTTGCTCCTTCTTGGTCTTCAAAGCGACTTCCTTGTTCTTTTCGATTGCGGCGTTCTTCGCAAGTTGCCTCACCTCCTTGGCTTCCTCTTCTAGTAGCTCATGTGAGATGATCCTCGAGAGAACATCGCTTGGGGTGAGTCTCTTAAAGTTCTTCATCTTTCGGATGAGGGTCACCAAGGTGGGATTCCTTGGGGCGATCACGCGGAGAAGCCTTTTGACAACCACATGATCGGTCATGTCATCACCACCAAGACCACGGATTTTGTTGACAATGACCCTCATGTGATCGTACATCTCTTGCAGCGTCTCGTTGTCTTCCATCACGAACCGCCCAAGTTGTCCCTCAAGCAACTCAATCTTCGACTCTCGCATACCGGGGGATCCTTCGTGCGCCAATTGAAGCGTATCCCAAATCTTCTTAGCCTCCTCAAGTTGGTCCACCTTGTTGAATTCCTCGGGACTCAAGGAGTTGAGGATGACGCTTGCGGCTTGAGCATTACGGAGGATGAGAGCCTCTTGAGCCGGTATAGGTTCCTCTCCTTCCTCTGGAGCATCCGTCACACCTATGCACACAATCTTCCAAACACTTGGATGCAACAAGATCAGATGCAATTTCATCTTGTGTTTCCACGCGCTATAGAAGGTCCCGTCAAAATGGGGAGCGCGTCCGGAAGGCACGGAGATGAATTGCTGAGGGGGAGGGATAAACTTGTTGTAATCAAGGTCAAAAGCAGCTCCCTTTCTTCCACCCGACTTACTAGTCGAGCAATCTCCGTCTTCTTGAACTCTGGTAGAATCAACTACCTTCTCGGTCGACATATTTGGATCAACTCCAAGTGGTTAAGCTTCTTAGGAGTTTAGGCTCTGATACCAATTGAAAGCCCGTTGATGTTGCCTAGAGGGGGGGTGAATAGGCGTTTCTGAAAAATTCTCTAAATGCAGCGGTAAAATTCTGGTAGGAACCTCCGACCAAAATGATAGGAGGTTCCGACCGGCTCTCTTGGGCTAGCCGAGAGGGTTGGTCGGAGGGTCCAGCCAAGAATGCCGGAGATTCCGATCCTAGAGTTCTGACTCTACCAAGACACTTCAATCAAGGATAATTTTGACAAAGATCAAGTGTGATACAGTTAATAAGGTAGGAGATAAATTCTAGCAAGGCAAGATACAAAATAAGGCAATAACGAGAAAACACAACGGAGACACAAAGATTTTTCCCAAAATTCGGATCACAAAGATCTTACGTCTCCGTTAAGGAGCTCCAAAGAGCCAGGTCTCAATTGACCCCTTGCCTCACCAAGCGACTACGAAGATTAACTTGGTATCCACTAGAATTTACCCCTTTTCCTTGCAAAGGCGAGATTAACCTTCACAAACTTTCCTGGGACAATCCACAACAAGAGGAAGCTCGCGGGCAATGCCTAATCGTCTAGGAGGCTTCCCTCCAAGAGAAATAAGATCCAAACAGCCAATCCGCGTCCTCCTCAAGTGCAAAAGATCCTCCTAGCCTTCTCTCAACAAAATTCACTCAATTTCCCACTAGATCATCACAAGAATCACAAAGGACATCGGTGGATCACAGCCAAACCTGCTTTATTTATTATACATAGTCCTTACATAAGTTACAGCCTCGAACAGAACCCGAGACAAGCAACGATACATTACAAAAGTAAGCAGCGGAGATACACGCGTAGACCTATACCCACAAGCATGGCTTGGGGACCTAGATCAAAACCCTAAAACTCCTCGTACTCGACTTGATCTTGATAGAACTGGCTAAGGGTAGGGTCTTCATCTTAGTAAACTTCTGGGAGAAGATAAGCAAGGGTGAGAACACGAGGTACTCAGCAAGTCATGAAAATTATGTGGCATGCAAGGTTTGGCAAGGAAGGTTAGGGTTATTTTCGTAAGAGGGGTTTTCAAAGATTTTGTGGTTTTAAAACTCTAAGTGTGCTCTTTGAGTTGTTGGAAAGAAGCTCACGCTTCAATCCATTCCGTGAGTTGCTTTGCAACAACTCACCACAATTAAATTAGTCGGGAAGAGACTCGCATCTCGACCCATTCCACAAGTCTTAGTACCTCCATTTAGGTGGATTATTTTCATTCAAAACCTTTCTCTTACCTCAGGCAACTCAACTATGGTGTTACTCAACACCCCGGGTCACATAGGCCCGTTTCAGGCCACACAGGCCGTCCATCAGTCACACAGACCGATTCTGGTAACGGTTTCCAACCCGCAAAATAATTGCACAAATATTTATAAAATAAAATCTACGCTAGAGGAATCACTTCACATTCACCCATAACCATGGGTACGGCTGTTCGAACAGTTCATAAACCTTTGCAAAGGGTGCACGCTTTTCCTACACGACGCGAGCTTACTCCCACACTGGCCAAGCAGGGAGGTTCGCGACAAGGCCTTTCCAAAGCTTTCATAGGATAGCACGTTGCCCTATAAATGGATTCTCTCAACCAAGTACCAGGAACTCATTTCCTGTACTCAAGGACGGGGGTATATCGCCCTCTTGGCACCCAACCGCTCCCACATTTATTAGCGACCGAAAACCATCCTAGGAATACTAGTTACTTGGCCAGGGGCGTCCCATTCAACCCGTGTGGTTGCACTGTTATATGCTCAGTATAATTCCTCAAGGAAACGGTCCTTAAAGATCATGTGAAGTCGAAGCCACATAGGCAGCGACGACCCATGGCCCAATTTTGTAAAACTATTTTATTTCGCAAACTCTCAACCAAGGGTGTTGAGGTTTAAAAAAAACATTTTATTTAAAACCCTGATTTTCCCATCGTCATATTTTTAGTTTAGGTAAAAAGGGGGTCATCGATATCCGTGCACAAGTACGAATATCAAGATGATAGGGTTACAAAGGACAGGGCATCAATTTATTCAAGGCGGGTAAAAATGCAGCAAATGGATTAGGCCAGACGGATTCGATTACATATCGCGGCCGATAAAAGTCGTGTTCCTAATTATGCAAGTTTTAAAATTTAAAGTAAATTTTAAATCATGGGTCCAATATGGTCAAAGGTGACTTGCTTTGCTCGAGATCCTACGGGTCTTCGACAAAATCTTCCTTCGGCGACTCCTCGGAAACGGCCTCTACGCGTCGCAAAAAGAAAACATGCAAAAACACCAAGAAACAAAACATATCTCATACAACTAATAGTGCCAATGTGTAGATCTTAATTTTAGAAAAATTTTGAGAGTTGAATGGGCTCAAATGGAGTTACGGTTTAAAAGTTATGAATTTTCAAAGTTTAAATCATTTTTCTGAAAATAAAGGCATTAAAATTATTTGTGAAAAAGGAATAAATAAAAAGGTCCAGAGGCTGACAAGTGGGGCCCTCGGGTCAGGAGAGAGAGAGAAGCACTGTGGCTAACATGTGGGGTCCTTTGGGTCAGGTGAGAAAGAGGAGGCAGAGACTGACATGTAGGACCGGCAACAGTGAAGAAGAGAGAGGAGACGTGGGACTGACGTGTGGAGCCCGCAAGATAGTAAGGAGAGAGAGAGGACAGAGGGGCTGACAGGTGGGCCGACGTGTCAGTGCTACAGAGAGGGACGGGGACGCTGGCGGTGTGGGACCGGCTTGTCAGTGTCAGGAGGGAGGTGCTGCGGTGGCCCGAGGTGGCCCGCGTCGGCTGATGCGGTGCCCACGCGACAAGGCCACGTCGGCCAGTCCGACAAGGTCGACACGGCGGGGGATCGACGGCCGACGACCGCCGGAGTCGATCTCGTCGGCGGCGGCGAGGCTCGGCGTGCGGCCGACATTGGCATAGAGCGGAGGAGACGGGGAATTAACTGAACGGCTCGGATTGGCCTGGAGAGCGGCGGAAGATGGTCGGCGGCAGACATCCCGAACCGGTGGCGGTGGTGGAGGGAGGAGATCATCGTCGGCGACCATTTCGGCGACGAAATGGCTCGGGTTTGGGTGCAGCATTACACGAGGAAGAACTGGGAGGCGGTTAATTGGTCTTTACCTTCGTCTATGGCGAGATATAGAGCGGCGGCGATGGTGGACGGCGGCGGACGGATTTGGGCGTTTCCGATTTAGGGGCTAATTGATGGTGGGAAGTGGTCGAGGAGCTTCCTGGGGGTCCAAGGAACTTGGCGATGGCAGTGGCTGGGTCTGCAGTGGTCGTAATTGGCGGCGGCGCTCGGGTCAGAACACGGCGGAGGACGTCTCTCGGCGGCGAGCTTGTTCGGGCTTGATTTCTTGGCGGCCGGAGGAGGGGAGGGCTGCTCTACTTATAGGGGAGCTCGATAGCTAGCGGACAACGGACTAAGGCGGTGGCACAGGAAGATAAGCTCGAGCTCGATGACGCGACGCAACAATGACGGAGCTATGTGGCTTGAGTCATCTGGGCTCTAGAGAGGAAAAACGGGAAGAGGGAATGATGGCGAAGTGACGGGACGATGAGCTTGGGTGTGCGGTTTGACTTTGGGGGCTTGTCGAGGAGAAAAGCTGGGCGGCCATGGCGTGGGTGACGTAGGACGTACGGGACAAGATGGCGGAGCGGGTTTCTCGCTGGCGCTAACGCCACGCGAGGATGGTGAGAGTTGACAAAGGCGTCCACATGCTTTTAAGATGCGGACCAGGCGGTATGGGCATGGAACAGAGAGAGAACAGAGAGAGAGGTTGAGAGAAGAGAGAGAAAAGGGCGAGTGACGGGAGGAAGACGAAGGCATTGTGCGTCGGCTGACTTGCGGGACTGCAGGGCAGAGCTGATCTCGTCCTTCCACGTGTACGCATCGGGCGGCCGAGGAGACGGGCGGAGGCGGGGGCGGCTGACGCGCGGGGCCCGTGGGATTTTAATCCACGCACGCACGCCCGCACTAGGCCGAGCGGGCTGGCGAGGGAGAATACAGTGACAGGCCAAGAAAGGAAGGAGGACGGCCCGGCTGCATAGTACTATTTCAGATTTTTCCAGAGATTTGTTTGAATTGATTTTGGAGGATTTGAATTTTGGAAATTGGTTTGAATGGGGTTTTGAATTTTTACAAAAATTTTGGGAAGTTTGTAGAGGATCTAGGACTGATTTTTGAAGAGAATTTTGAGATCTCACATGGCACAAAAATTCCAAACTCCAATAAAGAGCCATCTTTTGAATTTAGATTTTTATTTAAAATAGTTTGGCACAAAATAAAATGCGATCATTACAGCACGGCTGTTCAAACAGTTTAGACCTCTGTAGAGGGGGTACACTTTACCCACACGATGTGACTCACTCTAGCCACCAGCTCACACTGATTAGGCACGATCGGTGGCCTAGAGGTTTTCGTGACAGGGCATTTCCAGAGCCATCCTAGGTTACCCTATGTCAACTGGAGGGGTCCGCGACCAACAACAGGGTAGGTCCTAGACCATATTGTGCCAGGAACATAGGAGGCCTTTCCCGATGCCCTCCCAGCGATCCACAGTCCATTGACACACAAGGCGTCCTTGGGCGACTAGTTTCTCAGCCAAAGGTTTCCTATTTCACCCATGTGGTTGTACTTGTTATATGTTCGGATGAAATTCCAAAGGAATCGGTTCTTACGGCGACCACACAGGCATCACACCACAAAACTGGCCTGGTGTTTGCGAGTCTTCCATTTTTAAAAATCTTTTTTTCTTTCACAAGGCACCGAGCCAGGTGTCGGGTTTTACAAATGTTTCATAAAACCAAGTTTTACCTAAGATGTTTCTTAAATTTTAAGTTTGGGAGGCGACCGTCAGTATTGAGGTGCAATAGTGGTAGTTACAATGGAACAGGGTATTGCAAGGTCAACAAAGGATTTAAATACAGCAAGTTTTGGTAGGTCCACCGGTTTGACTTGCAAACGGGACCAATAGATCAATGCACACCTATCGATGCAATTTTACAAAGTAAATTAAGTTCACATATGGGCTCGATTGATCAAAGGTGACTTGCCTTGCTCTAGGTCTTCACGAGTCTTCGAGAAACTCCACGAAATCCGCTCCGAAACGAATTTTCGATGGCGGTTACTATACGCAAATAATTAAAATATACACAAAGATGAAGAAAATGACTTTGTTTAGTACTACTAATTTTTTTGCCACTAGATAGATCTCAATTTTAAAATTATTTGAGTTGGAACGAAGTCAATCGGAGCTACTACGTATCAAAAGATATGATTTTTGAAGATAAAGGAATTTTGGAAAATTGGAAAAGAATTATTGCATTTCTGGAAAAGAATATCCTCGGGAATATTCCCTCAGGTCAGGTGGGGTCCCTAGTACACTAGGCCCACGGGTAAGTGGGGGAGAGGGAGGATAGGGGCTGGTGGGCTGTGAGACCCATGCGGCAACCACACAAGGGGACACAGTATGGGCCGGTGTGGACCAAAGAATAAGGGGGACCCACCCGTCAGCAGTACATGGTGCATGGACCGAGTCCAACCGGGTACCAAGAAAGAGGAAGAGAATGGGATGGTGCACGGGGAGGTTTTCGGTGGACCGAGGAGGTTAGGCCCACCCATCATTGACTCATTTCGCGGAAGTCAGGTGTACGCACGGGACAACGGAGGGCAAGGGCCGAGCCCACATGTCAGCAAGGGCTGCGGCGGGGTGTGTAGGTGTTTGGCCACGAGGGCAGGAGGCAGGGAGAAGAAGGGGAGAGGAGCAATGCCGCTTAGGATCGACGACCAAACAGCAGCGCAAGGCGTCTCAGCGAACGACGGTGCCTCGTGGGGGGGAGGTTACACCGGCGGGGAGAGGAGGTCAAGGGAAACCGACCGAGTGGCTCGGATTTGGTTGCCAGCGATGGAGGACGGCCGGCGGCGGAAGCAACAGAAGCGGTGGTGAGAGAAGGGGAGCAGTGCTCGGCGTCCATGGTGGCGCAGCGGCTTTGGCCACCTGGGGTGGCGACGAAGGGGAGAACAAGGAAGAACCATGCCTCGGCTAGTGCACAGCTGGCTGGGTCTAGGCGGTGTCTGAAGCGGCAAGCATAGGCATACGCACATGCATAGAGGAGCTCACCAACAAAAATGGCGTCGGCGGTGGCGGCCCGAACCCGAGATGGGGTTGCCGGAGACTGGTAGGAGTCGAGGGAGAGAGGGGTAGGGTCCTGAGCCATCGGAGTACGGCGTCCATAGTGATTGCTTAGGCTCGACGAGGGGTGTTTCGAAGCGATCAAGCGGCGACGGAGATCGATCGTGCTTCGGGAAGACACGCAACTGGCGGCGCTCAAGGAAACTGAAGCAGGAGGGAGAAAGGGGCTCCGGAGGGGGTTTTATAGGCGGGGGAGCTCGGGGGCTTGGTCGGTTAGGAGGGCAATCATGGAGGGGAGAGAGGATGCCGAGACGGCCCAGGGTTTTCTCGGGAAAGAATTTCGATTGACAGCGAAGATGGGATGGGTGATGAATGGTGGTGGATCGAGCGGCGGAGCTTGATCTATTTTGAACGCGGAGTGCAGGCTCACTGGAGAGGCCCGGTTAAGGTTGGGCGGTGATGACGCACTGTGCACAGGGGGCTCTTGATCGGCTGGCCTTGGGCAGAGAGAGAGATGGGTAGGAAAGGGGGTGGTAGAGCGTAGGGTGGACAACGTCCACTCCTTGGAGGTTAGCGGCGTGCATCGATGAGACTGGGGCCAAGCTGCCGTGACGTCGCGCGGTCGGCGTGGCTCACGGTCAATTGGCCGAACGGGTTTTGGGCGCGAACGGAGGAAGACGACGAAACGGGGTAGGAGACGAGCGCGCCGGCAAGCGGGTGTCAGCGCGCACAAGATGGTTGCCTAGTTGATAGGCGGGCCCGGGGAGAGTGGCTCACGCGGTGGGCGAGCGCACGACTGCGCGGGAGCGGGCGGCTCGCGAGTGCAGCAAATCGATGGCTGCGCGAGGCGCATGGGGCCACGCAGCGAGAATCGCGCGACGTGCGGCGGTCTCAAGCGATTAAAGAGATCGGGCGGTGTTGGGTACAAGGAATGGACACACGGCGCCCATCGGCGAGCAGCGGTCGACACTGGCTCACGGGCGGGGTGTGCGGTGCTGGGCCGTGGCCTATGGGCCACGCAGCAGCAGGGAGAAGAGGGGAGCAATGCTGGGCCAAAGAGAGAAAAGCGGAAAAGACGGCCCAGGAAACACAATAACCTTTTTTGTTTTCTAAGGATTCGTTTGAAGGGATATTTGGAGGTTTGAATTGAGGTTTGGATTCAAATTTGGACATTTGCACTCAGGGGAATTTTAGGGAGCCAAGGCAGTGGAATCCAAGGGGAAATTTAATATTGTTAGAAATAATTTAGTATTTAGGATTTCAAGGAATATTTGCAAGGGGGTTCAAGGAGGGGAGATGGAATTTGAATTCCCGATTCGGGAATTGATTTCAGGGAAACTTCCCAGGGAGTCAAGGGGAATATTTTTAGGGTTTCAATTCGGATCATCGGAACGGATATCAGAGCGTGAATTTTTGAAGGAGGGTCTGAGGGATTTCGCCACTAGGGTTTTGAAGCGAACTCGAATACGACGATTCCACTTTGAGGATTATTTTGGAACGGAGATTTTTGAGAAGTTGATTTTTTTGAGGTCAGGACAAGAAGACAAACTAAAATCTAGGCACGACTTACGACATAGTACACAAAGAGCAAAATTTTTATAGATAGATTTTATTAAAATAGAGTTTAACGTCTTGCTGAAAATATGGCATTACACCGATGCCTCTATGGGCCGTGCCTAGGCCGAGGCCTCAGCACGTAGACCGACACGACATGACCCGCTACGGGAATCGTGCCTTAACAGGCCATGTCGAAGCAGACTAGTGCCGTGCCGTCCATCTAGCCATCTATATCTATCATCCATAGAGCAATGAATGCAGAGGTGAGGGTGAGTGAGACGCGAGTACTGGAAAGTGATTGTTCGATTACTACTACTCACTTCTATCCCAACGTATGAACTGTCCATTCTCCGATCGCCCTGCAAGAGGATGGTTTGCGTAAAGCCGTAAACCCAATGTGGGATTTAATCCCAATTAGATGGTTACAGCCTACATGCCTACATGTATGAATTGTGAGCATAGGTCGGTCGAACATATAAGGAAAAATGATGACCATTGATGACAGTCCAGGCCTGAATTTCAGGCTTACAGGAGAATGGCCTGAACTAACAGTCTTGAAATTCTGTAAAACGCCTGCCCAAGTTAGCACCTTTTGTAGCTGTAAAATGGTGATGCATCTATGTAGAGTAGTCACTTGCTGAATTTTTACGGTTTGAATTCAGTGTTAGAATGCTGAATTTTTACGGTTTGAATTCAGTGTTAGAACAGAAGAGAGTATTAATTAAGCTCATATCATCGATGCAATCAGATCGGGCTCAAACTAGGACCGGTCTACATCAGTTGGGCATCTGCTTCAGGTCAAAATCAGCTGGGCAGATATAAAAGGGGACTGCTAGGTGCAAGCAGAATATGGCATAGGTTGTATAATTCTTGTATTTGGCCAAAAACTAAATACATTCCATCGATCACATTCAAATGTAAGCAAACTTCAAAAGAAAAAGACCATCGTCAACAAAAACGAGGAATAAATGAATTTGGAATCCGAAGGCATTCTTATCCAGCCCACAATTCAGCCTGCCAGGAGCCCAATAACGGTGCACCTTCATGGGCCAAGCGTCCTCCACATTTGGGCCTAACATAAATCTGAATGGAAAAAATCCACTTTAAGTTGTCGCGTTTCATTCCCGTCCCTCAACTATAAAATTAGATATAGAGAGTCTCTCAACTTCTAAAACCAATACAAATCAAGCCCTGCAGCTGTTTTGAAAACGGATTTAGCTGACGTAGTGCCTATGTGGCACGTTAACTAGGTATTTTTCGCTGGCAGTAATTGCGCGTAAACACCATGTATATGCCACGTCAGATAAATAATAAGACCACGTAGGTATCACATCAGCCAAAACTGCCCTGGCTTTAGAAAGTTGGGGAAACTCTATACCTAATTTTATAGTTAAGGGACACGAATGAAGCTCTACTCATAGTATGGGCCACATGGAACTCACAATCCCGTTCCGGCCCAAATATTATATTTTGGGCTGTGGCGGCTGTATGCCGTGACTGAGTGCAGCCCATGGGTTTCGCAGCTGCGCACGTCAGCATTTATTTCGTCATGGCCCACATGCCTACACCGGCGCTTCCCACTGACATGCGGGCCCATGATCCACGCCGCACTCCGGCACGTGGCGATCAGTTCCACACGTCGGACGCTGCTTCAATCGGTCCCACTCCATTCCTTCTGGTCCCATGTGTCTGTCACCGCGTGTAGGTTGACCCCGGTAACTCGTATGGCGGAGAAAGGGGAGCGAAGGGTACGACCTGAAATCCGCACCATTATGATATGACACGTGGGTCCAGAGGCACTGGTGTTGTAGTGGGGCCTTGATGTCAGTGATAGTGGATGATATGGGGGTAGCTCTTGTGTGGGTAGGTGTGGAATGGCCGCTGCTGAGAACTAGTACCATTATAACCAGGCTGCTTCCCTCCGCTCTCTCCTCCTCTTCTCCGCTCCTCTCCCCTTCGCCGCGAGAGAGAGGGAGAGAGAAGTATCGATCCATCCGCGTGTATCTCTGGTAAGCAAAACCTTCGCCTACTTCTTCGCGTTCTGGCAATGGTTCGTGGATTGCTTCGGCTTGGTTGGAGTTCTGGTTTTGTTACTAGGTTGTATTGTGAGGAAAAGGGTTTTAGTAGATTAAAACTCGGAGCCCTGTCGCTCCCAAGTCCCAACTCCGGGGTTGCTAAATTTCGAGTGTTTTTGGTCGTCTCTGCTTCGATGGTGTCGTTTGTAATGGGCGTTTGTGCGATTCGGTGTTTTGGCGTTGCTTTGGGGATTCGAATGGACGCCTTCCGCTTCGTCCATTTTCGGTGAAGCAGGGGTCCAAAAATTCGATATGCGAGCGGATTAGCCCTTTTTTTGCTTGCGTTTTGAATTTGAGCGGCACTTGTTTGAACTTCAAGCGCGTGGTTTTCTCAACAATTTCAGTTTTTTTCGCCGCGTGTGGTGCGGCGATTTTCGGTGGGCGGCGGTGGTTTAAAACTTCAAATCATTTGTTTCTCTTCCTTGTCATAGGACTAGGAATTGGCCATACTCTGTTCCTCGTAGCTTAATCGAAGTATCGGACATGTTGCATCGACATTGTTGATCTCCTTTTTTTCTTAAAAAAGATCATCAGCAAGTGTAAGTTCGGGGAATTTTACTCTTTTACTGAGTTAGTAAAAAATAGTTCTTTGATATGCTGTAGCAAGTTAGCAATGCTAGGGCATATATGTGCAATTGTACTGTTCTACCCGCCGCTCTCATGATTTTGCACTTGATGTTGTTCTCATTGCTGCAGAATTATAGTTTTTTTTCCAATAATGATGCAGAATTGTACATGCTGTACGTCTAAGTACTAGCATCTGGGGTTGTATATTTTTTGTGTAGGAAACTAAGCATTCTGCCTAGCAAAAATGATTGTTCTTACCATTTGGATTGTATTGCTATATATGTTGTTATGGACTGGATGGTTGAGGATCCTTTGCTCCTTTTCTTTTCGGGAATGCATAATCCTTTGGTCTCATTGTATGATTGTGATGAACCTAGTAATGGCTAAATCTTGGCAGGGTTGGCCTACCAAAGATGTTTCTTAGGTTTGCTGCTATCTACTTCCGTCCACACATTCAATTTTCCATTACATGAAAACTTGCACTTGGTTCGTTACTAAATTGGGCTTTTAAGGGCATTCATTTCTACATAGAAATGATGATGGAACTTGTAACTTTCTCCATATGCATTTGTGTTCTATTATGTACTTATATTGGTTTTGTTTCCAGAATATTACTGCAGACTCGTTTGCCTTCTATATTTGCAGATGTACTATAGTTCATATTGCCGCAACGTTCAATACTATGCCAGCATTGATGATGAAGAACAATTGTAATGATGATTGTATTGGGAGTGAGTTTTATGAATGCTTTAACTTAGATAACACTATACATAATTTACATTTGCAAATCAACGAGTTGGAGCTGTCTGAAATTGGCGAGTTCAATCAATATGAGCAACCAGCTGGGTTTTCTTTGCCTTATGGAGATCTGCAGAACGGTGAGAAACTTAACGAACTCTCTGAGACTTGGATGCCCATATTCTGACTTGTCAAACACGAGTACGAGTTTGAATATGCCTTGTTATAACCATGTGTACTACATTATTGGAGAAACTCCACTACCATAGTTTAATCTATAATCT
Organism: Oryza meyeriana var. granulata; assembly: GCA_003991445.1. NCBI lineage: Eukaryota > Viridiplantae > Streptophyta > Magnoliopsida > Poales > Poaceae > Oryza > Oryza meyeriana. The sequence goes on along the minus strand of RYFJ01001239.1, from coordinate 208,430 downwards.
GTGGTTGTTAATTTTCAGATGCATACCTGAGGACTCGGGTAGCTGGGCAGGATATTAAGATTGGGGAAGGTGCTGATTTTATGGATGATAAAACTTTTACTTTGCTTAAGGTGGCAGTCTCGCTATTTCTTCTTTTTTTTCCTGATGAAACTGCTCTTTAGTCATATGCTGCTCTTGTATTTATTGACTACATTTATTCTTTAGTAACTAACTTGATTTATGTGCATACTTGCACTTCTTTGAACTTTTATTGATTCAACAGGGCTAATTCTAGATTATTTCATGTACATCAATCAAGTCCTCCAAAATGAACCACTAAAAAAGTTTATTTGTTTTTCTTTAAAACCCATTGGTAAGATCACCGCTGAAGGAAGAAATGTGCACGCCATAATTTTTCTTGGAGAACGTATTTTATTTCAACAGTTGGTGCTGTTCTGTTTTCCCCCATCTACGATTATCTTCGATTCCTTCTTTTATTGGGAGTTGGGAACAGCATGTGAGAATGACTACTCCCTTTAGTCAAGTGCACAAACTAGTTCACTTGATGTAGTAAGTTATTAACAAAAAGCTTCAGAACTTAACAAAGTAATACTCTCTCTAGTCAACAATATTTGGTGTTGGAAGCATTAATCTTATTACTCACAACATCAAATATTATTTGACTGGATGGACTAACTCATTTTGTAGAAAACTATCTACGATCTAATGATATGTGCAGCATGGGGATTGTTGAAAAACATGCATATATGCATAACGTGTTTACCTTCAACGGGATGGGGATAATCAAGAGATCCAGTTGACAAGTGAAAGAAAACATAAAAAAAATGCAGAGTGAAGTAATACCACTGGTTTGCCATGCCACCATCCACTGCAGTTGACAGTTTCTTCTAGCCATAGCTCTAGGATAAAGAAGATGGGTTCTGTGAAATCTGTAAATACATGTAATCTAGAAAACAGGTAAACCCAGACAAGCTGCAACATTTTCGTGGTTTGGCCAAATCCTATGATGGGACAAAATTCTAACATGGTGATTAAATGCAAAAGTTCCGTATTTTGATTAACAACTGTTGATCTTACTGAAATTTAGACAAACAGGAGCAACAGTTTTTGACCTTTGTAAGATTGCTGTACTAGATTTGCTTCCGAAAATCATGCTGCATGCGGATACTATCTGTACATTTCTTTTTTATTTTAACAACTTTATTAAGTGTACTCTGTAACAATATTTCTTTTGGCTAACATGAACTGTCCATTCGTCTCAAAAAAGAACTGTATATGTTATATCATTTCCATTTTCTTTTGAAGTTGTAACTGCATCACTCTATCAGGATAATTGTTTTTCTTTAGCTTGAAGGAATCCTTGATTCTTATGTTAACTATGTGGCATATACTTGCAGGATTTGATAACTAAAACAAGAACTTCCTCACCATATTATCAGGGGGATCATCAGTTAAATTCACTAAATTATGTCAATGAAGGTAAGGAGTTATGATTTACCCTGTCCCCTGAACAGTACTAGAACACATGAGTTACCCTTTCCCCTGAACAGTACTAGAACACACCTATTTAAATAATCCGTTTACAAACAAACCATTAAAATGCTCCTTTCAAGAATCTAATTTTTTATGGGAATATTGATTTAGTTATACTGTGTTAATATGCCACTGGTTTACTGCAATCAATGCAACTAACATAATTGAGGGGTTTTCATTTTCAATAATGATGACCATCCTGGATCCCTGTATCAGGCTGCTTATGCGCATATGCTAATAACCTTGACCGCATTTATGTTTCCACTTATTGTCAATGCCAAAGCCTTCTTGTATAATGTGAAATTTGTATGTGGTTTGCATTTGCATCCTCATTTGATGGTTGCTTCGCATCCTCAGCCCCAGTAGGTAATGTCTATTGGACATGGGTTAGTGTAAGAAAAATTATAGACTCAATGTGAAAAAAAAACTTATATTGTTATATATCTATCAACTTACCTACTTTTACCATTTAGTGTTAATTGTTTATCTGGCATTGTATTTAAATTCCATGGTAAGGTCAAAGTAAAATATTTTTTCCTAATGGAGATACATTGTGTTTTGGGTATTGTGTGTTTCTCAGATGGACACAGCATTCCTACAGCAACAAATCCTACCTGGGACTTGAGTCAGAGTTGTGACCTGTTGGACCATTCCCTGACTGAGGATTCTGTTCCTTTCAATGTTGATACTTCAGCTGGAGTCCTGACTAATAATGTCACTTTAAATGATTTTATGCCCATAGATGAGTTGTCAATCATGAATGGGAGATACGGAGTACTCCCTTCCATTGAGAAAACTGAAGAAGGCAGTATTGCCATCAATGAAGCTAACTCATTTGGGGCAACTGCAACCATGTGTTTTAATAATGTCGATTTCTCTCATTGGATTGACCAGAATTTAACTGGTCCATTGCCTGATTTAGCTGATCTTACTGATATGTATCCAACCAGTAATAACTTACCAAAATCACCAGCACCCAGGAAGAATGTCACTCTTGTGCTTGATCTTGATGGTAAGTCGTGAAAGAAAAAACCTTTACGTGTGTTTCTTTCCTTGCACTTGAGATAAGTGACATGCTCCTTTTCTTTCTGCACAGAAACTCTTATCCACTCCTCAACAATTGACTGTGATGGTGCTGACTTTTCATTTCCTATGTACCATGGCACAAAAGAGCACATTGTGTATGTAAAGAAGAGACCACATGTCGACACCTTCCTTCAGAAGGTGTCTGAGATGTTCAAGGTTGTTATATTCACAGCTAGCCTAAGCTCGTATGCAAATCGGCTGCTTGATATATTGGATCCTGAGAACCGATTGATTTCCCAGCGTTTTTTCCGGGAGTCATGCGTGCCACTAGATGGTAGCTATATCAAGGATCTGACTTACATTGTTACAGATCTTGCGAAGGTTGCAATAATTGACAATTCTCCAGAGGTGAGTCATTGTGATATTCTATCTTCAGGTGCCTTTTATCCTGTCCAATGTTTCTGGCTATACTAATGTTTTGGGTTTCGAATGCTTCGATGGATTGTTACTTTGAGTTTGAAAACTAAATTTATGAGTTCACGAAGGGCCATGTCCAGATGATGCCTGAATATTCCTTTTCACATGTGCTGTAGGTTTTCCGGCTACAGGAGGAAAATGGAATACCCATAAAGAGTTGGACCAGCGACCGGACTGACCATTCATTGTTTGAGCTGATACCCTTCCTGGAAGCCCTTGCTGTTGCAGATGACGTCCGACCAATTATCGCTGAAAAGTTAGGCAGTCAAAGATCAATTACTTAGATCTTGCAACAAATATTAGAAACTAGTCGGTGCTTATTTTACAAAGAAGCTTTCTCATAGTTGAACAGGAACCTGTATGGCATAATTTACCGAACTAGCTAGTTCCCGTTGCTTCTTTCAGAGTTCGATTCCCAAGATTTTGTGAATTTTTGTGTGGGAATGTTATTTTGTGGTTTGCAATTTTGTATGTGGCGTCATCTTAAACTAGTCTGTGTACAAACAGTTATAGGAGATGAAAGATGATTTTCTTTCTAATAAGTTCCCTTCATTGATCCTCTAATATGCTACATCGGGGATGTCGGCTGGTGCTTTTTTGATACTCACCGGCGGTCCAAATGCATGATGCATCTGTTGTTCATTCCTGCATTTCTGATGTAGTTACTGATGAGCAATGTCACTATTTCATGGTTATGAGGCTATGAGCATTGAGCAATGCCTGGATTCCCTAGGCTCAGTTATGCTGCTGCTTGCTGGAGCAAGCAGCCAGTCAGGCTGAGCCATGGTTCTTTGTCTGATGCAGCGGTTAAGCTTACCTGAAAAATTCAGTAATCCAGTGGTAATCTGCGTCTGTACTTCTGAGTCTCCGTATTCTGTAACAAAACCACTCTTTCCTTTTTTTTTTCAAATATAAGAAATCTGTCGAGAAAACTTATATTTGGGACTTAAGCATGATATGTTTTACATTGTCATGAACAGCCTTCAGTCTGATTTGCCTTTACATCTTATGACTTAATTTCATGGACATCTATCTTAGCACTTCATGGACATCTACCCTCCTGGAATTGAAGTCCTTGCTGTTGCAGATGATATCAGGCAGTGGAAGATCAATTACTAAGATGCTGCAGACAAATACTAGAAACTGCTCGTTGCTTATTTTACAAAAGGATTTTTCTATAGTTTAACAGGAACCTGTATGGCATAATTTACCGAGTTAGTTTCCAACTCTCCATTGCTTCTTTCACAGAATTTAATTCCCAAGATTTGTGATTTTTTTTCCTGTGGGAATGTCAATTTGCGGTTTGCAATTTTGTACTCATAGCTTCATCTTAAGAGTAATTTTACGGTACTTGAGAAAATATCACGAGGTATTATATTTTCTAGTGTAAATTTAGTATCAAATTTTACACTAGAAGTAAAATTTCTCTTTATCTTAAACTAGCACGTGTACAAATAATTATAGGAGATGGAAGGTTATTTTCTTTCTGAGTTCCCTTCGTAGACCAACATATGCACAAATAGAGAACACATACACACATTCCTCCTACCATCTAGAACAGGTCTCCAGCATCTTGAGCGAATGCAACACGAATGGCATCCTTCTGGTCTCCACATCCTCAACAAGCCGAGATTCATCATTTTGCGCCGCGAATGGCTCTGCAGCAGTGAGCCCAAGACAGGAATCAAAATCTGATTTTGGTACGTGGCACATAATTCTATATATTATAATCTTAAAATTTTATAAAACCACAAATTTAATCAATCTGACTTAATATTATAGCAAAATAAAAAATAATGAGCTTAGTTGGATGCAACTTTTATATGATGGATTAAAGAACTTATGAATTTTAGATATAAGTTGTATATAGATCAAAGGAAAAATGATTAAGGGTGTGGTTTTATGAAATTATAGGACCGTAATACCCGTGATTATGTGCAATATACCAAAATTTATATGGTTTTATACAACTTGAGCCATAATGCTTGAGGTTTTGTGAAATTTACTCAATAATTTATTTACACAGTAATAGCTATCGTTAATCCCTGAAATCAGGTTTTACACTGTAATATCTGCCCTTTATTCCTGAAATCGTGGTGATTGATATTTGACTATATTCTTCTTTGTCGATGTTTTCACAAAGCCATTTCTCTTAGAACAATCAATCGGTTCCTAACCAAGTTTTTCATTACTGTTTAGGAGAGGTTACCGCCAGGGTTTACCTTATCGTGGTAACCGCGGCGGTTACCACACTTACCCTGAGAGTTTGGTAAGGGTAACCGCTAGTAGGGTTTGATAAATTTTGTTTGAATTCAAATTTGAAAAAAGATGAAAAATTCAAAAAAAATTTACAAGTAGTATCTAATTTCTATTGCTATCTAGTGGACAAAGTTTATAAAATGATAAAGTTTACTTCATATTTTGGAGCTCCATCTAAATTAAAAAAAGATAGATAGATTGGGATATAATTTCTACTTTATTTAAATGTAAAAAATATGACAAGGGTTATAAAAAAAAATAATATTGCATTATTTTTCTAGAGATATCCACAACTTTTCTGAAATTTTCATAAATTTATAGAATTTTTATTATGTTTTACAATTTTTTCCGTATTTTTTTCGTTTTAGCTTCAACGTATTGCGGTTACCGCGGCTTATCACGTGGTAACCGTGACCTTACCAATAAGCTGTGCTAATTATTCAAACTTTGAACTTAATCATTTATTTATTATTTTGTTAAATAAAATTGTTAACGAGCTAATCAAGAAAAGACGGTGTAAAGCGGGTATGCACAAAGCGCGCGTCGCGTCGCGGCTCGGAAGCGGAGCGAACGCGACTTGCATCGCCAGTGCGTGCGCGCGTACTAGCCCTTCTGCCTGACATGGCCAACCAAGCTGATCCTGCACTTTCTTTCAAACTTTGACTTGTCATCCTTTTTTTTAAGAAAAAGTATAAATACTTAAAATTATAACATATTAACAAAATATGTTGCATTCTTAATATAGTCATGAAATTTCCGTGCATCATATAATGTAATCATTCAAAATTATTTGTTGGTCACAGTTAAAATTGTACTACTAGTCAACAGTGATAATTATTTGAAACCGGTGGAAGTAACACCTTATAGCACTTAACAAGTGTAGTATGCCTGTGAAAGACAATGGCTCGGTATCAAATGGTGTTTCATTCTATGTATAAAAATATTTTAGATATTTTACTACTCTATGAAAAATGTTTTAATAAAAAAATTTCATATGTTTTAACGCTCGGTGAAAAATATTTTAGATGCTTTCTTTATTTTGTTAAAATATGAAACACAATAAAATTACCAGTTGAAATATTCCGCCCTTGGGTATGAAATATTGAATTGTGATCATTGAAACATATATTTTTCTTTCATCAGAACATGATCAACTGAATTTTTTTGTAAAAATTTAATTGTAACGAATACAGTGGTATAATCGGATCATAAATCAGATAAATAGTTTAGGAAAAAAAATCATTTAAAGTTTAATAAAATGTTGTATGTATATAAGTAATGGTGCATAATCGTCTAGCCTAATGCAGCTTCCTATGAGATTAAAGATAGAAACATTTAAGAGATGTTGACAGTTACTACGTGCTGCTCATACGTGTATCTTCGTCGGCGTCCGATTCGTATGGCTCGTGTCAGACGTCCGGGACATAGCTTTGTAAAACTGAACTAATTTTTCCTGAAGATCCTGCAAAATTGCAAGGATTCCAAACAAGTTGGGTCGATGAAGGCGTTTTCTCTCACGGGCCGTGGCGAAAACCCAAAAACCTTCTCTCCTCCCTCCCTATCCTCTCGCTCGCTCTCCGCTTTCTCCACTCTCCCAGCGGCAAATCCCGTACGCCGCGAATGGCGCCTCCCGCCTCCGCCTCGGCGCCGGTCTCCCTCTTCGTCTCCCTCCCGCTCTCCCTTTCGTCGTGTAGCGGCTTCCGCCGCCTCCCGGAGCCATACGCCCACCTGCCTCCGCGCCGCCTCGCGCTCGCACCGGCCCGGCCTGGCGCCGCGCTGCTCTCCAGCCTCAGCGACGCGCAGCAGCAGGAGGAGGAGGAGGAGGAGGAGCAGGAGTACGACTACCAGGAGGAGGAAGAGCTAGTGGAGGTGGGATACGTGAGCGGCGCGCACGGGGTGCGCGGCGACGTCCTCGTCGCGCCCCGCACCGACTTCCCCCAACTCCGCTTTGCCACGGTACCATCGCTCTCCATCCTCCCTCTCCCCAGTTTCGGAGCAATCTAATCTGACGTTGTTTTTGTTCGGTTGTTTGATCTGCGCCATGCCGACAGCCCGGGAAGAGATGGCTGAGGGCCCGTGCTGCTGGGAAGCAGCAGGTCAAGCAATTCGAGCTTATTCGAGGAAGAGCTCATACCGGGAAGAAGAGTTGGATCGTCACATTTGATGGGATCAATACCGTGGATGAGGTCTGTTTGTTTCTTTGATTGCATTCCTATCATTTGCTCTTAATCTGTGTGTCTCTGGTCAGCTGGCAACTATGTAGGCTTGCGTAATTTCTAGGGTAGGCAGTGTTAAATCGGTACCAGTTTAGTGGTGCATTGAGATATTTGTAGGTCGTCCGAAACAAACAGATTTGATGTTTGATACTTTCATCCATGCTGTATTTCTGTTCTGCACATACAACATCGATTGTCGGCTTCTGGCCAGATCAAATTACACACGTTATCACTAAGTATGACTGCTCGAGTAGTTCAGCTCAACCTAGTTCACGCTATGTGTATTATGGTACGTCTCTAGATCATAATTCTTTAATGAATAGCATTCGGTGTGTTACTGATGCTTACCATATGTTGGCATATGGGTAGCTCCTGGTGCAATTCATTTATCACTCTATTTTTAGGCCAGACAAATAGTTGGTTCAGCTATACTTGTGAAAGCTGGAGATAGGCCAAAAATGGAGGAAGATGAAATCTATTCACTTGATCTTGTTGGCATGAGGGTTATTGTCAAGGTACATACTTTTCTTTCCTCTTCATGTCTTCCTTTTCAAGTTCCTTCTTCAGTTATTGATTTAAATAAGAAAATGAAGCTACAACACGAGAAAATGCAAGAGCTCAACAATATATTCATTGTTACTGTTTAGTGCAATGTGTTACTGGCTATCTGGGTGTTTTTCTTGTACCTGGCCCTTGGATACTTAAAATAAATGTGCACATGTCCAATAAAACAACAATTGTGGCATTGCTTTATTATTGAGTGTATGCATACTTGAAACTAATAGTATCTTACAAAAAAACTGTTTTATAAGTTTTTTCCCTACTGTTGGAACCAGTAAATTTTACTCTTCAAATTGCTCTATCCACCTTAATTAAGCACCTGTCCCCACCTCATAAAAGCAAACACCACTGGCAGAACACAGTACACTGATTGTTTTCTCATTGGGCATTTTTTTTATCGCATTTTAATAATTAAAATTGATCTGTTTTTATCATAGGACACGGGCAAGCTTGTTGGAACAGTTGCTCAGGTTTTCAACTTTGGAGCCGGGGATCTTCTACAGGTTATGGTTGGTGGTACTGAGGATATTGTTCCTCAGCCAAATTCAGAAAATCAGGACTCCACCCCATCTGGTGAGCATGTGTGGATTCCATTTGCTGAGGATATTGTACCTGATATTGATATGGAGAGTAGAGAAATGTGGATTACACCTCCAAAGGGGCTTCTTGAGCTCAACGCGCGTTCTGATAAGAGATCAAAGAAAGAAAGGCGTGCTATGGTTAGGTCTGCATCATCCTTTTCTTGCATGCCATGTTCCCATGTACAAAGCATTTTTTTCACATAAAAATAAAGAATATCTCAGGTCTAAAGAACTTCGCTTCGTTAAAGAAGAGGGGCACCCCTGTTTCACAAAATAAAAAGTTCTAAAGAACTCAATGTTTAATTTCACAGCTGCCTAGCTATTGCAGATATTAAATGCACGTCACGTTTTTTTAATGAACAGATGCAGTAAATACATTGAAAACTCTTGCTTATGGTGCTAACCAAGAACGATGCAATTATATGAACCACCTGATATTGTTTGCAAATAAAGCATGACCAGACGTGAACTATCGCAGGAATGGAAGGAAAAGAAGAGGTTACAACGCCGCATAATTGCAGCAAAGAAGATACTATCTGAAATGGACCAGGGTCATGTTCTGGAAGGTTTACTATCTGGTGACAAGGTTCAGAAGGCTTCACTTGCAGAACAGATTGGGTTGATTGACTTTCAGTTGTTCCGACATGCAATGCATAGTGTTAGCAGACCAATTGGCAGGTGCAGACTTCAAACAACCTTTTCTGTTCTGCCAAAATCCTTTCAAGAGAAGCTGAATTGTGCTGCATTTTTCACTAAATCATTTCTATCTGTAGAATGTGAAGAAACAATAACATATTTTGGCAATTTGTCTCAAGTTCTTAATGTAGCTTCCTTTTTGGTACATGTTATTATTTGCAGCTTGTCAAAAAATTTGCTTGTCAATTCCTCTTCATCGAGAAAAAAATTGATGAGAATACCTTACGAAACCTTCATGAACCATGAAGAGAGTGTGAACTTCAGTAGTGAACTCAATGAAGGCGTTGGGATCCTTCAGAGGTCGAAAGCAGCCACCATACTTATTACAAATGACTCTGATACCCTCGAAGCTGAGTTTCAGGGATTGCTTAATTCTTTTAACAAGTCAATGAAGGTATTTTCATGGTTGTTTATTGCAGTTCTTTTTGTATGGGAGCTAAATATATTGGCATGTGAATCTTGTTAGTGAAGACTCCAACTTTGATGACTGCATCATTTGCAGTACTAATCTATTTAGCTAGGACAAACATTAAAATTATGACTGGTTGATTTCTGCTTGTTTGCTTCATGTGCTTTGTTGTTAAGAGCTTTATGTTTGGAGAAATTTGATATATTTTTTGCTTGATACAGGTTGAAGAAACCCAAGGCTCTCTCCCTTTTGTTATCATTTGTCCAGCTGGTCATGTAGAGTCAGTTCAGAACTGTCTGGTAGAGAATGGCTATTTTGGTTTAGAGACTCAGAAGGTAAAACATGTTTTCTTGAAATGGTCCTCACATGGTTCTTTGTTTTGCATACATAAAAGTTTCAACCAAGATGGCTAGTTGTTTCTTTTTTATATATTAGATCATTTGTAGTTCTACTTGGGTCAACATTTGGAACTTAGTCTTTTTATTAATTTTCACCCATTGAACACAATCCAGTACAAAGAAATAGTGCTTTTGTGTAAGAATATGTGTTCCAATTTGCAAAATGCATGGAGAAACTCGAATTCGTTCAGGTGGGACAATCTTACTGGCAATATGTAGTCCAGTTGTACACAAATTCTTTTTCATGCCTGCGATCTTCAAAGTCGGTGTATCCTTTTTTTCCCCTTTGCAGATCCTCAATAGCGCCTCATTCTTTTTCCTGAAAAAATTGTTTTATCATGGCTTCATTGATATTTGTAGTGATTATTTCTTTATTTATAACTCCCAATCTGTATATGACCAATTCTCCTTTTGTTTTTTCAAATGTTTTGTGGAATCCATTTACAGGTGTGGGTTCTGGAAGAAATGAAACTTCCAATTGTCAGTATGTCCTCTAAGCTAAACAGCAGGAAGATTCTGTTAAAGTCTCCGTGGGAGATACTACAAAAGCCAGCAGGATCTGGGGTGATTTTCAGCTTGCTATCATCAAATAAAATTTTGGACACTCTAAATGAAATGGGTGTGGAGTATGTCCAGGTAAGTTTATGTGCCGTTCACCTTTTTGTCCTGTCACTCATTTGGCATTCACTTGTTTACTCTTATTTTGTTGACTTTGTTCATTATGAATGGGGAACTCCGTACACAATGGTCAAGAATGAAATGCAACATTATGTTATATAAAGCCATGATTTCTGATAACTGCATATTCATTTTTTGAAGCATACCCTCTTTATGTCGCTTACTGTTTGCTGCTATCGCTGCCTGAAAATAGTCTCGAAATGCCAGTTATGAGTATAGTGTACTAATGTTTCAAATCGTTCTTTCTTTTGACCATGCAAGCTAGAAGATTGCACTCCTCCCTCTTTATTTCATCAAAACTTGTACTCCGTATTTGTTATTATATACCTTCATAAATTGATAACTGAAATGAGCCACTTGTCCTGCAGATATGCAGTTTGTCCAATAAATTAACCATTGGGCATCCTTTGCTGTTTGGGGCTGTTAGCTCCTGCGGCGCGGATGCTGGCCTGATGCTTTGCAAGAGCAACAAGGAAACCGAAGATGATTTCGATCTGATTCTTTCCATGAACCAAGTGAACAAGATGTGCAGAGATGTTACTAAGCTCAGGTTCTCTGCCCAGCCGGAGCAACAAGTACACGTCGAGCTCGTCGACGGCCATTGGGTCACAGTCCAACCAGAGGCAGCCACAGCCAACTGTCATCGCTTGCGTGCAGAGGTCACTAGTGTCTTGAACTACTGCTCTCTTGACAAGGTGTGTGTCATAGAGATTGTTGAGCAATAGGCTCTGCACCTGACAAGATACGTGTCTGTGATAGAAATAGTGTCTGCGATAGAAATATAGTAAGCACAAGTTCGTATCTAGCAATACAGTATTATTACATGAGACACGAGAAGTGTTGGATGGTGGATGTAACAACCATTGGCCCATTCATGTGCTGGTCCACTTGATTTTTCTCTGCGCCAAAAACCACATAATTGCGATGAAACTTGGCCCATTCGAATACCGGGTCACCAATAATATTTGCAATCCGTCTGGCCCATCATAATTTGGATCGCAGCAAAGGAACCTGGGCTGAAACAAAGGTACGTCAAAAACATAACCCGTTTATTGCCGTTTTGTTTGCTTGTTTAACTGACTTATTTTGTTTCGGAAATATTCATCTCAACAAGATTAAAATTTAACTTGCATGACCTTCAGTCAAATAATCCGCCGTCTCATTTTTTTGGCGAATAATTCATTTTCAGAGTATGCTTTTGCAGGTTACACAAGAAGCAACAGCTTCAAGCAAGAGAACAGGAAAAACAAAATCAAGTTTTGCAGGTATGTACACAACCCCAGCCTAGTGCTGCTATTCACATTTTCACCTTTCCTCCACAACAAATAAAGTGCGAGAAATTCCACCATGAACTTTCTCCCTCTTTTCCTCTTTCACCATAGCGATCTCACTGCCATTTCAATTGGACAATGGCCGCCTGTGATGGAATAGGAGTTTTCCCAGCCAAAAGTTCTCCAACCTTCGCTTGCATCCATGACCAGATATGACCACCTGCCTTTGCCTGCAGCCTGAATATCTGGCTGGATGGGCATAAAGCCGCGCTCCGGCATTCCCATCTTGCTCACAATGGAGCAACCAACTGCCTGACTATTGATATAGATCTAGTACATCCTTGAAACACTGCACTGAACGGCACCAACCTTGCTGTATCCACCAGCAACTGCTGCGATGCCGTTGAAGGGAGCAATGCTATATAGCATGCTCCCCTGGAGTGCAGCCCTGTCTGTTAGATCAGTTTTGGGAGCACTCCGTGTAATGTAGTAGTGTGAAGACCGCATGTCCAGAGCTGTCTCGGGAGCAACCTTGGAGTCCATCAAGTGTTGTGCAGGCTTGTACTGCGTGTGATCTTTCTCAAGTTCCTGCTGATATTGCCTATCGGAGTAGTCCGACTTTAGGTGGTAGCTGTATACCGACTTGTTGGCTGCTGCTGGAGGAACCACTGGATTCCTCACCACCCTCCGTGCGTTGTGTGGATCTGCAACGCCTGGATTCTCGAATGGTAACACTGGGCCAACCGTTCTTCCTGGTCTAGCTGAGAGTGACAAAGATGAAAAATATATGAGACCAATGCTCTTCAAGTTCAAAATTAAAATGTATACTGGATTAAGTCACAAATAGTAAACGTAAAAAAGTTACCTGTTGGGATCCTTTGAGGAACTTGGGATGTTGCATCTGGGCCTTCATTCAGTGGAATTGATGTAGAGTGAACTGTTGTAGCCCTGCAAAGAGCCGATCAAAGGTCAGCGGTGAAGTTCGAGCACAATATCTAGTATCTGACAGCCCAATTAACCCAATATATGGCAGCACAAATCACTGAGAACTGAAAACTATAATCATGTTGGAAAAAACTGTAATGATGTAAGTTACCTTGGGAGAGAAACATGCTTCCTGTCTAGTGCACCACCCTTTCCTCCATTTTCCTCTAAGATGGCAAATTGCCTTCGGAAAATGTCAACAGCACTACATAATATAAAACATTCAAGGAGCAAGGGTATAAGTTGTGAATATAGCCACATAGTGGGAAAAGAATTTATAAGTTATGTCAAGATATAAACCTAGGATATAGAAAGCTTGTATTTTCAGAGCCATTCATGTAATCCTTGAGAAGTTGAGGATGATACTCTAATATCTCCCGGAATATAAGTTCCTTGATATCTTCTTTGGTAACCTTTCTTCGTTCAAACTCAAACTCCATTTTTGAAATTGGTTGGCATGATGGTTCTCTCTCCACTTTTGCAAGACCTTTAAAATATGGATCAGCCAACGCCTGATTATACATACAACACATTGTTAGAATAACATCTAAACTAGGCATATAGAACTCTCTGAAGTAGCATGAATGACAACCCAAATAGTAACATGAAATCAATCTAATTCAACTAGAGCATGCCTACCTCTTCTGCAGTTGGTCGATCCTTAGGATCAAATGCAAGAAGCCTTTGTAAGAGCTTGAGTGCCAAAGGATCTACATTGGGGAACTTTTCTGAAAAAGGTACAGGCTGCTTCCTCCTCATGCTGCTCAGGTACCTCCTTGCCTTGTCGTTCCGAATCTGAAGCAGTCAAAACGTGGAAAAATCAGACCTGGAATAATTTGTGCTGGAGTATTAAGCATGTCAATATTCCCGAAAATAACAAGTCATACCCGTGAAATAGCATCCATTGATGGTGTACCCAAGAGATCAGTCATCAAATCCAACTGATGAACCACATTTTTACCAGGGAACAAAGGTTTTCCAGTCAAAATCTCCGCAAAAATGCAACCAATACTCCATGTATCTATAGCCGGCGAATACTGCAGAAAAGAATCAACTTAGTATCACCAACTTAGCATAGAAACGAAAATAAATATGAAGGTAGGGATAACAGAAAACAACTATAGCAGCTTTTACAGGAGTACCTGTAACATTAAGTAATGTATTTCGACTTGTCAAAAAATGTTCCTGAACAACCACCCTGCTATTAATATGCTGCTACACTACTCTAAAACTAATTGATTATAATAACCAAAAAAGAGACATACCTATGCACCAACTACGTAGAATCTTAAGGTCAATTTCAACAGATAAGAAGAATAAATTGGAACATGTAGCTAAAATCTTTTAGGCTGTACAGCGCTAGAAAATGGAGAGCACGAGAAATAATACTATGATAAAGAAAATCACAGGATGGGGAAATTGATTACCTTAGAAAAGAAAGACCCGCACAGCTCAGGAGCCCTGTACCATCTAGTTGCAACATAGTCCTGCAGCATGGTGAAGCAGACAGTGAGACTAATGTTGCATGTCAGATTTTTGGTATGGAACACAGCATGGTATCCAGCTTTCCAGGGAGACTGAATGTTGAAAATAACATACCGTCCAGAAAACTGTGGTAGGAGTGTCATTAAATGCAACTCTTGCTAGTCCAAAATCACATATCTTGAGCTTACAATTAGCATTTGCTAATATATTTTTCGGCTTTAAATCACGATGATAAACATTAGCTGCAGCCACAAAGACTTTCATCAGAACATAGCTAAATACTCAATACTTGACCGAGATATAGTAAGTTAGCAACTGCAGCTAGCAGGTCCAAAGACAGAATTTAAACAAGGATTTATACAACAAAGACTTTCTGAACTGAACACGACTTGATAGCTATTGAATTAAGAGGGCATTTTGGCAATTAGCACTTATGTCAAAGAAGTTTCAAGACAGAGAAAAGAATTCTATATAATAGCAGCCTCAGAGCTATCTTGGGGAACCAATAGAATCATTGTAACACCATACAGACAATACATGTAGAAATGGCACTAGCAAAATTTTCACAGCGACTTCAAAGAATGCAGAGGACAATAAGGCTGACACCATTGGTTAACGCAAAGCTGAACTTTGTGTGCAAGTGCACTATCCAAAACTGTTCATAATCCTAACTCAGATCAGAGCACCACCAACGTGACACCATGATATAGATGAACTTTCAGAAGGTAGGTAGAATTTCTTAATATGCTTACCTGTATGGATATATTTCATTGCACGAAGCATTTGATACAGAAAGAACTGATGGTGTTCCTTTGTTAAGTCGTCATTAGCCTTAATAACTTGGTGGAGGTCTGTATCCATCAATTCAAAGACAACATAAATATCTTTGAAGTCCCTTCTAGATGGAGGCAACATTATATGTTTGATCTCGACAATATCAGGATGCCGTAGAAGCCGAAGAAGCTTGATCTCGCGGAGGATCCTGGCAGCATCAGATAGATGCTCAAAAATATTGTGTATTTTCTTGATTGCTACCTTGTCACCGGTATGTTGGTCAATAGCTGAACATACAACTCCGTAACTACCTTTACCAACGATTTCTTGAATTTTGTATCGGCTGGAGTCACCATATTCACTGAAGAAATCCATCTCTGTTGTGTTCTGGACAAAATTCAAGATTGAAAATAAGACATCAGCTTCTTTGTCTCAAAACACAATGGCATCGAAGCAAACAATTTCACAATTTAGGCAATGGCATGTGAATTGTAAAATAAAGCACAAATTCACTGAATTACATCTTCCCCAAGAGCTAAGCAGCTGCAACACAACTTATCACAAAACCAAGGATTTCACATTATTTGGATACTGAGAAGCTTCGCATAAAAAAATAGTGTTAAGCAATTACATACAGCTTGCAATTGAACTCCTAATAATATTTGCACCAAAGACATTCAAAACAAAAACCAATGAAACAGTAGTCTTAGCCAGTCTATGGTCGATGATTCAACACCACAAACTGCAGCAAGTAATTCAAAGAATTGAAACACAGATACACTGCAGCCTCTGTACCATCTAACCCAACCAACACTGACCTCTACCTTCCCAGCTCCCGCTGTGGTGAACTAATGATCGCCCTAATTCTTGTCAAGTCTAATGATCACTCTGGAAAAGATACACCTTTGGCTTAAAACTATCAGAAAACATGCCCCCTTAGTGGGCAAAGAATATCTGCGGTGCTATTCTTTTTTTCAGATAATGGAAGTATACCACGGAGTGATAATACGATTAGGATAAGCTTACCCAGTCACCGAGTCCAACACCCTCATTTCCCAAGATTGCTAACCAAACAAGAGGTAGTAGTAGCCTTCTAGGGGTTGAAATCGAATGCCTTTTAAGGAAAGAGGTAATTGGCTTCTTGCAGATGCACAGTAAGATTTCAGGAAATGCTCGCGAAATTCAGATAGGATAGGATAAGATAGGATCTCCCTACAAGGCAAGAATCCGCTGCAAATCCGGGAGCAAGTCCTTGCGCCGTTACACGCGGGAGCAGGACACCAACTTCTTCGGATCAGAACCCCCACAATCCCCTCCCCAAAAAAAACCACCACTTCCATCCTACCCAAATTCAGATGAACACGACGGCGAAGCAGCGTAAAGTGGCCGCAGCTCACGCTCAACCCCGACGACGAACCGCAAGAACCCACCGACTACGAGAAGGCAAACAAAAAGGAGAAGCAAACTTTCGTTTCACTCCGTGCACGCACGAGTTCCCCCACCTTGCTCCGCTGCCGCTGCGCCGCCCGGGTCCCCAACCCACCCGCATTTGCCTCAGGCATCGCGAGACGGCCGCCGGGGAGATCTCGCCGGGACTCGCCGCTCGAATCCGCAGCGATGCGGCAGGCTGCGAGGAGGAGGAGAAGAGGGAGGAGGAGGCAGCTGAGCGTAGCGGTGCGGTGGTGGTGGCTTCGTCTCTGTTAAAAACAACAAGACACTGCACGGTGACGTGGTATTTTGGGGGAATAGACGGTCTTGCCCCTCCATGACAGCTGAGTTGGGCTGGACCTGCGTAATTTGTAGGGGTAGTTTTGGTATCCACGTGAATATGGATACAGCATTACAGGTTAGTGTCTTGTGGGCTCTGAAGTGGCTTTGCGTGCGAAGAAGGATCCCAACATCTTCCGTGATAAATAAATCGTGATTTACTATGTTACATTTATATGTTATTGACGTAGTTAGAGTAGTGTATTATATAGATAATTTGATATGAAGTTATATAGAAAGTGTAGTGTATAACTGTATAATAAATTACGCAAGATGCTAGCTTTTTTACATAAGTATTATGATCAAGAAACACTAATTCAAATAGAATTCTACAAGTTATATAGAATCAAAAATATCAAAATTACTATGAAAATAGCACATCAACACAGGTTAACTACACTATTTATCACTAATGGAATATGTTCTTGATTTTATGTAGTAGTATCTGAGGAAAGAATCAAATTGAACCATAGCATTTTCTAAAATAAAGTTGAATCATTTATAGTACTTAAAAAGAAGTAAATGGTGAGAGTGATTTCACCACTCTGTCACCAATTCTCTATATTGTTTTAAGGATAAAAAAAACATATAGGGGCCAAAAGACTCACGTCAGTTGAAACGTGTATACAAAATTAAAAGGTAAGATATGTAAAAAGTAATAAAAAATAGATCGATGACAATATTTAATGTTAACTAGCATATTGCCCGTGCGTTGTAACAGAATTTTAATTAAAAAAATTATAATTAACATGTTATTGCCATAACTTGTTATTAATATTTGGATTCCCGTGATTTTACACTGTTTTTTTCCTTTATATAAAAAGTAGAAAATTGATGGTGGAGTAATTGATACGTGGATTCTCTGATCCCATAATTAATTTAGGGAGTTGGTGATAATAATGGTGATAGATTCACTACTCACCATCATCATTAGTCTCTTTTAAAGTATTATATATATTCTCTCTCAAATTTAGTTGCAATACATTGACAGTAGGCTAGTTGTCTTAAATAGAATACGAGCACGGGGCGCATTTTGTCAGCGAGGGGAGAGGGACGGCTTCGTCGGCGGCGGTGGAGTAGTTGGCGCCGAAGCGCGAGACCGATCCCCCAACCAACCGAGATGCGGCCAAAAGCAATCTCTCTGCTTTTGCTTGGCCTGTTCACACACACGCTAACCTTGCTTGCTGTCTCGTTCAAGCGACTTGCTAACAGTAATATTTAAGCAAGCAATGCACCGTGCAATCTGCATCGTAGTTGCAGTTGAAGCACAAGTCGGTGGTGAGTTTGCACTTGGCTGTTCCCAGGATAACTTAGATTAATTTTTTGGGTCTTTATGTCACATATAGCTAGTATCCTAGGTGACGTTTGAACTGGCTTCTCTACTTGGCTTATAAGTCATACGAAAAACGAAAAATATTATTAGCGTGTAATTAATTAAATATTAACTATTAAAAACTTAAAAAATAAATCTATTTAATTTTAAAAGGTATTTTTATATAGAATTTTTTTAAAAAAAATACACTGTTTAGCAGTTAAAGAAACATATTTATAAAAAACGAGACAATAAACAAAAGCATAAAACACAATCGAATATGGCCTTAGCTTTGCGTATTTCACATGTTTGTCTGTTTCAAGCAAAGTCCACGAGGGGTGTGAGTAGGATGCTTAGGATACTATTATGCTTAGGATGATATTTACCTCGATGGGTCTCACTTGACTCTTGATGACATGTGGTGACGAAGAAAATCTGCTTTTCTTTTGACACACACATTCGCTGCCAATGAGCAGATGAGTGCACCCGTCTAGTATATTGTACTCTATCACCGTCTCTTGGGAACGGAATATGTTGTGACCAAGTTGTGCACTAATTGATTCTCCTTTTTGTCCACTACAACCTTGAGCGGTCATCTTCTCTATAAAAATATGGCAACTCTCCTACCTTTTTCTATACAAAAGAATATAATGGAATTGTCTATTGATTAAACGTTTTAAAAAAATAAATTTATCAAATGATTTTTTCTGTATACAAAGATCATGATACGAACCGTTAAATGCAGTTGCATATATTTATATAAGTTACACAAATTTAGTAGTTACATAAATCGATAAATACAACTCCAACAAATTAAAAGTGTAACTTACAACTCGCTTCCTCCATTCTAAATCTTAAAGTTTCATCCAGCAGCCAATATTGTTGTTTAACAGAATCTAAAAAATCAAACGTTTGATCAATAATAAATCTGTAATATATGTATATCTCTTGAGCGGTTGAGTGCGTAGCTAGTAGTATATGTCACTGTTGAATACGGCAAGGTAGATATCAGAAGGTGAAGTGTCGGTGTGGCACCAAATTTGCTGTGCCGGCAAATTTGTCCCACCTGCTATATATAGCTAATTGTATTGTACCACTCTTTGAAAATCACTAGATCGGTGTCAGAGAAATATATGTACACATGTGAATTTCGGTTGCATGCACTGTTGGAGAAGAACAACATGATGCAACGCAATGTTTGCAAGCTACTCCCTCCATCCTATAAAAAAGACAATTCTTAACATCTCAATAAGAGACTAAGGAGAGAGACAAAAGACAAAAAAAATCCCTCATTAATATAAGCAGTATTAATAGATATGTAGGTAAGGATATTAAAGATATAAAATTTTTTAATTTATAGATCGATGATAGATAAGAAGGTAAAAGTTTTTATTTTAGAACAAAATTTAAAGTCTAAAAGTTGGGTTTTTCTTTTTATACTAACAAATTAAGTACGAGCCACGCATCTACGTATATACTACTATTATTCTTGAGTAAACAGTTACCCGGATGTGATAGCTTGGGGCGCCAATCAAACGCGGTCAACGAGTATATTCATACGTCTTGTTCAACTAATTAATTAAAATGAGGTACGTGTGTCTCGGCTGATGGACGGCCTTGTCACCTTTCCTCTATTAATACGCCGTCCTTGAGAATCCACCTTGATGGCTTCATCTAGCACACATACATATAAGTTGATCGATGGATCTATCAATTGGATCAATATATAGCATCCCCTCCGTTTTTAATAACGGACAGCGAGTATTATTTATTTTTAAACTTTGGTTTCTCATTCTTTTTATAAAATAAATATTTAAAAACATTAAAAAGGTTATCATGTAGTATGTTTTGTCCTAGATATAAGCATAAAAACGTTTGTTCCTAGATATAAGCATTAAAACATTTGTTTTCTTTAGTCTAATTATTTAAAAGTAATTAGTGATTAAAGTTTAAATAAAAGTCAAAATTATTAGTTATATGCAAACGGAGAGATAGTAGATGGTTAATTAGTTGTTGGGGACAGCAACTACACTACTCCCTTCATCTCCCGCCCCAAAAAACTGTTGTTTTAGTTATTCAAAGAAAGATTAAGTATAATATCAAAAGACTATTATGCGCTTAATTAATATAAAGAGAAAATAGGAAGCATGGAGAAAACGAGAAAAATAAAAGAGTCATATTGGTTGGATAGTTAAAATAATAAAATTATATTAAAAATATTTAGTAAATCCTACTCTAAAAATACTCTTTATAAGACAAATTTTGGTTTAAAATAACGGTAGACGGAGAAGTATTATTACTGAACCGTGGAAGACTAAAGAATTAGCGGCGTGGAACACGCATGACGCGTACGTTGGCTAGCTGTGGTTGGCAATCAGGAGTGCTGCTACTTGTGACACGTGAAAAACGCAGTCGACCGCGTGCCCGGCAGGCAGGAAGACATTTTCTCGGCCGGCCGGTTCCATGATCAATCAGTGCCATGCCATGCACCGACGTTAGCATATGCGCGAGCGTGGCGCTGGCCCCAGCTAAATAGCAGATGGCAACGGAGACCCATTGCCCAAAATCCGAAAGGTAATTATCCTATTAGAAGATATAAATAGATAAAAATGTACTCTATGGATCTACTAATAAAAAAAAACATCGCCCAATAGTTTAGCGGGTATGAATATGGTTATATATTATCCATATTTATAACTTGATGAATACCCATACAGATTAAGAGAAGTGATACTTAGTCTATGTCATACCTCTCTATTCCTAAATATAAGGTATAAATATTACTAACACAACTATTAAGAAATCACTGCAACCACCTTCTCGTTTGGATGGCTTGCACGCATGCAAGCATTGAGATCAGGGGCTTATCGGTGAAGGATTTAAAATAAACTGAATTTAGAGAAACAGGAGGTGTTAGTTAATGCATGTATGCATACATGCTTTGTATTAGGAGACGTATAAAAAAGTAGTTGCGCCCTATATTTTTAGATAGAGAGAGTAGTTACTAGCCTAAGGGTGTATTTAGTTGGCAGGATTTGGTCGGATAGGATATAGCCGCCACTTTTTTAGGGGTGTTTGGTTGCTGTACGAGTATAGGATATGACCACTATCTAAGGAATATTCTCTCTAGATATCGGATAGCAACTCCGGGCAAATTAGGTGGACGAGGCGGCTAGGGGGCGGACGAGGCGTCACGTGCAGCGTACGCACACCTCCTTCCCCATCGTTCTCTGCCTCTCTTCTACTTATTTTTTTTATTTTCTCACCGGCTCAACACCTCTCACCCTCTACTCAACCCTAGCCCTCCCATCTCTCCCAATGGCTAATGGCGGTGTCCTGTGGTGAAAGAGATGGCCTCCACCCGACGGCTAATGGCGGCGTCCACCGATGCATGGGCGACCTCCGCCCGACGTCCGATGGGCTCACCACGGTGTCCAGTGGCAATGTAGGCTAGGGCAGTATTTGGCGGACGAAGTAACAGAGGGCAGGTAGATTCTACGCAGGAGGCTGCATCAACAGTGGGCGGCTAAACCAGTAACCATTCTTTAGGAGAATAAATGCTAGAGTTCATATCTTGAGAAATTATTAGAATTCTCGTATCTCACCCTCTTATATATATGTGCACTTTATTTGTTTGCTGAATTGGATGTACTATTTAACTTAATTTGAATCTTATTTTGTCATATGTCCCTATGGTTAGTGGATTATTTGTTTGTTTTGTTGGGTGTGGGTCATCTGCAAGTATGTTTTACCCATGAATATGAGTTTGGAGAAAAAACTCTACCCGTGCGTGTGTTCGGGTTCTTAGTATAAGAGATTTTTTCTTATAAAGATAGGTTTAGAGTAGCGAAACCCAATGGAAGCAGACAATACCATCCCTAGCCCCTGCCGCGTGAGCCGCTGCCACAATACCTTTATCAGCCGTGGAGCAAAAGATAGGTGAGATAAAAATGCGATAAAGGAGGGGGGAAGTAGGGGAACACGAGAAGAACGAGACGTGCAGAGCTGCACAACAACAGCACAGCCCATCGCCATCAGGGCTATCACTCTCCATCAGCAGCAGCTAGTACTCGTAGCTTATTATGCTATGCGCTATTAGTGGTCGGCATTATTTGGTCAGCTTTTCCCTGGCCCTCTTTCTCCATTGCTTTCATGCTTTGTCTCTCCAAATGAATGGCTACCCTACGTTTCCTTCCTTTCACGACAGTAATCGCTTGCCTACGCTCAACTGATCGTCACCTGCGGTCTCACTGCGTCTGCCTGATGTACAACTACATTAGAGATTACTCACGCAAGCACAAAACTGAACCACCCAAAACATCTCCCCGTGATTTTTGTGCGCGCATCAGCAGCCGCTCGATCTCCTCTCGGAGTGTTGCTGCTTACACTAACGTACATACATTTGTTGGCTGGTCACCGGGAGCCGAGGCCCCAGTTGTTGGTGACACACGGTGGTTGGATATGTTTTGAGTCAGTTCTTGGTGGCACACGGTATTTAGACACGTTTGGAGTTAGTTCTCGATAGCACACGGTGTTTGAACAAATTTTGACTCAGGTCTCGTTTAGTAGAGCTCCAGCTTTTAGATCCTGATTCAGTGGAGCTGAAGCTCTAACAAACAGTCAGTCTTGCTTTATAAAAAATAAAGTGAAGTAGGCTAGAACTGCTCTGAAAAATTGAACTGCGAGGTGGAGCAGCCTACGGGTGGCTTCACAATTCTGGCTCCAGCTCTCAGAGTTAAACTCTACCAAACGGGGCCTCAGTAGCATACGGTGTGTTTCAAGTCAGTTTTCGGTAGCGCACGGTATTTGGGCACGTTTCGAGGCAGGACATGAGAGGAGAGGAGGTCCCATATGCCCAATTGCCCATGCTGCGGAATCCGGCACGCCACGCGACACGGCCTTTACCCCGACGGCGCCACGGCGGCGTGCGGCTCGCCGCTGTCCGTGCCCGGCCGTATCGGCGAATCTGGCTGAAAACCACACCGACGAATCTGACAAAAAGGTTATTGCTTCTACTTGGAATTTCACGTTTCCTCGTTCTGCTCAGGGTCCAGGCATCTTTTCCCTGATGCAGCAGAGGAGCAGAAGAGGGTTGTTTCGTTGCTGTCAGCGTCGTGGGGTCGATCGGTCACTTGGGAGGCAGCGAGGTGGGCACTCGAATACAAATTATTCTTGAATGCGACGTGAGGTATCTACGTATGGACAGCAAGGATCACAGGATGGAGAGAGCTCGGTGATCGAGTGCAGTGTGTGTGAACTGTACTGATTACTGAACCAACCCTCCGTTTTAGGTTGCTGTAGCTAGCTAGCTAGCTCTCCACAAGGGAATAATAGCAGCCATTTGCTGGTGCCTTTCCTGCGATGCAACCTCTCACATTCCTTTTCTTTCTCACTCTGCCCGGCTTCTAACAGCTATAGTTTCTTTCAGAATTTTAACTCTCCTAAATAGTTCAGTTTTTTATCTAGATTTTAAGAATATATAGTTATAGAATAAAAAAATAAACTAATAGAAGTTATAAATTGAGAAACTTTGTTTTTTTCATATTCTTATCGATTAGCTTATCACTGACTTTTTCTTAAAATCTCGACCTCCTCAAACGGAGCTAGATATCTCTCTCCATAGATGTGTGCTAGGGTCCAAGGCATATAACCATTTCCAGCGGTTGCTTTCTGTCTCGGTGCTTAGTGCGAGAGCAAGCTAATTTGGTACTTTCTGTTGTACCACCACGCCTGGGTGGACCAGCCATGGTTTCCTCCTGAACCATGCTTTGCTTTGCTTGTGATAATACTGCAATAATGACACGCTTCAGCTAATTCCATATATGTTGCATTCGAGTGCACGTAGCAGATGGGCATTTCGCCCACGCATGACACGCTTTGGCAATGAGAATACATCATGACAATCTGTAAGTAAGAACTTACAAGAATTATAGAGCAGTCAATGCTGTCCGTGACGAGTACAGAGCCATCGTGACAGTGATGCCAGCGAGCGTGTATCGGATAACCTGCCACGTAAATTAACTCGGGATCAAACAATTGGCTCACGGAGGATGATGCGTAGGAATATGATTGGTTATAAATGGCACTGGTAGATAGAATTCTGCAGATTGAATAATGTTGTGAAACTGACGCGAGTAAACGGGTTGTGTAACTGGAGGTTGATGGGTGCGTACGGTCCGATTCTCACCAGCCGTGGTGACAACGATCGAGAGAGAAGGTGAGCAAAGGCATAAACAAAACGCATACACAATCGACTACATGACGATCCAAGTTGGGTAGGTCAGCTTGGTGTTGGGAAAGGGATGGATGGACCGTGTGATCGTGTTGAATGAGTCACATGTAAGCCAAACAATTTTAACCTTCAATCACAGTAGCGAGCTAGCAAGAGAGAGAGAGAGGCGGCCCCTGTTTGGGGAGCTCGGGACCCTAAGAAGATGCTGCTGGTAAGAATCTAATTATAGCTTCTAGTTTATTTTCTGAATTCTAGACAGGGCCGGAGAGAGATGCGAGGGAACAAGGGAAATGCAGCCCAAAGGAGATGCACCATCAAAGCCTATCCACTGAGGCCCAGTCTAAGAAGAACTCGCAAATTGGCTGCCCACAGATGGTTGTCTTTCCAAATTGCATTTCTCCTCCATCCGGGCATATTCAGCATTCAGGTGTCAACAAGATAACAAATGTGTGCAAGCCTATATGAGTATCAGAACTGAATTCATTCTTCACAGATACTACTGAAAAGAGCGAGAACCAATTAACATTAGGTAATAACCAACCAACAGTCTCAACTCTTCAAGGAATGTCAAATCCGAAGATGAAACACGCAGCCAAGACAATGCTTGAAAGTCGAAGCATGACTTCATAAGAAAAGCAAATTTCTGATCCGCCGCGCACAACCTAGCAGCTTGCGGTGCATATAAAGTGGCAGTGATTAGCGATCAACATGGAGTATTTTCTGCTATATGCTTACTGTTTGTCAAATAGCCATGTAACAGTGAAATCCAAGTTTGATCTGTCCCAGTTACAAATACTGCGACCTAAACTACGGGTGACTGGCACAGGGCATCACAGCTCTCACCATTTCCTATACTAACACAACTAAATTGCACCAACAGCAACATATTCCAAATTTCAAAGCGTTAACTATTAATCGATTGCAAGCTAATAATGACTAAAAGTAATTTGAGGAAACAATGAGGCACATGCAATGGTTCCCAACATAGTAACATGGTCAATAAACTGCTAGTAGAACTGATATCAAACTAACATAGTCGTTAAGCAGGCAACTTAGCATCTTTAAGCATGAAAAACAAAACAGTTTTTTCATCGACCAAAACAAGACCACTGTATCAATAACAGGCAGTTCAACTCTTAAAAGTAACCCATCAAAACAGATAATTAAGCCAAAAAGGATCTAGCTTGCAACCTGAAGAGAACCCTTCAAGCAACAGTAGCTTCTGCACTATTCTCAACCTCACCACCTGCAGCAACAGCTACATTGTTGGCCTCTGCCTCTGCGGCTGCATCCATCTCCTCTGCAGTAGCATCAACATCATCTGATGGTGGCCGAACCTGCTCCTCCTCCGGAAGTGGCTCTTCCACATAGTCATTCTCAAATGCATCAGAAGGCACCTCATAGATCCTCACCTGTGGCTTCGCCGGATCTTTTACGAGCACATACTTGCCCTCCTCAAACTTCATGCAGATGTCCACAATCGACTTGACAATTCCCCACATGTTTGCTGTGTTGAGGTTGATCTGTGTAGCAAAATCTCTTGGCTTGTACCCCATCACAGTGAGTATGGTGTGGTTATAGTGATCACGGGGGTGCACGCGTGACACATAACCCAACTTCATCATGTCAGCACCAGCAAGCAAAGCCTGGCAAGTCCAGCGGGCAAGTTTGTTGGCATTGTTCTTGAGCTCTGTAGCGAGCACAGCACCACGCTGTGTCTCAAGCTTCTGCCTCCAGTCAACGCCAGTAATCTTAGGATCAAACTCATTGAGCGCATTGAGAGTAAGGAACTGACGACCACCGCCTGGATCAGCATTCACAGCATGCACTTCACAGCGAGCAACAATGCTGATCTCATCATCCAGCTTCCAGCGCCGGTAGCGGTAGCCAACAGATGCTGCCTCCTCACCCTCAGAAGCAAATGGGTTAGGCTCATCAAAGGTAACCTTCTCATCATCACGAAGCAGCACCTGCTGCGAGAAGTTCTGGTTGATGTAGGTAGCCTCGACAGCCAGGGAGTGTGCCGAGTTGATATCATCCTTGTTTTCTGGGAGCTGCTCCTGGGCAGTCTCGTTGACAGATAGCAGATCGAGCTGGGAACCATCACGCTTGTCAAAGAACAGCTTGTTACCGACACGTTGCACGACAATGTCCCATGAGTGGATGCTGCGGGGCGTGCACATAAGCGCCGAGAGGATGGCGTCGGTAGCAAATACCGTGGCTTTGTCCTCCTCGGCGAGGCGGCGGATGACAGGGTCGTCAGTGGTGGTGACCTTGAAGAAGTTGCGAGACTTGAAGCGCTCCAGACGGCGTGCAGCCTTAGGGTTGACACGATCGAAGGCGCGATCGTAGTACTCAACGGCGCCGCATAAGAGGAGGTCCTCGGGCTGGTCGGTGACGGAGAAGGAGAGCTTGCTAAAGTTGGCGAAGGGGATCTGCTCACGCATGGTCCAGTCAGGCTGGATGTCGACGGATGGCTTGGCCGACGAGGATTGGTTGCCGCGGAAGCCGTGGTGGTGGTGGGAGCGGTTGTTTTGGAAGTGGCGCTCGCGGCGGGCGCGCTCCTTCTCGGCCTCGCGGCGGCGCGCCTCCACCTCCTCGTCGCGGCGCTGCGGGAGCTGCGGGCGCTGGTTGAATCGCCACTTGGGGCCGAACCGCGGGTGGCGCGGGGGCGGCTTGGCGTCGACGAGGCGGAATGAGGAGTCCTCCGCGGAGGCGGCGAGGGAGTCGTCGAGGGAGGTGAAGTCGAAGACGGAGTCGCGGGAGGCGGCGGCGAGGGCGGCGGGGCCAGCGGGGTTGCGCGTCCAGTCGGCGATGCGGCCCAGCTTGTCCGAGCGGGAGAATGGCGCGAAGGGGATGGAAGCCGCGGCGGCGCCGCCGCCAAGGGACGCCGGCGCGGGCGCGGTGTCGGGAGGGCCCCAGCCTTCCGGGTTGAAGGCGACGACGCCGACGTCGAAGCCCATGGTGGTCGGCGACGGTGGTGGCCTGGATCCGGTCGGAGGCTGCAGGTGGCGGCGCGAGGGTTTGGGTTGGGGAAGGAAGAGGGGAATTTAGGGTTTGGAAATAAGAAATTTTCTAATATTTAAGGGGCATGGACTTGGCGACTTGGAGCCCGGTCCACTTATCTTCTGGGTGGCCCACACGAAGCCCATCAGGAGTCTCGATACGTCGATACCTGATTATTACAATGGATTAGTTCTGAAGTTCTTGTTCAGCCTGGTCTTTGACAGCGTTTCGAAAGTACTAATTCACTTGACCATGCCTGGAACAAATGCTTCATTCGGAGATAGTGTCAAAATTTCTATGAATTCGAGTTGGCAAGTCAAAATATCGATCTGAGTTGATAACACATTAACAGCAAAGTAAAACCTTCCATCTGGATCAAGAGAGTAATCCCCACAGTTCAAATAAACGAACAGGAACCGGCTCAGCACAATACCAGAACCAGAAGTAACAAGCAATGCACGTCGAAAAGCTTATATATATTAAAATGCTTCTTCAACAACCCAGTCTCAGACTATTCTTGCATTATTAGCACAAAGGGTTGCCACTCTCCAAGTTTCATTTTGTTGACCTCAGATATTCAATGCCACAACAGCGCCTGTTGCAATTCCGTCTCAGATTGTTACATGTATCAAACGTGGAGCAACAATTTGTGGACGATACCATGTCTCAAAAATGACTTCAAAAACTCAGCTCAACCTCACAGGGCACGAGCATTACAAGGCAATGGAGTACTTATTACTGAAGTAACAAATTGGCATGCGCATAGCTGCTGGCAAAATCTCGAACAAAAACACCACTCGTTATACTCATCTCGTATTCTAAACTCCGTATGGTGGTTTCACAATGAAACTTGGAAGACCGGTTCAAAAAGAAAACACTCATTTCTCGTCCTTGCTCTCGTTGGGTTCCTGGTTATGGTGTGCATCCTCAGTGGGTGAGTTACCCTCTGCAAGGCACAAGTGATGCTTGTAAAAATGACAAAATGGATCTTCAGAATTGCCATTTTGGTGGATTATAATGTAGCATACCTTCGTTGTCAACAGATGCATGAAGAAATCGACGTGAACGAGCTTGCTGTTGAGTAGGCTGAAGGAAGATTGTGAAATGTAAGCCAACAAGTGAATGCGGTATGCATATTAACTTGACAGAAAAAAGATATCAGCTACATCACGAAAAGATGTCAAAGGGTAAAGGAAATGTATGACATATACAGTTACTCCATTCAGTGGCACTATGGTTACTGGGCAAAAAGCAAAGCATGGATAAACATTAGGTAGATATCAATCTTAATCATCCAGTTTGACTTTGTCATGTGGGGCCGCGCCTATACCAGGAGACGGCGCGCGCGTGATGTCCGCAGGGCCGCGGAGGGCGCACCAGCGAAGGCCGCGGGCGTGGTCACCGAGCATGCAGGGCGTGCTGATTAGGAAAGTAGCTAGGAAGGAATAGCGTAGATCAAGGGGGCTAAGATTTAGGAGCAATTGACTCCAGGTTACTATGGCCGGATGGCCTATATATCCCTGTAATCAGTCGATGATAAGCAAGGGAGAATTAGCCTAATCCTCTCTCCTTCTTCCTCTAAACAAAGCGGGTGCTGAGGGGTAAAACCTCGCCCAACCACGGATCGCGGCTACGAGCTACGTAGCCGGGGTCCTGCTACCCTATCCCTCGGCGCCCTTGACAACCTGGTATCACGTTCCAGGCCTTCCTCTTCCTCTTCCACGCAGCCGCAACAATCATCCACCGCTCCGGCCATCCCGCAACACACCGCTGCCATGGGGGACGCCAGCGACAAGGACGTGACGCCCTCGCCACCAAGCTCCAGTTCCTGCAGGCCGCCATCGAGGCCAACTCCCAGGCGATCAAGCGCCTGGCTCCGAGCCAGCCTCCATCGTCGGGCTCGGGCTCCACGTCCGCTTCCGGGGAGCACCACAACGACCGGCCGCCGCAGTTCCAGAAGTTGGATTTTCCGCGGTACGATGGCAAGTCCGACCCCCTCATCTTCATTAACCGTTGCGAGTCGTACTTCCACCAGCAGCGAATCATGGAGGAGGAGAAGGTATGGATGGCATCGTACAATCTGGAGGAGGGTGCCCAGATGTGGTACATCCAAATCCAACAGGATGAGGGTATCCCATCGTGGCGCCGCTTCAAAGACTTGCTCCACCTCCGCTACGGTCCTCCCCTCCGATCCAACCCCCTTGGCGAGCTGGCAGCGTGCAAGCGCACGAGCACCGACGAGGAGTACCAGGATCGCTTTCAGGCGCTCCTGCCTCGCGCAGGCCGACTGGACGAGGAGTAGCGGGTCCAGCTTTTCACCGCGGGTCTCCAGCCGCCGCTCAGCTTCGACGTCGAGGTGCACAATCCTCAGACGCTCGCCGGCGCCATGAGCCTCGCGCGCAAGCTCGAGCTGCGGGACCGGTACGCCGCGCCTCCACCGCGCGCGCCGTCTCGGGCCCTTCTTCCGGCGCCCGCACCGCGACTCGCCCTGCCGGCGCCGCCCGCTGCCCCACCGACTGCTCCGGCCACAATCACCGTGGAGGGCCGGCCCGTCCGCCGTCTCACCCAGGCCGAGCAGGAGCGTCGGCGCCTCGGCCTCTGCTACAACTGCGACGAGAAGTTCGGGCGCGGGCATAACCAGGTCTGCAAGCGTCTATTCCTGTTGGACGGCGCTGTGGATGACGAGGCGGACGTTCAGGAGCCCTCCGAGCCGGACGCCGCCATGGAGACCCCCCACTTCTCCCTCCACGCCATCGCCGGCGTCCGCTTCAGCGACACGATGCAGCTTCGCGTCGAGCTGAGTGGCACCTCCCTCGTCGCGCTCCTCGATTCGAGCTCCACGCACAACTTCATATCCGAGGCCGCGGCGCAGCGCACGGGACTTCCACTGCAGCACCGTCCTCGCCTGACAGCTACAGTCGCCAACGGCGAGCGCGTGTCCTGCCTCGGCGTCATTCGCCAGGCCGCGTTCACCGTCGACGGCGACGTGTTTTTCGCTGACCTCTTCGTCCTGCCACTTGCGGGATATGATGTCGTCCTGGGCACGTAGTGGCTCGCGACGCTGGGACCCATCCTCTGGGATTTCAGCGCTCGGACGATGACCTTCAAGCAGCTGGGACGCGAGGTCTGTTGGCATGGGCTGGCCGGTTCGGACGCACCCGGACTTCACGCAACCACGGCCAGCGCCTCCCTCCTAGACGAACCCCTTGCCTCCTTCGACGACGTCTTCGCCGAGCCACACGGGCTGCCTCCGCCTCGCGGCCGCGACCACAGCATCCATCTTCTCCCTGGCTCGCAGCCTGTGGCGGTCCGGCCCTACCGGTACCCGGCGACGCACAAGGACGAGCTCGAGCGGCAATGTGCCGCCATGCTGGATCAGGGGCTCATCCGCCGGAGTTCGTCGGCGTTCTCCTCCTCGGTCCTCCTCGTCAAGAAGGCCGACGGCTCGTGGCGCTTCTGCGTCGACTACCGCGCCCTGAACGCGATCACCGTCAAGGACGCCTTCCCCATTCCGGTGGTCGACGAGCTGCTCGACGAGCTCCACGGCGCCAAGTTCTTCTCCAAGCTCGATCTGCGCTCGGGCTACCACCAGGTCCGGATGCGTCCGGCCGACATCGCCAAGACGGCGTTCCACACACATGAGGGGCTCTACGAGTTCCTGGTGATGCCGTTCGGGCTGTGCAACGCCCCGGCCACCTTTTAGGCTCTCATGAACGACGTCCTTCGGACCTTCCTCCGCCGGTTCGTGCTTGTCTTTTTTGATGACATTCTCATCTACAGCACCACATGGGCGGACCACCTCCGGCACCTCCGCGCCGTCCTCACAGTGCTGCGTCAGCACCGACTCTTCGTCAAGCGCTCTAAGTGCGCGTTCGGGGTCAACTCCATCTCCTACATCGGCCACATCATCTCCGAGGCCGGCGTGGCCATGGACCCAGCCAAGGTGCAGGCGATCCATGACTGGCCTCCACCCCGCTCAGCACGCGCGGTGCGCGGGTTCCTTGGGCTCGTGGGGTACTACTGCAAGTTCGTCCACGACTACGGCGCCATTGCAGCACCCCTCACGGCACTCCTCAAGAAGGAGGGGTTCAGCTGGAACGACGACGTTGCTGCAGCCTTCATCGCCCTCAAGGATGCGGTCACGACGGCTCCAGTTCTGGCGCTGCCGGACTTCGCCAAGCCGTTCGTCGTCGAATGCGATGCCTCCACCCACGGCTTCGGGGCGGTGCTCATCCAGGAGAAGCACCCGGTCGCCTACTTCAGCCGGCCCATCGCGCCGCGGCACCGTTCCCTCGCTGCCTACGAACGGGAGCTCATCGGCCTCATCCACGCCATCCGCCATTGGCGTCCGTACCTCTGGGGCCGACGCTTCCTGGTGCGAACGGACCACTACAGCCTCAAATTCCTCCTCGATCAGCGCCTGGCGACGATCCCGCAACACCACTGGGTCGGCAAGCTACTGGGGTTCGACTTCACCGTCGAGTATAAACCGGGCGCCACGAACACGGTGGCTGATGCACTATCGCGCCGCGACACGGCCGAGGGCGCTGTGTTGGCCATTTCCGCGCCCCGCTTCGACTTCATCGCACACCTTCGCCAAGCTCAGGCCACCGACCCAGCCCTCGTTGCCATGAAGAACGAGATCAGCGCCGGCAGCCGCACGTCGCCGTGGTCATTGCTCGACAACATGGTGACGTTTGCCGGCCGCCTCTACATCCCGCCGGCGTCACCTCTGCTGCAGGAGATCATGGCCGCTATCCATGAGGACGGCCACGAGGGTGTGCAGCGCACTGTGCACAGGCTTCGCCGCGACTTCCACTTCCCCAACATGCGTCGCCTGGTGCAGGACTTCGTCCGCGCCTGTACCACCTGCCAGCGCTACAAATCAGAGCATCTTCACCCGGCCGGCCTACTCATGCCCCTACCAGTACCGCAGACCGTCTGGACAGACATCGGCCTCGACTTCATGGAGGCACTGCCGCGCGTTGGGGGGCGGTCGGTCATCCTCACGGTGGTAGACCGCTTCAGCAAATACTACCACTTCATTCCCCTGTCGCACCCGTACACTGCCGAGTCCGTGGCGCAGGCTTTCTTCGCTGACATTGTTCGCCTACACGGGGTGCCGCAGTCCATGGTGTCCGACCGCGATCCGGTGTTCACCTCGACGTTCTGGCGCTGATGCGTCTCATGGGCGCCAAGTTGCACATGACGACTGCTTTCCACCCCCAGTCCGACGGCCAGACGGAGGTAGCCAACCGCGTCATCGTCATGTACCTGCGCTGTTTCACCGGCGACCGCCCCCGCCAATGGCTACGGTGGCTGCCCTGGGCCGAGTACGTCTACAACACGGCCTATCAGACTTCACTCCGGGACACGCCGTTCCGTGTGGTGTATGGCCGCAATCCACCGACCATCCGCTCCTATGAGCCGGGCGAGACGCGCGTGGCTGCCGTCGCCAAGACCATGGAGGACCGCGATGAATTCCTCGCCGACGTCCGTTATCGTCTGGAGCAAGCCCAGGCGGTCCAGAAGCACCACTACGACAAGCTGCACCGTCCCATCTCCTACAGGGTGGGTGATTGGGTTCTGCTTCGCCTACGGCACCGTGCTACCACCTCCCTGCCCCAAACAACCACAGGGAAGCTCAAGCCGCGTTTCGTCGGGCCGTACCGCATCTCCGAGACGATCAACGACGTTGCCGCACGTCTGGCACTTCCCCCGCGCACTCGCCTCCACGACGTGTTCCACGTCGGCCTCCTCAAGAAGTTCGTCGGCGTTCCACCGGATGCTCCACCTCCACTGCCGGCCATCCACCACGGCGCTGCTGTTCCAGAACCAGAACGCGCGGTCCGCACTCGCTTGGCGCGTGGGGTCCGCCAGGTGCTCATCCACTGGAAGGGGGAAACAGCCGCGTCCGCTACCTGGGAAGATATGGACTCCTTCCGCGACAAGTACCCGGCGTTCCAGCTCGAGGACGAGCTGTTAGTCGAGGAGGGGAGAGATGTCATGTGGGGCCGCGCCTATACCAGGAGACGGCGCGCGCGTGATGTCCGCAGGGCCGCGGAGGGCGCACCAGCGAAGGCCGCGGGCGTGGTCACCGAGCATGCAGGGCGTGCTGATTAGGAAAGTAGCTAGGAAGGAATAGCGTAGATCAAGGGGGCTAAGATTTAGGAGCAATTGACTCCAGGTTACTATGGCTGGATGGCCTATATATCCCTGTAATCAGTCGATGATAAGCAAGGGAGAATTAGCCTAATCCTCTCTCCTTCTTCCTCTAAACAAAGCGGGTGCTGAGGGGTAAAACCTCGCCCAACCACGAATCGCGGCTACGAGCTATGTAGCCGGGGTCCTGCTACCCTGTCCCTCGGCGCCCTTGACAGACTTCATGCCAATATAAGATAGTATCAACCCTACAAGGTAAGTACATTCTAACAAGCAATGAGCACCTGCAATTTTGGTCGAAGTGCTTCAAGTGGTCCTTTAGGTTTTTGAGGATGTCCTCCTTGCTGCAGCAAGCCAAGATCAGGTGAGTGAAATTTTACTGAAAGCTGCATTACTTGTCTAGAAGCATGACATCAAAGTTAGTTTTCCTTTTTGAAACAGCATGGCAATACCTTCCCCAAAGCCCAATCAGCAGAATCAAAGTAAGCTCGCTCATGATCCTGAAAAAACAATTTACATTTTCAGCATAGGTAAAATAGCATAGATATGGACATAATATTAAATCAACTTCTCTGACTGTTTTATATATAGATGATGTACATTCTATCTGTATAAGAAGGTGAATCACATTTTAACGCAATGATGGTAACCTTGGCTAAAAGAGCTGGCTTTTTGGGAACTATTCCTCCATACTTTTTCTTGATTGCTGCTTCCTGCAAATGCCCAGTTAAGTTACACAGTATGAAAGAAGGTGCTAATGATTAATATCACAATTGTTAACAAAACAAAATACCTCTTCTTGAGACGAAGGCATCACCTCTTTTTCATTTTGGCTGGCAATTTCTACTTTCTCATCTGAAGCATCTCCTTCAGGCTTCACATGACCAGATGTATCATCAGATGGCTTCCCCGACATACTGACAAGCTGCACCGAGTCAGATCCTTATGAGATAATATACCCCAAAGCTACCAAAATAATTTGGATAAACACTAGGACATTCACAAATGGGAGAGGAAATCTGAAGCAATCATGGAATAAAATTGAACAATAATGTAGAAGTATGAGGAACATGCCTGAGTAACTAAGTTTCAAGAATAACTGTAATGTGCACAGGCAATATTTTTGGCAGTATCAATGGATGGAGGGTAGGCACAGCAATTGACGCATCTTATTTGCACAAAGAATGTAGAAACCAAACGTGCTAGTCCACATTGCATAACTTTCTAACAGTTATTTGCATATGTTCTAGAATTGAATTTATCATCAATATCAGACTATCAACATGTTATTTGCACCAATATTGGCATATTGCTCCTCAAAGAGGTACCGGAACAACTAGAAAACTGCATAAATGACTGGATAAGAGTAGATCAACCTGGATGCTGTATAAATGCACAGAAGTTTTTCAAGACATCAAATGAGTTATCAATGAATTGAACAATTATAACAGTGTGATGGTTTATCATACTAATTGGGAAAAACAACAGTGGTATAGAAGCGTAAACATATTCTGAAATCGCTTATGACTGTTAGTATGTTATGACCTACCAGACAACTATACAGAAAAACATTTCTTCTTTTCTTTCATGTTTTGACTTGTTTGTTTAAATGGAAAAAGCAATGGACGGGATCTAAACAAGAGCCCTGAGATCCCTCTTCAACCCCGAGTTTTAAGTTTTTCTTTACCACCTATGTTTTGCAGTAGCGCACATTTGCTTGTGAATCGAGACTCGAGAGTCAGCTCCTGAGCTGTAAACAAGCAAAAAAGTTCTCGCCAAGAGCAGATTTACAATGGTGCAGATAGCAAATGTTCAGCAATTATGAACTGTATTCACTTGCAACAACACTACAAAAAGCTGCAATATTGCCGGCTACTGTTCAATGCAGTCATATAAATTATAGGCCAAAGAACCAGATTACACTTAATGTAGCACAACTCTTGTGAAAAAAGTATCTAAAATGGATATGTTAGATAGCAGCTAAAAAGGATCTACACATAGGCCTTAATTTCCCCTGTTGATCTGGAATCAAAACACACTCCGGAAGATGCTTATGGCAACCTACAGCACGAAATAGATTTGAGAGCTAACATAGCATGAGTCAGACAGCAAATCGAGAAACTAAAAGTAATTTTAACGTGTGCCTAGTAGCGACGAACCAATCCAAGTAGCGAGACTCCATGCGAACCTAACGGTGGCCGTGTTCATTCAGCTCAACCCCCATTTTTCTTTTTACAAATAAACTGCTAGTATTCGTAACTCTGCCATGCAGCAAGCAAATCTGCAACAAGGTGGTTGGATTGGACGGTAGAAAGATTTGGATCGGATTGGGCACAGAAAATTCAGAACAAATCCCTCCAAACAATCCAAGCAAGGAGTTCATCACCAACGACAGAAATCAATCCACGGCCAGGTAGCGGAGAGGCGGAGGATTTGGAGGGAAGGATACCTTCGAGACGAGGTGGGCGCTTCGGTGGAAGGAGACCGCTGCAGGCCGGGAGGCGGTGAGAGGGATCGATGGGGAGCCAATCGCCGCAGGCAGGGCGCAGCAGCCGTCACGTGGAGGGAGAAGAGGACGGTGCCGGAGAAAGAATGGCTGGGAATGGGGGCTCGTGCCCTCTGTTTCCTCAGCCAACGGCACACGGTGCCGTTCCGTGCATCCACCGTCGTCATAAATCAAACGGCCAGTATTTTACCCATTCATAAAGAAATATGTGTGACTTGTTCGGCCAGTTTGAAACTCGTGAAACAGATGAAATGGCGGACGATTGAATAATCTATTGTTTACAGGGTCTTATAAATCACTATTATTATAAAAATAAATAGTGTTTCTATTAACTTTTTTTTATGACATTACCATGACATCAGCATCAGCGTCCGATCCAACTGCAGGACACGAACGCGTCAGGCGATAGCACGGACGAGCCAAGGAAGAGAGGATAAGGGGGACGGACCAACAGCAGGGAGCCCACGGTTATTTTTCTAGTTTTATATAATATAAGTATCACGAAGAGTTTGGAAAAAATAATCTAAGCAATGCTGCTATTTTTTTTGGAAAAAGCTGTTTTTGGATCTTGGCGCGAATAATCCGCTTGATAATTTATAATTCAGTTTTAGCTAAACCGAGCAGAAGTCTTTAGAGGAGAAGCCGGTTCATATGATGTCCAACAGCAGAAGTACAACTGCATCAAGAAGCGTAGTAAATGATCGTAAACTCGTTTTAAGATAACGGGAAATTAACCTCTAGGCCTCCGTTCATCGTAGATTAGTTGTGTTAAACTAACATAAAATATTGTGAGGGTTTTATAAACAGGCTATATTCATCATTATGTAAAGCAATATCAGCACATCATGGGGATAACTCCAGAGTCCAGAAGCAACGAATGAAGAAATTGGCCATCAGCATGCGTCGGTATCTAGGCCATACTATTAAGCATCAATTGTTTGTCAGATTTGTACATATAAAAACTTTGATTCAACATTGCCAAAGAGATCTAACAAAGGAGAAAACCTCTAATCACTAAAGAACACTATTTTCTTTAGATAGGCCCCTTTGGAACCAAGGATTTTTTAAGTAATTTCAGAGGATTGAGATCCTATTGGAAAATTTTCGATGATGCCCTTTGGACTGTAGAAGTGGTTTCTAAAATTCCTATAAAGATTTCTTCCTTTCCTCCGCTTTTTGGAGGATTCCAAACATTTAATCAAAGCTTAGGCCTCATCTGGAACACAGGATTAGAAAAAATACAGGAATAGAGTAGGAATGCATATATAAAACAAAGGACGTCAAAATATAGGGAAAAAAATATGTTTGGAGCACAAGAAATTGATAAAAATGCAGGAATCTTACTAATCAAGTGTTAAATAATGTTCCTCAAAATGTACTCAATGATGGCCATTTGGTCCTCTTCATGCCTTGATTGCCTTGGACTTAGCAAAGGAAAGGAAAAAATAGGTCTAGATGGATGTTGAAATTCCTATGGAATTGTTAGCAAAGGAAATAATTCCTTTACTTTTCCTACCCTCAGTTACTTTGTTCCAAAGGGATGAATAGTGGAATTTTCCATAGGACTTAAAATCATATGTTTTTCCTCCAGAAATCCTTCAAACCAAAAGCGGCCTTAAGTTTTGCATTTCCTTTTAAGAGGTCCAAGACAACATGTCTCTTTTATCTCTCCTCTTTTGTCCATTCCAATGAAGTAGTTCTTTCTCTATTCCAATGAAGGTTCTTTCTCTATTCCAATGAAGTAGTTCTTTGAAAATTCCTGTCGTTTTCCTATGAAGTAGCTGAACGCCTTC
Organism: Oryza meyeriana var. granulata; assembly: GCA_003991445.1. NCBI lineage: Eukaryota > Viridiplantae > Streptophyta > Magnoliopsida > Poales > Poaceae > Oryza > Oryza meyeriana. Next base: position 170,304 of record RYFJ01001239.1, on the reverse strand, counting down.
TTCACTAAATTACTGTGTTTTCATTTCCTACAGGATTTGGCTAGTCATGACACTCGGTTCCTGTATTTTTCTTATTCCTACGTTTTTCCTATCTTGGGTTCCAAAGGAGCAATAAAGTAGTACTGCATCCCACTAAAAAACGGTACTAGTGTATCAAAATTTTTGGGCAAACCATACCATACATCACGATGTTTCAATACATATTTTCAGAAGCCGATCTCATAAATTACTTTTATCAAGGCTACAAAGTCTGACAGGATGTTGCATTACAAAGTTCTTATTTATCTGTACTATCTCCTGCAATGCCCACAATGAGGAGCAGCTGCTTGCCAACTTAATCTGACTCAGAACAGCATTATCAGAGGGATAACTGTGATGCAGATGATGGCCAAGGTTGCAATTATTGATCCCTGATCAAATGCTTTCCCTAAACCCCCAACCCTGGTGAAGTGCTGAAAAGCGAGATATCCAGCCAATGCCAAAGACAGTACTGCACCACCTTGAGTTCCCCTGTACACAGCAAATGGGAATTGGAGCATGAGCAAAAGGCAACAGCAATTTTCAGAATCAGGACATGAGCTGAAATTTTAAGATCTTATGGATAGAATTGATACATAAGTTTGTATTGCTATTTGCATAACGTACTATGATTGGCGTAAGGTTATTGCTTCTGTTAAGCCCCACAGGCAAAGACTGAAATTTCTTATGTTAATGTCATTCTGAACTTTTTCCAATTGTTTGTATTGGCTATTGATCTTATTTCCAAAACAGTGTGTGTTGCGCACCTCAGATTCATCAACTGGTAAGGAGCAACGCTCACAAGCAGCATCGTTGACAATGGAAGCTCCAGCTCACCTATGACAGTCAAGAGTAATTAATAAACATCTGAATTCAGGCTGGATGAAGGCACTTTAAATGAAATTGTTTTTAGCAGGACAAAAATGTTAATCATGAATAACCTTATAACATGATTTTTTTTGTTTCTGTACCTGGAATGAAGAAGAATAACCGCACCAAAAGAGCAAGAAAAGCGGTCCACTGACCATAGTCACTCCTACGATGAAAGTTGATCAATAAATTATGTAGGACTCAAGAGAGTGTCTTTTTTAAAATCAAAAAAGATCTAGTAGATCTGTTAACGAAGGAAAATATGTATTAAATGATTATTTAATGGGATAGCAGTGTCTTACTTGATCCATGAGATTACACTGCAAGGTGCTTGCAGAGCGAACAATGGCACAAGGAAAGATTTGTGTATGGCTGTGCCTTTAGCAAGCAATAGCACTCTGCAAAAAATGGATAAATGATCAAATAATAATCATAGAGTGCAGTGAATTCACACGGTGTATTTGTCACACAATCCTGAGTATTTGTGATAAAAACTAAACAATAGAAAATTTCGAAATATTGTAAATGTGCTAACTTGATATTTAAATGGTTATTAATCCTCGCAAGATGAATATATAAACATATAATTTGGGGTTATGTTCTTTTAGCTTTACATGGGAAATTATATGTGTTAACTTGAGTTTTTTTTAATTGAGGTTCACATGCTGTACTTTACTCGTTATAAAGAGATAACTTTTTTTTTAATTGAGGTTCACATGCTGTACTTTACTCGTTATAAAGAGACTAGCATATGATCCAGAAATGTAATGCACCTAAGTGGTGCCATGCCCTTTCAAATTTCAACAATCACCTCTCGAAGAAAAATTTCACCAATCAACATCGTCATGGTCACAGAGCAAAATGCACAACCGGATTGCGCATGTCACGATTCACAATCCGGTGGCAGCTAGAAACACACGAACTAACACTTGCACAGTTATTCACATCTCTCACGGGCAAAAGAACGAACATGTGCAAAACCCCAAAAGCGCCACGCTGTAGAACGGGTGAATCGCATCGCGCTATCCACTACCAAAAGTGACTTTGTGGTGGCTAGGGAAGGAGGAACTCACGCGGTGGCCCCGGCGGAGACCCATTGCATCGTCCGCGCGCTCAGGTGCGCCGACGAGTGGCACACGACGGCGGCACCCCGGCGACCGCTCGGCTGTCCCGCCCCCGCCCCCGACCCCGCGCCCAGCGGCTGCGGCTTCAACGGCAGCGAGGCGCATCCCCTGCACATCCATCACCAGACCAGCGTCAGTGTGAATAAATCCTGGGCATCCCACGCGCGAAAGGAGAGGACACACAGAGCGCGCATTAGCCCGGAGAGATAGCCTCACCTGAGCGCGCCCGCCCGCAGTGCGGCGGCGCCGACGACGGGGGAGGTCTCGCCGTTGTTCTTCCAGGACACCGCCCGCACCGTCTGCCGCAGCGCCACCACGGTGGGCGCCGCCGTCGGGACCGCGAGGCGCAGCGAGATGGACATCTCTTCTCGAATCCAAGAGAAGAAGCAGCAGCAGCTGTCGCGTCGCGTCGCGAACTGGGCGAGTTGTCTTTGTCGCCGTGTGTGAGTGACGAACTGGGCGGTGAGGTGGTGAGCTGCTGCTGTTATTGAAGCCGTGGCACGGGTCACCGTGACCGTCCACGTGTCGGGTCGGCTGCGCGGCGACGGCCCACGAGAGGCCTCACGTTCCTCGCTTGCCGTGCGCGCCGGCTTCGAGGGTGGGATGGCGTGATCTCGTCTTGGATCTGAGCTCCGCGGCTGGCTCGGCGAGTTGATCGCGTAACGAGAACGGCGACGTGGCGTGGCGGACGGGTGAGCGAGCTAGCCGAGCGCGAGGTTTGCTGCGGCAGCCATGATTTCTAGTGATTTCTTTCTGTTTTTCCTCTTTTCTCGAGAAAAACTGCTTGGTCTTAGATTGGGTTCGTTTTTACACATTAGCTACTGCCATGATTGTTTGTTAGTATGTTTTTTAAACTGCTAAACGGTATGTTTTTAAATTACTTTAAAAAATTAAATAAATCTATTTTTTAAATTTGTAATAATTAAAACTTAATTAATTATATATTAATGACTTTGTCTCCTTTAAGTACGCTAAAAATCACAGTCTATTCCTTAGATTCGAAGGTAGCCTTAGGCGGTGTTCAGTTCTACTTTTAAGTTTTACAGATTCTCTCTTTTTCGTAAGTATGCTTTTCGAATTACTAAGCGGTATTTTTTTAAAAAAAATTCTATATGAAACTATCTTAAAAAATTAAATAGATTTTTTTAAGTTTTTAATAATTAATACTTAATTAATTACGTGCTAATACTGTTTCTCTTTTAGCAAAAGCTGTGTGAACGCCGCCGTCACCTGATGCAGTTCGTGGTTGTATTGGGCCGGACCGGATGCAACCACAAGTTGGTTTACCACGAACGGGCTGTCTTCGGCCGGACCATGTGTTCGTCTTCGGCCGGCGCTGATCTGGTAAAAGGCCTAAAACCATTACAGGGCCGTGCGGTTCGTGTCGTTCCCGGGTGGGCCTTGGATGAGACAGACATGAATTTTTTTATTTTTATATTTTTTTAAAAAATATTTACAAAAGTATATTTTGTTTTAAAATTTTACAAAAATATACCCTCAACGTCCTCTAGGAGAGCGGCAAGGGGCTGTCTGTAAAATAGCCAGCCACGGGGCCGATCATTTTACAGATGACCCCCTTGCCGGCCAGCCATTTTATAGACAGCCCCTTGCCGCCCTCTTAGAGAGTGGTTTTTGGGCGGCTAGAGGGCTGCCTGTAAAATGGCCACTTCTTTTGTTTTTTTCTTTTTTTTGGCACCTTTTGTGTTTTTTTAATTAGGAACTCAAGAACAGCAAAATCTTAAGAAGTTACAACTCAAACCGATGTAAGATGTGGCATGTAGAAATTTGTGAACGTGTTTTAAAACCCGTGCTGAAACTTCGGACCTCGAAAACTCAATCTTCTTGGCCGAATTTTGTAAAATTTTTTTGGACAAACCCGGCGAAGCAGGGAAGAACCTTCTGAGAAATTTTCTGTACATGTCCGTAGAGTACTTATTTGCTCGATTCCGAGACCATATACGAAAGTTATGTATGTTTTAAGGTAGGTAGCGCGTTAGGGTTCTTCCACTAGGACTTTTGTAAATTTTTCAGACCAACTTAAAACAAGCATAGCTTTCGTATACGGTCTCGAAATTGGGCAAATAAGTACTTTACGGGTATCTATAGAAAATTTTTTAGAAGATTCTCCCCCGCTTCGCCGGGTTTGTCGGAAAAAATTTTGTGAAATTTGGCCGGGAAGATTGAGTTTTCAAGGTCTGAAGTTTTAGCACGAGTTTTAAAGCACGCTCAATTTCTACAGGCCACATCTTACATCGGTTTGAGCTGCACATTCCTAAGGTTTTACAGTTCTTGAGTTCCTAGTTGCAAAAAACACACAAAAAGTACCGAAAAAAACAAAAAAGAACGAAAAAAAGAACAAAAGAAATTGCCATTTTACAGACGGCCCCCTGGCCACCCAAAAACCGCCCTATAGGAGGGCGGCAAGGGAGTCGCCTGTAAAATAGCCGGCCGTTTGCAAACGTGCTGGCGGCTATCGGCTGTCCGGCCTACGGCCGTCAACCACATCATCAAATCACACTTTGGGAGGGCGTTGGTGGTATATTTTTATAAAATTTTGAAACAAAAATATACTTTTGTAAATATTTTATTAAACAAATATAAAAATTAAAAAATTCGACAGACATCAAGTTCGTCAGAGACCTGTGACGGTGGGTGTGGCCGTGTGGGTCGTCACGTGTAGCCGTGGTTTTTATGCACGCATTAATTACAACATGATATGATTGATGATTGTAATCTGCTCATTAATATAGACAGGGATTTCCCGGTCTTAAAAAGGCATGCCCTAGTTTGCAATAGAATCAACGCAGTTTAGTTTGTTTCGTTTGGTTTTCTAAATATTACACCGAGTTGTTAATAAAATTGCACATATGATGATAAAGTACTCATCTTGTTCTAAAATATAATTATTTTTAACATTTAAACTTTGGCCTGACATATAATCACTTCTACATCTACTCCCTCACATTAACATGTTACAATCATCTCTTATTTAATTTCTTCATTTCTTTGTCTTAACCGAATACAATCATCTCTTATTTAGTTTCACATCTTTTTTAAGTACCATATATTGGTCAAACGTTTAAAAAAATAAATTCATCGAACGATTTTTTCTGGATCCAAATGCCAAGATACAAATTATTACATACAGTTACATGTATTTATGATTGTGTTACATAAATTTATAACTAACGCTGCGCGTGATCGATAATAACAACTATAACAAGTTAAAAGTACAATTACAAAAGTTGAAAGTGCAATTAGGAACTCATTTCCTCCATCCCAAATCTTAAAATTTCATCAAACGGCCAGCATTGTTGTTTGACAGAATAAAAAAAATTAAACGTTTGATCAATAGTAAATCTGTTTTCTTTAATGTCCGTGAAAACCCAAAAATTGCTGATATTTTGGAATGGAATTAGCATACTCACAATTTCTTTTTTTTATCAATTAAGCTCTTGTGATCAAACAAATTTTGTCACGCTACTATTATTCACACTGCACGAGAAAACATTTTCTCATTAGCATGTTGTCATAGAGCGGCCAACGCTTCACTTCGGTTTTAAAGACCAGTGGCGAAACAAGGAATTTTGAAAAGTTTTGACTAGCCCAACTAAAACCATTGCATTATAGATATTTTGCCTTGGGTGGCCCTAGTCCAGGCACACATGCATGGGATTCAATATTAGGTCAACACAAACTCATTAGAACCTGACACCGGTACCTTACTGGACGTAATTGAAGTACAATACTGTGCATTACTCTTGTGCGTTATGCCCACAAACATACCTCTTTCTTGTGCATCAGTATTGGCAATGAAAACGATGTCTCCTCCTCTTCAAGTTGCGATATCAATGATGCCTTCATGCCACATATAGGCTAGAACTACATGCCACAGATCAGTCAAAGATCACCTAGAAGGCACGCCTTATTGGATGGCACCAAGAGGACATTGCCTCCTCGTACAACAAGGATAACACCCTCACTGACCTCGCCAAACTTATTTAGCGTTATTGATAGGTTTGTACTGAATCTCTTAACACTAAGGTGGTGTTTTTATGTACTTATTTTGGTGGCTTATATAAGCTGCACGTAAAACGAAACATCATTAACGTATAATTAATTAAGTATTTACTATTAAAAACTTGAAAATTGAATTTATTTGTTTTTTAAAGATACTTTCATATATAAAATTTTTGCAAAAAACATACCGTTTATTGTTTTGGAAAGCGTGCGCATGGAAAACGAGAATATAAGCAAAGCAAAAGAAGTAGCGCCGAATGGCACCTAAGTCTACTCCGCTCTCTCCCAATGTGCATCATCTCTCTTTTTTAATAACATCAGTACATTACTACATTTGAGAAGTTAAAAATTCACCTTATATTAACAACAATCAAGTTAGAAATAGGATCATACTTGGTATGAATTGAGTCGAGATCTAGCAATTCTCTTGATATAATTTATTCTCGGAGACTTCTTTTAGAACCTACAAGGAATAGGATCCTACAAGTTGGGGTACATAGAAGAACTGTTTGTATGATTGTTTGACCTTTTATTTTTCAGTATTTCATACTGCCTTATTTATTTATTTTTTCTTTGCGAGTGCAAGATTATGTATGCTACACACTTGCTCATTGCACTCAGTATTTGTAATAAACGTTGTGACAAATATGAAAATTATAACTTATAGGAGCCAAACTAAGGCACCGATCGTAGGTACAAGGAGGGAGTAAAACCCATTTTGTTTTTTTTTTCATGAGTATGTTTTCTGAACTAATAAATGGTATTTTTTTATAAAATATATTTTCTGAACTAATAAATGGTATTTTTTTACAAAATTTTCTATATAAAAACTGATTAAAAAATCAAATAAATCTATTTTTTAAGTTTGTAATAATTAAAATTTAATTAATCATACGCTAATAACTTTTCTCGTTTTTTGTGCGTGGAAACTTTCACTCCCTCTTCACCTCCAAAAGCTGTCTAAGTTTATTTCCTACTCTGCTACGATTCACAGATTTTTTTTCTCACAATCTAGATTTCACGTAGATAGAAGTACCCCAAACAAAGATATGAATATAGAGCCCATGGGTAATTCCAGGTGACCTATCCAGGCAATTTTCAATTTTTGTGTAAGTTACTGCTAAACACGGCAGGAAAAAGTAAAGCCCCATATTTATTCCTCCTCCACAATCCATCGATCCATCCATCCACCCCAGCTATATAAAGCTCGGCGCACCGGAGGGAGGGGAGGAAGGGTTTTGGAATTAGGCCGCCGTTGCGTGGGAGAGCAAAGTGGAAGCAGCCGAAACCGAAGCTAGCCGCCACCGCGACACGCCGCCGCGCCGTACCGCACCACCGCGAGGCGCTCTCCTTCGCCCCAGGTCCCCAGGGGTTTCCCGCGCGCGGAGGAGGGGAGGAGGAGGAGGCGGGGGATCTCCGGCGGCGAGGATGACCGGAGGCGGCGCGGGAGGAGGGAAGGGGGCGGCGGCGGCGGCGGGCCCCGTCCCGGCGGCGTCGAGGAAGCTGGTGCAGAGCCTGAAGGAGATCGTGAACCGCCCGGAGGCGGAGATCTACGCGGCGCTGCGCGATTGCGGCATGGACCCCGACGAGGCGGTCAGCCGCCTCCTCTCCCAAGGTCGGCCCCCGTTTCCGCCCTCTTCGTCCCCTCCGCGCGCGATTTCGCGCTTATCTCGTTGTCTCCTCGCGGGTTCTTCCCTGGATGCGTAGGTGCCTCGAGTTCTCGTCGTTAGGGTTCTAGAAGATTATTTTACAACCGCGTGCCCCCTTTCCGATTGGGGCGATTCGTTACCTGTCGCCTTCATGGCTGCGCCCTGAGCGTTGGCACCACGGATGAGTGGGAAGGGTGTGCCTATTAGTTTTTTCTTCCGGAGCCTCCCGTCGAGTTTTCATGATTTATCCGTTTAGGTTTCTAGCATTTGATAGGTTTGGCCATTTGGGATTCCTCGGGCTCTTGTGAATCTTCTTCTCTTTGTACATTTTTAGGGTTCCTGTTTAGGTTTCGTGCTAATTTTTAACAGTGGCAAGCGTTTCCTATTCTGTACGGTTAGGTCGATGCTGCTTGTTATTTCTGGGAACCCGTCTCCTTTTGTTTCTTTTTCTTTCTGTTGTAGGAGAGAGTCGAGATTATTGGGAGGAAACAGATGAGTACTCAACTTCTGAACTTTGAAAGAAAGAATTATCAGTTGTTTCTTTGGTAGGAGTATGTAGGATCGAAGTAGTGGAACGAGTTCATGACTTGAGATTTGCTATCTGGGCCAATTTACCGACCTGTATATGAGAATACACCATGCTAAAGTTAGCTGCTAGACTGGGAAATATTGTGGTAACTTTAGCTACCGGGCTTGGAAAGAGTGGAAGCTTTAGATTGGGAAAGGAGGTGGACCCTCTGGCTTGTCATATTGGCCAAGTTTGAAAAGTGAAAACGTTTAGTATTGCTGTTGCTTCCAAAATAGTTATTTGCATTACCTCTGTGAAATTAGGATCTGCTGTTTCTGCAGGGTAGTTGTTGAGCTTTGTGTTCATTCTCGGGGACAGTATGTTAGGGGTTTTAGCGTGTTCATTTTGGCTCTTGTGGCTCTTTCCTGTGTTACAGTTCTGCATAATTTATGAAAAAGAATGTGTGCATCTCAGATTGTTCTATAGAAACATTCCATTATTAGATTTTAGGACATGTTAACCTAATAACCTATGGGCCAGTGTAACTCTATTATATGTATATGATCAAAAGGACTATTTAGATGATATTTACTGAATTTCGTTGATCATATCAGTGGAAGTAAGCCACTCAGGTCCGCCTTTAGCTTGTTTATATGGTAGTTTCAGATAACTTTTGGCTCCTGTATTTCTGTAGAAGTAAGTTTATGAGCTTGCAGTGATTTGTGATATTAGTCTTGGGCTCTTCTCCTTGTAAGGAGTCTTTTTATTACTTGAAACTGCATGCATTTCCTTTGATCTGGGAAGTTGAAGAAAGATTAGCTGTCCTAGCTCGACATAGTTGGCAGCTTATCTATTCCATCTATGACTTCTCCATGTATCTTAGTTTGTCTTTTACAACTTGGTACAGACGGCATTGTGTATTTGTGTTATAGCTTTTCTTAACACTGTTAGTCTCCAACTCTCCTCGACTCCTTGTAATTTATTGCTGCTAAGTTTATGGGTTTATGAGGGATAGTGGATGGGCCAGGAGTGGGAATTGCCACCTTAATACCTCATCTCTGTAGCATATAAAAGTCATAATACAGTTTCCTGAAATGGCATATATTTTTCATTTTGGGTTTTATGACTATTCCTTGCTTGTTCAGAGTTTATATGCTGTACTGTTACTACATATTGAATAGGAGTATCTTATTTGCAATACAAACACCCTTTTCTGAATTTCATCTCATATTATCATGCCAACTAGTATATTTTTGTCCTACATTCTTTTTTGTATGTCTTTGTTGATCATACCATCTGGTCATTTTTGGTCAGTTTAAGCTGTCTATATGTGGCAATGCACCCCAAGATAAATCACTTATATTTATTTCAGTTGCTCTGACAGTTATGTTAACATTGATATCTTGTGTACCACTTCTTTCAGATACTTTTCAAGAGGTAAAGAGCAAGCGCGATAAGAAAAAAGAGGTGTGCCCTACATCTTGCATTCTTTGCTTTATTTCATAACCAGCACTCAGCTTTGACTAGGTTGCTCCATACAACTTATTATCATCATTCATCAATAGCCATGAAGAAGACATTTTGTTCATGTAACAAAATTTCTGTCCGGTCGATTCCCTGCGTCTAAATTTAGCATACCGAACTAATCTTTTGGAGTTTTGGTTGTTGTTTGAAAATTCTCTAGCCTTGATGATCTTATAACTATAGTTATGGGCACTTACATAGGTCAAAGAGATTCCTGAGCCAAGATCTCGAGCGGCAAGTAATGCTGCCAGTCGAGGTGTAAGAGGCGGTGCAGATCGAGGTGGACGGAACAGTTCTTTTCACTCCAGCTCCATTGGTAATAGGAAAAAGCCATCAGTATCTTCTAGGTTATATTGGTTGTAATTCCTTTTCACCTTTTTTTTTCTTTTTAATATTCAGACAATGTGGCTTCAAGGTCAATCTCAGGGCCTGGGATGACATCAACCAATTCCACTCAGAAGCAAACAGTTCCAAGGTAAGAGAGCATATCCCTTTTGCTACATACTTTAAGAAGGGCTTTTACGGCAGGTCTATATTTTTAGAAGGCATAAACACTACTTGTGTCTTTTCTCTGAAACCTTTGTCTGTTTGCATTTGATATGCTCCTTTTGCATTATTGTTGATTCTACTGCTATGTGTAAAATTCCATGCAAACTGCATTTTTTTTTAACAAACAATTCTCTTGTTAGATGACTAACTCAATAGTTCACATGGTATGTATAATTCTTATCTGAGACTGTCATTTGTAATGTTGTGTTAGATACAAATGAACAATATCGTATCTGGATGAGCTTGGATGATGCATCACACATGACCGTTAATGCACAATCCAAATTTTATCTGATATATTGATGATTTCATTACGTTTTTTTTATTTCACTCTGGGGTATTCGTGCTCCTTTTTATCTGTAGTTCCTCTGTGAACAAAAGTGTGGTTGCTGATGGACCATCGGTACCACCACAATCGTCATCTGGGTTTCAGCATGGTTGGTCCGCGACGCCGGGCCAGTTGTCAATGGCCGATATTGTGAAAATGGGCAGGCCTCAGGGAAAGCAGTCTTCTAGCAAGCCTGCGGTTACTGCAGACAAAGGATATGCCGGACAATACCCATCTTTGCCCACTACTGTGAACCAGAATTTGAAACAATCTGCTAGCACAGTTTCACCAACAGATCCTGACCAGGGGTTACATTCTGCTCAAGACTCTATTCATGTCAAGGATCACAATCACTCAGCAGCTGTCAACAAGCAGACGTATGATAATGATTGGCTTCCACAGGACGAGCCACCATCAGGAAATCAATCAACCCTGCCTGAGATATCCGGCGATCAATCATTGTATGACTCATCACTACAGTCATCTACGCTGGTTGCTGGTGTGATTAGCCCTCATGAAAATTCTCATCTGGATGAGTCGGTAAATGCTTCCGAAAGACACTTGGAACATCATGGAGGTAATTCTGAATATAATGATGGGCAGTTGCAGGACTCGAGTACCTATCTGCCTCAGAAGAATTCTCGTGCAGAAGGTGAAGGTGAGTGTAGATCTGAGTTTATGAACTGTGCTTAGCTTTATCTGTTATCATTTTGAAGGCCAAAAATTTTTATTTGTAGCACCTCCATATTCTGTCCTGCGGGAATAACCTTGGGTCTTTGGTGTTATCAACTTATTGCATTTGCTAGCATGGGAAAAACAGCCCACCATTTATTAGTAAATACTTTTGGTATTCCTTCCAGAATACAACTGGTGCTTATGTAGGCGTGAAATACAAATTACATCCTCTAATTTACATTACCAATTCATATGTTAATCTGATGAGTTCATTTCTCCTTGGGTATGTTGAATGCATCTCTGTTACGATAGGGTTTAGGGAGGCAGTTGAATGCATCAGATTCACTGGCAAAATTGATCTATGATAGTTGCTTCACCTTTTTAGCAGTAGACATTCCCCTACTATCCAAGTAATGTCTTCAGAGTTAGACGTCATGCTGTTAGTTTTCTTTATGAATAAACTTTAGACTGTCTATCCTGTACTTCCAAGTTTTGTAAGGCTTGTCAGCGATGCATTGCCCTATATCATAGTTTTTGTCACAGGTCATGCAGTTTATTGTGAATGTGTTTACAGCCTATGTTCCTTGTTGGTTGCTTGTTCTTTTCCTGGATGCTGTTTAGGAATACCAATTGCCCTGAAGACATTCTGGCTTTGGCATGAGTGCATGACCTGCACGTGAATACTGATTTCTCTTTACTGTACTCACAGTTGAGGACTCCAATGCTGATGTAGCATTAGCCACAGAAAACTTCCAGGGTCTAAGCCTACATAATGAAGAGTTAGTTGCAACAAAATTAGCCGAAGATAACCCTGCAGTTATAATTCCTGATCACCTGCAAGTTACCGGCTCAGATTGTGTCACTTTGAGCTTTGGCAGTTTTGAATCTGGAGCATTTTCTGGGCTTCTCCCTGTCCCATCAAGGATCGCTGATGATAACAATGTGGAGTTGCCTGTTATAGAGGAATCTGTACCTCTAGATCAAATCGATTCAAGGTTAATTTCATTTCTGCCGTCTTATTCATTGCACATATTGCTTGTGACATGACTGCAATGGCATTTTTTATCTGCAGAGATCAAGATTATTATGATAGTGACGCAGTTAATTCATCAGGAAATGAGAACCATGGTGCTATTATAGGAACTAACATGGAGAACCTTGATGTACCTTCTGTTTCACAGCCTGATGTCCTGAGACAAGAAGTGCTTGATCATCCTGGTCTTCAATATAGCCTAACATCTGATTCTAGTGCTGCATATGCAAATACCACACAGCCAAGTACAATGGAGTCCTCACAAGGAAACACCCAGGCGCACACTCTTTCCCACCTTTCAAACTTGCTGGTAAATTGGTCACTTTTTCCTAAAATCTGCACTTTTCATCTTTCATTCTGTTTCCAAGAGAGTATTTACTGTTGATCTTTCCTTGAGAATCTTAAGTTTTTCAAGTATTTTGCTGGTTCATTTACTGTTGATAATCATTTAACCCTTCTTGGACTAGTATGATGTAATTTGTGACAGTATGTATTATAACATTTTAGTTTTAGCCAAGCTATAAGCCTGCTACAATAATATATTTAGAAGTTTAACCTTTATATTAGAAAAGAGCCATATAGACCTATTCTTGCTTATAACTCTTATATCAAGATATTGACCGCATATGTAAATCACTGCTTCATCCTGGAATTGTCCAGTATTTCATTTGGAGTGGCTATTTTTGGCTTCCCTGGCTGGTCTTTCTATTTTGCCGCCTTCTGCATGCATGTTTATTCAAGTTCCAGTATTTCATTTGGAGTGGCTATTTTTGGCTTCCCTGGCTGGTCTTTCTATTTTGCCGCCTTCTGCATGCATGTTTATTCAAGTCAGCTAATTATGCTCTAGTGCTCCTGCATTATTCTTATTGAACTCATTTGTTCCCCAGCAATCAAATTCATTACACAACAGCCTACTGGGGTCAAACATTGCACCACTTCGGGACTTGGACTTCACTCTATCACCTTTGCTGGCAGCACAATCGATGGCTACAAAATATAACTCAGCTGCACCAGCTACTACTGGACCAGCAATCTCCATGCAAGAGGTAATTTAACCACGCGAGTTCACTTCATGTTTTTTTCTTCCGGATTCATATTTCATAGAGGTATAACAAGGGGATGGAAGAGAAAGGCCCCACATTCTTCATTTATTTTAAATATGAATTACAAGGGCGTGTGATGGTGTTGGAAATTTTCATTTTGTGCATATACAGTTAATCATTCAGCAATAAGTAATATCTAATTCTCTAATTTTCTTAACAAACACATATACATATATGTTTCAGGCTTTGAAGCCAGGAGTTTTCTCGAACGCTCAATCTACACAAAATCTTCCAAGTACTAGTGTACCAACGGGGCCTCCTCTCCCTCAGCAATTGGTCCACCCTTACTCTCAGCCAACTGTACCACTGGCGCCTTTTGCGAATATGATTGGTTATCCGTATTTAGCACAAAACTACCCTGCTGCTTACCTACCATCAGCTGCCTTCCAGCAAGCATACTCGAGTAATGGACCGTTCCATCAGTCTGCTGCTGCTGTACCAGGAGCTGCTGCTATGAAGTACAATATGAATGTGCCACAATACAAGAGCAACCTATCGGCTACAAGCTTACAACAGCAGCCTTCTTCAGTGATATCTGGTTATGGAGGCTTTGGAAGCTCTAGTAATCTTCCAGGAAATTTCGCTCTTAATCAGAATGCTGCGTCTGCATCAACAAATCTTGGGTTTGATGAAGCATTGAGCACGCCATACAAAGATCACAACCAATATATGGCCCTCCAGCAGGTAACAAACTAACAACCTTGTGTTTCTTTGGAAATTTGGTATGCTATATAGTGCAACGAATCTTAACCCCCCCCTTTTTTTTTTCTGATTGGTGCTTAGTTCATTCACAAGTTACTTTGGCTATTCCTTTCAGGGCGACAACTCTGCAATGTGGCTTCATGGTGCTGGTTCAAGAGCAACGTCAGCGGTTCCACCGAACCACTTCTATGGCTTCCAGGGACAGAGCCAGCAGGGTGGCTTTCGTCAGGCGCAGCAACCGCAGCAGCACTCCCAATTTGGTGGCCATGGGTACCCAGCGTTCTACCATTCTCAAAGCGGCCTGACGCAAGAGCATCACCAGAACCCAGCGGAGGGAGGCCTCAACGGTTTCCAGACTGCCCAATCGCAGCCGTCTCACCAGGGCTGGCAGCAGCACACCGGCTACTGAGTGCTGTATCCGTTGTTGTAGTGGGGGGGTTGCTAGCCGAGCATGGCGGTGCCGGTGCGTGTATCCTGACCAGCTGCAGAGTTAAGCAGCTCGGAGTAGCTGAGCCTGTGCCTCGAGCGCTGAGGATGGAGGGTCCACGCCATTCAACAACAGTTTCGGGAGTGTTTTTAACATGCTGCGTGTGTTCGTCGGACAGATGATTTGTGCTTTGTTTTGATAGCTGAGTTATTATATGTGCCCAAGTGCAGCCTTCCTTGTGTAACTCTTCTCGAGACCTAACAGGTGCCGTTCTGATTTCTAAGAGCTAGCTGTCTTCTTGACCTTGCTGATTCCTACTTTCGTTATCTGAAAGAATTTCTGATGTCACATAACGCATTTGGTGCTGCCGCCGGCGGCTGCTGCTGCTGCTCGTCGGCGGTGTTGGCGATCACGAAGTGCAGAGCGCCGTTGGGCTCTGGCCGGAATGCCCACACGACGACGTCGTCCCTCACCCGGATGCCGCGTTCGGCGAATCTAGTGTGCTCTCTTTGCCGGATAATGGTATGGCAGTTGGATCCCCTCCTGGTCATCTCCATCGCCATCGGGACGGCACGGTTGACGACGACGTGCACGACGAGCCCCGGGCTCTTCTCCCCCTTCTCCCTCGGCTTCTTGCCGCCGTCGGGCTGCTCCGGCTTTGGTTGCTTTTTCTTCTTCTGCAAGTTCTCTTCCACCAGGTTGGCGGCCTGGCGCCCCGCGGCGGAGAGGAGTGGGCGGACGTGGCGTATGACGGCGGCCCTCGGGATGAGGAACCGGCTCTGCTGCGCCGCCAGATCGGAAACCTCGACTCGCTTCCTGCAGATGAAGTGGAGCGGCAGGTCGCCGCGTAGGCCTAGTAGCGGGAGCAGCTCGTCGCGTATCCACGCCGGCGGCGGCGGGGGAGGGAGATCGTCTTCCACTCTGCCCGGTAGCGGCAAAGCGGCACGACGAACTAGCACCGCCCGCAGCGGGACGGCGTCGATGGGCTCCGGTGCCGCAGCGTCCATGCGCTCCACCGCGATGGCCGGCGCCGCCGCATTAGCTGAGGCCACCGACGTATTCACGACGGCGTTCGACGGCCGTGAGGCTTTGCCAAGCGCGTCAAAGGACGGCGTCGCGGCGGCCAATTCCTGATCCGCCCGTGCTCGCTTTGGGGCTTTCTTCGCCGGCGTCGGGACGTGCATTGCTTCCGCCGCGCGACTAGTACTCGACACGATGAGCGAGGTATTCGCCACGGCGGTGCCGTTCGAGGTCGCCGTCGTCGAGGAGGCTTGGCCGGCGTCTTCGAGGGTGACGGACGCCAGCGAGAGCGACAGGAAGCCGGGACCCACTTCTTGCCTGAACCTCGCGAGCGACGTGGCCGGCACCTTCTTGCCATCCTTACGCGCGGTCGGTCGCTTCATTTTCTCTCACGTCGCCGGCAGGGATGAACAGTGGCGCCGGCGTCGTCGACGTTAACACTTAGCAGGAGGCCCCTAACTTAGGGCCTGTTTGGCAGGGCTCCAGCTCCTAGATCCTAACTCCTGGATCCAACTACAACGAGAGCTAGATCCTGTAGGATCTGGAGGTGGTCTGAAAGTGTTTGGCTAGCCTGATCAGCTCTAAAAATCCTAAAAGAGATAGGTGGGGGAAGATGGACAATTTTAGCCTGAAAGAGATAGCCTCCGGCCGCCGCCGCCTGCGTCCCTTCCAGCTGCCGTCGGTTCCCCTCCGGCCGCCGCCGCCGCTTCCCCTCCGGCCGCCGCCTGCCCCTCCGGCCGCGTCGCCGCCTGCTTCCCCTTCGCCGCCGCTTCCCTCCTGCCGACGCGCCTGCTCCCCCTCCGGCTGCGCCGCCGCCTGCTTCCCCTCCGGCCGACGCCGCCTGCTCCCCCTCCGGCCGCGTCGCCGCCTGCTTCCCCTTCGGCCGTCGCCGCTTCCCCTCCTGCCGAC
Organism: Oryza meyeriana var. granulata; assembly: GCA_003991445.1. Classification (NCBI taxonomy): domain Eukaryota; kingdom Viridiplantae; phylum Streptophyta; class Magnoliopsida; order Poales; family Poaceae; genus Oryza; species Oryza meyeriana. The sequence goes on along the minus strand of RYFJ01001239.1, from coordinate 153,845 downwards.
GCCGCCTGCTCCCTCTCCGACTGCGCCGCCGCCTGCTTCCCCTCCGGCAGCCGTCGCCTACTCCCCCTCCGGCCGACGTCGCCTGCTCCCCTCCGCCGCCCGTGCACCGTGCAGAGAGGGGATGCAGAGGAGGATGCAGCGTGGGCCCAGCCTGTGCGCCGCCCTCCGCCGCTGCTTGCTCTGCCTGCTCCCCCTCGGCCGCCGCCGCCTGCTCCCCCTTGGCCGCCGCTGCCTGCTCCCCCTCCGGCCGCCGTCGCCTGCTCCCGCCGCCGCCTCCCCTCCGGTCGCTGGAGCTCGCGCAGGAGTCGATGGGGATGGATCTGGGAGAGATCGGGAGAGAGGCTGCTGTGCCTAAGAGGCCCTTCGAAGTCTAGGAGGGGGCGAGGGAGGGTATATCAGTGGCATTTGCGGGTAATTATAGTACAACTTCTATGGGTACATATGTAAAATGGACGGAGTTGGAGCCATGGAGCTGACAGAGACCCGCTCCAACCTGCTAGTTCTTTTTCTAGGAGTGCTCCAGCCTGATCTGATCCATTTTTTGCTGGAGCTGGACCGTTTGGTTGGGCTCCAGCTCCACCAAACCAGAATCTAGGAGCTAGAGCCCTGCCAAACAGGCCCTATTATTTAATAATAGGTGCTCCGTCATGAAGTTATTCCGATTCAAATAATAGGTGGCCGCGAGAATTAAGTGTCGGATTTGGCCTGGCTGGGAATCTGGAAACCGATCCATTTTCTGATGAGACGCGAGCTGCGCGGAAGCCCAACTCAACTGGACCAATCTGTGTGGCCCTTAAAGAGAAGAACCAGAGGCAGGCAGCCCATAGGAGGAGGACACGGCCATAATCTTCGTTTCGTTCGATCAGCCTCAGCGTTCACAAGGAATTAGGGATGAAAACGGAACGGATACGAACGGATAATACTCGTATTATATTTATTTTTATATTTTTAGTCGGATACGAAAACGGATACGAATAACTCGGATACGAAAACAAATATGAATTATTTCGAATACAAATACGGTTCGAATAGGATCGGACACGAATACGGAAACAAATATTTCTCGGAACAGGAAACCACTTAAACTGTTCGTAAAGACAAATAGAACACATATATTTATCTAATTTATTATAAATATTTATCATTTTAGAAGATATCACAAATTAAACATAGTGCATTGAGTTCAACGGTAACGCGTAGATAAGTATAACACACAACGCAATCAAGTTCAACAGGTAACACAGATAAGTTGTACATATACTGATAGAGTGATAACACAAAAGCAACTTTAAGTAAACTTGTAGAATTGTAGTCCGATGCCTAAAGGCTACAACATCATCATTCATCCATTTCTTCCACCAAAACATCTTCCTGATCAATATCATCATCATTCTCCTCCTTTTCCTGGCAGAAATTCAATAATATTATTGTCATATTAAAACAAACATTCATATAGGTAAAATAAGAAAATAGCTCACAATTATCAATAAGTTGGCCAAATATCTCTCGAAGCTTTCAATGTCTAACTCATTGGTAATAGCCCGATTCTTGTAATCTAAGAATGATGCCAGATGGATCATAGATTTTAAATCAGCTACACATATATACATGAGAAATAAGCAATGAACATAAGCACAAAGTATACCATTCTTAGCTGATAAATTCCAATCTTTGATGCATACTAAAGCTTGGACAACCTCAGGATTTAGACGGGTGCGAAATGGATCAAGAGCACGGCCACCAGCACTAAATGCTGACTCAGAAGCAACAGTTGACACTTGTATGCATAACAAATCACGAGCAAGTTTGGAGAGGATAGGACAATCTGTTTCTTTAAGCTTCCACCAAGATAAAATATCAAATGTATCTTTAGAAGTCCATTGTAACAATGGTTGCTCCATGTAAATTTCTAACTCACTTTTGTCACTATGAACTGGTTGGCTTCGCTCAAGCAAATATCTTTGAAGATGTTGATCATGATCACGGGTATTGTCATCAAAGATGTCATCAAACTCATCAGTCCTATCAACAAGCTCAAGTTGCACTTCAGATTGAGGCACATGCACTTCAGCACCTTTCTTGTTTGATGTTGCAGATATGCTAACATAAACACTGAACAATTTTTTGACAACACTCTTAAACTCGTTAATTTTTTCTACAGCTTTTGTACCATAAATCTGAAGAGCATAATACTCTACTAAACTTATCTTGTAACGTGGATCAAGAAAGCATGTAATAGCAAGAGCCATATTCGACTTCTCCCAGTACTTATCATATTTAGTTTGCATTGCGTGTGCCATAGTCTTTATTGTTGGATCTCTACTCTTACACCAATCAGCAATTGCAAGCTTAATGCAACAAAACTTACCAAAAAAAGATTGGCTGTTGGATATGTAATACCTGAGAAGAGTTCAGTTGCCTCATGAAATGGCTTTAAGCACTTGCATAATGCTATTGCCATAGACCAATCTTCTTTATTTGGAGCACACTTTGCATACTTTGTACCATGCCGAAGGAAAAGCCTACTGAAAACATTTCTGTAGTAAATAGCACTCCTCAACATGAAAAATGTGGAGTTCCATCTTGTAGGAGTATCCAAGGAAAGACCCTTTGTATTATCCAAATTAACTTCTAAGGCACACTTCTGAAATGCCTCAAACTGCAATGGTGAGTTCTTCAGAATTGAAATAGTATTTCTTATATTTGATACTACTCGTGCAATTTGTTTCAGACCATCTTGGGCAACATGGTTCAAGATATGATTGAAACATCTCACATGAAAGAAGATACCATCACAGATTAAAGAAAACATTTTAATGAGTTTTAAAATAACACCCTTAACACAACTATCATTAACCGAGACATTGTCCAAAGTAAGTACAATAAGCCTTCTATCAAGATTTCAATCAACCACACTGTCATAAAACTCTTTGCACAGATTAGTTCCCGAATGATGTCCTTCTACATGCATAAACTTAATGATCCTCTTTTGCATGTTCCAAGTGTCATCTATCCAATGAACTGTGATGCACATATAACTTTTATTTTGATTAGATGTCCATATGTCCATAGTTGTACTAAAACGGCATGAGAGTGTAAACAAATGCTGCCACAATTTCTTCTTTTCCTCTTCATATATATTTAGAATGTCCTTTCTCACAGTTATGCGACTCTTAATTGGAAAAGTAGGACGTAAAGATTTGATAAAATCCATAAAAAATTCATGTTCAACAATGTTAAAGGGATACTCATGCATAATGATTGCCATGTAAAATTTTCTCAAGCTAACTGCCACATCATACCTGTAAGTCTCAACAGCTCCTTCACTACCATCTTCCCCCTTTTTCATCTGTACCAGCTGTTGACCTTGCTTGATGTGGTGCTTGTGCGTCAAGTGATTCCAGAAAATAGAAGTGCCACAATTACTCTCACACCGACGTTTATATGAGCACTTGTTGCATCTAGCATACTCCTCTACAATCACAGTATCATCAGGTCCTTGCTTGTTTACCTTAAACTTGGTGTAGTGCTTCCAAACTTCAGAACTGCACTTCTTTGGTCTCTTCCCAGCAGGAGGTAAGATCTCACTATCATCATTAGTTGTCAAAACAATTGCATTATTGGGTGCCAAAGAACCAGCAACAACAGAAGTGTCCTGCGTAGCAACAAGTGGTGGCAGTGGTGGCAGTTGCAGAACTGGAGATGATGCAGCAGTACTTGTATTTGCGCTTGTGCTACTTGCAGACCCCATCACAAATCTAGACACAAAATAAAAGGTGCATCCAACATTTACATGAGTTTATTGATCTCATCTCATGAATGCAAAAAACACAGGCTACAAGAGAAGAACAAATCAACAAATTACCAGAGCTTGACCGTTTGAGGGCTGAGGCTTGAACAAATCAACATTAACTGCTTGAACAAATCAACAAATTATTGATGCTCCTGCCTAGCCGAGGCGGCGACGGGCGGCCGCGAGGCGGCGGAGTCGGGCGGCCGAGCTCGGGAGGCGGCAGAGGCGACGGGCGGCCGGGGTCTTGCGGCGGAGGTCGGGAGGCGGAGGTCGGGAGGCAGCGGAGTCAGGTGGTGTCGGGCGGCCGAGCTCGGGAGGCGGCGGAGGCGATGGGCAGCCGAGGTCTTGCGGCGGAGGTCGGGAGGCGGCCGAGGTCTTGCGGCGAAGGTCGGGAGGCGGCGGAGTCGGGCGGCCGAGCTCGGGAGGCGGCGGCAACGGGCGGCCGAGTTGGGCGGCGGAGGTCGGGAGGCAGCAGAGTCGGGCGGCCGAGCTCGGGAGGCGGCGGCGACGGGCGGGCGGCCGAGGTCGGCGGCGAGTTCGGGGCGGCATCGATCTGGTTTGGCTCTGCTACCCTACTTCCATCCAATACCTAACGGCTACAGAATTGAGCTTTTGGGCAGTTCAGTTAGTGGGCGATTTTTTAGGGATGGGGTACTTCTGGGCTGCTGCTTGGATATCGCGGATATCCGCATATAATAATCTTCGGATATTCGGCTCCGTATTCATATCCGTCGAAAACTGCGATATCGTATTCGTATCCGTATCCGAAAAAAATTATCCGTATCTGTATCCGTATCCGGATTATCCGAAAATTATCCGATCCGAACTGTATCCGTATTCGTTTTTCTCTGGATCGGACGGAAACTATCCGCTCCGTTTTCATCACTGCAAGGAATACGTGATCTGGCGCCATAACTTTGAGTTGCTCTTAGTATTTACAGAACGATTATCTTATGGTTATCATGGTTATTCTGTATGATAATTTTTTTTATTTTTTAAAACATCACGGTTTTTCACGATAACCATAGTAACCGTGATATCGCTAGGTAACGGTAACCCTACCAAAATAGTAAGAAAAACCTATCTTCTGGTTTGACAGAGATGTGCTTTTCTCAATCCTCTCCTACTTTCTAAACTTCAAAGGGATGTTCTCTCTCCCTTTTTTACGATTGCACAAAAGACGTTTACACATACCACTACATATGCATAACACACACACAACCAGAATCCACAAATAAGCCTCCTAAGAGCATCTCCAGCAGTAGGCTCTATTTTAGAGCCCCCAAATGTTAAATGAGGGCTGCCCCTATTTTTTTTGGACCCCAAAAATGCTCCGAACTCCAGCAACAGCCCCCATTTCTTAGCCCCTATTTCTTTTTCTATTATTTTTCACTGTAGAATATATGTATATGCCTAGTTTGATACTATATATATAAAAGAAATATGCAGCAGCAGCAGTGACACAGCAACAGCAACACGAGGCAGCAGGCCGGCGCGCGGGAGGCCGGGCGGCGAGAGGCGCCGGCGCGGGAGGCCGGGCGCTGGAGGCGGGGCGGTGGGCGGGGCGCGGGAGGCCAGGCGCGGCAGGCCGGCGCTCGGGAGGCCGGGCGGGCGGGGAGGCCGGCGCTCGGGAGGCCAGGCGCGGGAGGCCGGCGCGCGGGAGGCAGGCCGGCGCGGGAGGCCAGCGCTCGGGATGCCTGCGTGGGAGGCCGGGCGGGCGGGGAGGCCGGCGCGGGAGGCCGGCGCGCGGGCGGTGGGGCGCAGGAGGCCGGTGCGCGGGCGGCGCGGCGCAGGAGGCCGGCGGGCAGGGCGGCGCGGCGAGGCAGGTAGGGTTTTCACCTGAGAAAAAATCCAATCTCCCTCCTATCGACGGGCACGGTGGACTTGAGGAATTGTCATAGGCGCCAAAAAAAACATCGATAGGGGCTGTGGTGTAGAGCCCCCAGGACTGGGGGCTTGGGGGCTGGATTTGGGGGCCTCCTCATTTTAGGGGCCCTATTAGGGTCCCTGCTAGATCTAGTTTTTTTTTCCACCACCCAAAAACTGTTTGGGGGCTGTGTTTAGAGTCCCTGCTGGAGATGCTCTAACATACGTTTAATAGACATAGACCAACGACGAATCATTGGCATCATTAGAAACCTATTGCAAACAAACACACTCGGTGTGTGCGTAATCGTGTGGACAAGAAGATTTGAGATCGGCCTGGTAGGCACTCAGAACTCCACACTACCGGTACTTCTCCAAACGATGCTAGTGTTCTTTTCTTTTCTTTTTTGCGGGGGGTGGGGTTGTGTGTGTGTGTGTTTGTCACACGTTGATTGCTTCATTGCTCTGTAGCAGTAAAGCACAAGTCTATAACTCTGCAAGAGAAGCGGCATCGTTAGTGCAAGGAACTTCGCCCGCTGCTAGTGTCTGTTCAGTGAACGAAACGCCTCTTCTTTTCTGTTTTCCTGTAATGAAACGTTTAAAACAAAGGATTTAGCACTAATAGAAAGCGCCTTAAATGGTTCTACTACGTCTACCAGAAAGTAATCTGCAGGCACAATCATCCACACGTTGAAAACAAAGGCACCCAGACGCGCAATCATCCACAGGTTGAAAATAAAGGCACCTGGACGCACCATCACTTTCGACCCAGTTTACGTACGTTTAGCCAACCACGACAAACTATTTTAAAAACTTTATACATATAAATATAAATATTATAGACATAATTTTTTAATATAGAAACACCTGGAGTTGATGAATGGTCCGTACGTATAATATTCTTCGGCTTTAGGGCGTGTTGGCCTGTTTGCTTTTACTTCTTATCTTATTTTTTATAATCATATTTTCCAAAACATTAAATGAGTTATTTTTTAAAATTTTCTATATGGAAATATCACTAAAAATTAAATAAATCTATTTTTAAATTTTTAATAGTTAATACTTAATTAATCATATGCTAATAATGTTTTTTTGTTTTACGTATGATTTATAAGCATACCAAAGCTTACAAGCGAGTGGTCTTAATGTCACTGCAAAGCAGCACAAGGTACCGAAGCAAATCCAGGAGCTACTAAGGGGCTTACTTGGATAGTGAATAAAGAGAAATAAGATCACGTAAGATAAGATGAGTTATTAGCGTATAATTAATTAAGTATTAGCTATTACAAACTTAAAAAATAAATTTATATGATTTTTTAAAACAACTTCTATATAGAAAACTTTTGCATGAAACCATACCGTTTTGCAAAAAGACCAATTCGTATAGATCCAACAGTTGTTTTTTTTTAATGGAGGGTGTAGTACTTAATCAATCACTTATCCAATAATTTGTGACATACAGTAGTAGATTTAGACACCGTTGCAAATAGCTTATGGCTTAAGCTACTATCTTATTTTTCGTCAGCATGTTTTCTAAACTATTAAACGGTATTTTTTTAAATTTTTTTTCTATATACGAGTTTCTTTAAAAAAAATAAATATATCTATTTTTAAGTTTATAATAATTAATATTTAATTAATTATGTACTAATAATTTATCTTGTTTTACATGTCACTAATAAACTAAGAAAAAAAAGCTGTTGAGAACTGTGGCGGTTGAGAACGCTATACCTCTAATCCTCCTCTATGCTTGCTGTAGCGTTTGGTAGGCCTTTTAGCTTTTGCTCATTGTCTTTTTCTATAAACACGTTTTCTAAAATACTAAACGATGTGTTTTTTATAAAAAAATTTTATATAAAAATATCTTTAAAAAATCAATTAAATTTATTTTTTAAAATTTTTTATAATTAATATTTAATTAATCACGTACTAATAACGTTTCTCCGGCTTATAAGGCACGCATTCGGTTTCCTCACTTGCTCCCCCAGCAGTGGTAGGAACGTGAGTTGATGTTGGCTTGTTGCTTGTTTATGTGTGTCTTTTTTGGGTTTGAAGCAGTTAATAATGTTAATGAGATACTCCCTGAGGCCATGATTTTGAAGCCGTTTTGATCAGATTGAGGCCAGTGTTTAGTTTTATGCTCATGTTTTTCCGGTTAGTGCATCTCGTTTTCTGGCACTGCTGCTCTCCTAGTTTGAGTTTTTTTTTCCTTGCCTTTTGTCTTCTAGCCTCACTTGCTTAGCTTCACCTTGGATTTAATTCTTTTTCTGCTTATTTTATGATTAATATCTTTGAGACTGTCTACTCACTCACTATTTTTTCAAAGCAAAGACCCATGTGCATGCACACGCGCAACAACAAATCTTTAGATTTTAACAACATATATGTCCAAAATTCCAGCTACATGCGCAAGGTAAAACAAACCCAACATCTCAGGCTCTCCGGTCATCTCTGTAAAATCGAACTGAAATCTTTTTCGGACAGTTCTTTTTTTTTTCTTATTTTAGTTTCCAGTTTTCCGTGGGTCGCTGTCGTCTCTCCGCATGGATGCGGGGATTCGAATTTGCTGCTACCTTAAAAACAGAAAATAGTACTACCTCCATCCCTGTTGGGACTAGGTGAAGAAACTAAAAGGTGAAAGATTATACTTGGTTGTAAAGAAAATATAGATAAAAAAGTTATATTTTAGGATAAATTTTAAATGCTATGAAAGTTGTTAGCTTGTCCTCTCGCAGCGCCGCTGCCGCCCACTTCGCCGGCCGATCGATGGCCAAGCTCTCTGGACGGTCAGCTATGGCGGTGGCCGTGCCGGGTTTGGGACCGCCGGATCAGGCCGCCCTGCGTCACTCCCTCCCGTGGCTCATTAGCTCATCACCCTTAGAAGCCATGCCTCGCCGTCGTCCAATGTCAGAGCAGCTGTCACACCCTAAAAATTATTTAATAAATAATACCTACGAAAATATAATTTTTAGAAATTAATTAAAAGCCTAAAGAAGTGGTTAATAAAATCCCAAATAAATTTCAATGTAAAAATAGGTCAGAGAAAATTTTATTAAATACTTCTTTAATTCTTATAGTTCCTGGATTTTTCTAGAAATTATTTGAGCTGTGTAAGTATTTTTAATAAATCAAAAACCGAATCAGTGAATAAATAAATTAGAAAAGGTTTTAATTTCTCCCCCGAGGCCGTAGGCCGATTTCGGCCCACCTCTCCCTTCTCTCTCCTTTCCCCGTCCTGTAGCCCAGCTCAGCCATCTCTCTTTCTCTCTTTCTCTTCCCCGCCGACAGGTGGACCCCCCGATCGGGGTCGTCTTCAACCCGGGCTGGGTCGAGCCGAGCTGGTGCTGCGTCTCACACAAAATCCGGTCGCCCGCTCGTGATCTCTTCGAATTGGTTGAGGGGAAATCCTCCCCTCTATCCCTGCCGCCAATCCCCCCAAAACCCGGAGCAAAACGGTTAAGTTTTGAGCCCGAACTCGAGATCGACTCGGAGTCCACTGCCGCCTGAGTTTGCCGCCACCATAGCCGCCTTATCCGCCTCGGACTCCTCCGATTGGCGACACTATAAGTACCACCGTCCTCCCCTCTGTCCGCCGCCGCCTCGCTAGCCTAGACACCTCGGAGAGCCCTAGCCATGGTTAGATTCCAGCGCCGCGCCGCCGACAAGTCCAACCGTACCGCACCGCCGCTCGGTTCGTTGCCGCCCTTCGCCGTCGGTCCAGACGTGTTCACTAGGAAGAACTGCACCTCGTCTGCCACCCTGTAGCCGCCCTTCCCCACTGGAGCGCCGTCGCCGCCGAGTACTCGAGTTCACCACCGCTTTTCTCGTCACCGGTGGTCAATTTGACGCCGATCGTCACCGAGTGAGCATGAGGTGAGTTCGCCTCGTCGAGCTCGTCCTTTTGGCACAAACCGCAGCCGTCGCTGTGCCCTGGATCGCCGGCAAGCCTTGCTGCCCGAGCAGCCGCCGCCGCTGGTCGTCCACATCATCGCCCCGTCAGTCGCCATGTCATCCTCCAGATCGACGTAAAGTATCGTGCATCCGAGCGTCGACCTCAGGATAAATCCGAGCCGTCGGATCTAGATCCAATCAATCCTAACCGTTGAAACCCGTGAGCCGATCCCGTGGACTCGGTCTACGGTGGACCGCTCACTGATGACGCAATAAATCTTCTTTTCCTTTTCAAAATTAATTCATTATTGCGTCATTATTGCTTTAATATTTCCTATAAATAGTTTTAATAGGTTTAAACTTCTAAAAATCATAATTAATTCATACGAACTCGGATTGAGGTCGTTCAAATCTCTAAATTCTTTAAAAATCAAGATATATCCATTAAAAATATTCACATGTGTGATTGCTATGTGCTTATGTACTGTTTTTGCTCATTTTGTCATTTTTCTATAGTTTCGGACGTTCTGGAAGAGTCGGTTTACGCCAAGGAGGGCTCGGAAGACTTTGCGGAGCAGCAAGGCAAGTCACACAGACCTACAACCCTTTGAGCATATTGATCCTATAATTTAAATCTCTGTTTTGATTCAAAGGTGCATTTATTTTATAATGAAATCGGGAAGGGAAACCCTAATCTTTGTTTATAGCCCGTTGTTTTGATAACCTGCCTTTGTGCCTATGGGATTAATATGACTAGCTAGCTGAAGTATTAGTTAGCTAGAATAATTCTAGGTTGCTTAGCCTTGCTTAGAAACTGTAGAATCACATAAAGGATGTTAATCACATATGATTACACATAAAATGATGATGGTTCTGTTTATGATGGTGGTCGTGGGAGACTGATTCTTAATGGGCAACTAAAACATGGGTGAATGGTGGGTTGTGAGCACTAGGTTGGTTTTGTTGCTAGCGGTACTCATGGCAGTTAAAGACCGGTTCACGAGCTACTGTTGTGAAGCATTTACCGTACTAACCACAAGCCAGCATGGGCAACGGTTGGACTTGTAGTGTAGTATGTCCCAGCAGAAGACACCATGGTGCGTTTAGTTGATAGGTAGTAGTGTCAATAAATCCACAATGGTAGTGCCAATAAGACCATATGTTTGGGAGCCAAGAGTTTCTCTAGCCTGGAGGTTGGGCCACCTTTACTGGGGACTTGACGGGTGGTCATTCTGTTCGGCGTGTTATGCGAAGAGTCCTGTCAAAACTCCTTTCCAAGGTATCGTGGTGATGCCAAGGTGCATGGTGACATGTTGTGAGGTTGTGACTTGTGGTTAAAGTTGTACACCTCTGATCAGAGTAAAACTGTTCGAATAGCCGTGCCCACGGTCATGGGCGAGCTGAATGATATTTTTCGTGATTAGTTCCATTTCTTAATTAATGTATAAATGTGACATGAGATATCCAGATTGGAGTGGTTTGGGCCTATGTAGCTAGGTGGGCTATATAGTGTTGATTTAATACTGCTTAATTGCTCTACTGTTTTTTAATTCTCCCTTAACTATTTATTTAAATGCTATTTATGTAAATTAGCCCTATATGCCATCCTTTGTTATCATGTGCACTTGCATATTTGCTATGTGGCTTGTTGAGTATTCTATGTATTCATCTTGCAATATCAAATTATCAGAAGAAGAGTACTCCAGTGAAGGAGAAGATTTTAAGGACTAGGTTGGGTCCAAGTTAAGTTTGCCTGTGAATTATGGAGACGTCGATATCGCTAGTTAATTCCATTGTGTAGACTTTTTGTTTGCTTGAGAGGTTCCATCTGCCTCTGTAATAATTATACATTCGTCACTTTATTCAATATAGATTTGTACTTTATTATCAAATTTGTTACTGTGTACCTCGGTTGATTCCTGAATGAGGATTTAATACACATGTAAGCGTTTGGAATTTTAGATGGAAATTCCGGGCGTGACAGCAGCTGCTTGGCAATGGCGTCTGAGGCAGCCGCAGTAGTTCGTTGCAGCAGCAGGCGATGCTGGCCGAGGTCGCCTCATGAGGCCGTGGCCCGTCACTAGAGCTCGTCGCCACTCGATCCGGCCGCCCGAGTCCCCTCCGCTCCCATTCCCTCCAACCGATGGCCTGCCTCTCCCCACCCTATCTGTTCCACCCGATGGCATTGCCGGGGGTGGGGATGGTGGTGGGGCAGGAGGGAGAGGGAGGCGGTTGTAGTGGCGCTTGGAAGAAGGGTGCATTGGTGGCAACGCTAGGGAACTAGGGGTTTTTGTTACTTTCTAGATGTAACAGGGTTCAGGTAAAGATTGCTAAAACCTAGGGATTTTTTTTATTACTAGTTGAGTACCCTGTGCGTTGCAGCGGGAAAATAATTTACATAAACTACAACTAATAATATGTAAATGATGCAAAATATCTTAAACAATAATAAGCACATTCACCATAACACAGTTACAACTCCATTGCATAGAAAACACATGGAAGTTCATGGAACCACAGATACATTATGCCTACGAACAAATTGGGTGGCACTACAGACATTGCAACCGAAATCAGATAGGACGACATAAACACATGTTCAAAGTGGTACTACAACAAATGGCAGTGAATCATAATCATCTAGCAAGCATGCTAGCTAGAAGTATCCTAGGCACGAGATTTGCATCTACTTCTAGCAAGCATCCTAGCTATAAGTATCCTAGCCAAAAGGTCCAAATCTACTTCCTTCACATCGAATCACATCTACTTGCATCACAGTGAATCTTGCACTTCTAGCAAGCATATAGCTAGAAGTATCCTTGCCAAAAGATATGCATCTACTTCCCTTTCAAGTATCATGGGGAAGATTTTCCAATAAGCTCAATGTTGAGCCTACAAAAGCATCCAGAAGAAACCATGTAACTAAAAATAATTAATACAATAAATATTATCACCAAAATTCTATTTACCCCTGCCTCAATTCACGTCTACTACAACATTAGGATCAAAGTGCACCCTACTGAAGCATGTTGTGTGTAGACTATGGTCTGAAATAAAATGTACAACAATCACATATATCTTAAACAATTGTGTTGATCATAAGATCAATTAACTCAAAATTAACAAGTACACATCGGCCTACCTTCTTCACGCTTTGCTCTAAGCATAGTTGCTACACTGATAGGTTGCTCATGGGAGCATCTCGCCCATTTAGTTAAATCGCTAGTAAGTGATAAGTATTTTGTCCTTAATGAATAACTTCACATGTTTGAAGCTACATATAAACATAAACATGTCTTAAGAAATTCAATGAGTGAGAAGAATTATAAATACAGGTTAACACCTTGATAAGTTGAATATACACTATGCAACGAACTGCAGATACAATGGTTAATGATAGATCGAATGCAACAGTGTTATGCATCTTATAATATTCTCATCTTATAATGCGAATTCTGGACAGATTCTCGGGCAACCAGCCCCGCTACGTGGCACAACATGATTCAAGAATTTCCTCCCCATGCGCAGCCGTTAGATCGAAGATCAATGGCATCTAGCGGATTCTCGAGCAACAAGCCCCGCCACGTGACACAGCTTCTGCTGTCAATTGATTTGGGCCTACGAATCAGTGATGCGTGGCGTCATAAGAAAGAGGGAAGCGAGAAAAAATACTCTGACATTGCAATCGGCTTCAAACAAAAATAAAAAAACCACTTAAAGGACACAACATCCAGATTCTAGAGACTTCCCAACTATATACCTCCTTCTTCAGCCGTAGATAAATCCAGAACTAATGAGGAAAAAAAGAAAAATCCAGAAAAATTAGGGCAGATGAAAAAGAATAAATCCCGCTCCCCTTTTCCCGGTCGGGGCTGATGTTGTCCCATTCGTGGTTGCATCTGCCTTGAGCTCATGTAGACGATGTCACCACTAATGTACCGACAGCTTGAGCCGCTGCCATCGACAAGCTACGGCTCAGCTCGCTCCTTCGCTGCCTCTTCCTCCACTGTAACACCCCCGGCCTGATACCACCTACAGTAATATTTGAGAGGAAGTGTCGCAGAAGATTGGCGTGAACCAACTCCCACAGAACCGCGTTGCCGGTACCAGTCTCAGGAAACCTTACTGGTATCCGCGATTAACTGAGATGTATCATAGCAGCTAAATAAAATATAGATTATATCTTTATAGGTTGCAACTTCGGGCAAACTCTGAGCAACAACCATCAAATAGAACAGTAGCAGCGGAACGACAGCGCAGCGAGAACCCAATCCACAAGCAACGGTTTAGGATTAGGAAAGAAACTCTAATCTTCACTTCAACTTCACTCTTCCTGAAAGAGGAAAAAAGATAATGGATTGAGTACATACGTACTCAGCAAGTCATGGAAATTATGAGTTATGCAGGCCATTAAAAAAGGCTAGGGTTTATTTTGCAAACATTTCATTTTAAAACATTTTCCAAACCCTAGGTGTGGGTTGATCCAGTTGTAACTGGAAAGAAGCTCTCGTCTCGATCCTGTCCGCAAATTGCTTTGCAACAACTCAAACGGACGAATCAACTTTTAATTGTTTAAAGTTTAGCCAAGTCTATCCCTTTACCGACTGTCGGATCACGATAGCGGTTCAGTGAGTCTGCCTTCAAGTAGCTTTCCACCTTATTTTCATCGATTACTTTATTTTCACTTTCGTCCTCTTCAGGACGTAATCTTCTTTTTTCTCTATTATTTTCCTTTCACTTTCGTCCTTTATAGGGCATCATTCATTTCAACTTCGGCTCCCAGAGCCTTTATATCTCCATCTCAACGCAATCTATTTTCACTCGGGAAGCTTAACTATGATACCCTCTGACATCCTGATCCACACAGAACCGTTTCAGACCACGTATTGGTCATCCATCAGCCGACCTGGCCGATTCTGGTAACGGTTTCCAACCAAAAACTTGCTTCGCAAACCTTTTATAAAACAAAGCTACGCTAGAGAAATCACTTCATATCGCCCATGACTGTGGGCACGGCTGTTCAAATAGTTCAAAACTTTGTAGAGGTGTACGCTTTCCCCACACGACGTGAGTTTACTTTCCTTACTCGTCAGTAAGGGAAGGTTCGGGACAAGGCCTTTCCGAAGTGTCTACAAGATTGCCTGAAGCCAATTAGACGGGTCCCAGACCAAGTACCGAGCGAGTCCTAGACTCCTCGTACTTAGGATCCCGCGAGTGCGTCTCATATTGCCACCCCGGCGACTCCATATCCAAAGGCAACCAAGCCAACCCTGAGTTTACTAATTACTTGTCAGGGGTGTCCCATTCCACCCGTGTGATCGCATTGTACTATGATCAGTGCAATTCCCCAAGGAATCGGTCCTTATATGCGAATACAAAGCATCTTCACCAAGGCAATTACTTTGCATCGTGAGTTTTTGCAACATTCCTTATTTTGCAAATATATCGGCACCGCGTGTCGGATTAAAAGAGTTTATAAACCCAGGTTTTCCCAGTGCGACAACACATGTGATATAAGTGGAACCGCCGATACCTATGCTTATAAAGCACAGATGCCGAGGTAATATGGAGGTGGAGTGACAAGGAATAGGGTTTTGCAAGCCTACAGGTTATTTCAACTACTAGGTGGGTCCGTCAGTTCGTCGCGCGAACCAAGGCCAAATTCAAATTAACGTGCGCACTATAATGCAATTTGGCAAACAAAAATATTTTATAAACTGGGAGCAATATGTTCAAGGAGTAACTTGCCTCTGACTTCGTCTTCAAAATCCTCGAATTCCGACGTCTGAAACAATTTCCGTCATCTTCGACTATGCGCAATGAGAGAAAAACATAAAAAAACCCTAGAAATAAAATACTATTATTAATAAATAATAGTGTCATGAGGTAGATCTCAATTTTAGAAAAATTTTGAGACTTGAACGGGGTCGATCAGAGTTACAGATGAGAAGATATGAATTTTTGAAGTTTAATTGATTTTCTAGTAATAAAAAGGAATTATTTGAATTGGAAAAAGAAGATGCCAAGGGAATATTCCCTTGGCTGACAGGTGGGGCCATGGTCAGAGAGAGACTCTGAGGTGTAGTGCCCACGTGGCAGCGAAACAGGAAGAGAGAGGGGATGACAAGTGGGGCCACAGGAGAGAGAAAAGAAAGGCCAAGGTCAGTAGGGGCCCGCATGTCATACAGTGGGAGAGAGGGAGAGAGGATGACATGGGGGGTCCACGTGTCAGAGAGGGCCTATTTGTCAGTTATGCAGAGAGAGAAGGAAATGGGTCCCATATGTCATTTGGATAGAGAGGTATTAAGTGGGGGCCCACATGTTAGTGGGGCCCCTAGGCAGTGAGAGAGAAAGGGGGAGGGCCACCGACAGAGAGGGATAGAGCGTGAGAGCAAGAGAGAGAGGGAGAGAGGGAGCAGGGGCGGTCAAGGAGATCGACGGCCGTTAGTGCTCGATAGCAGCCGGCCGGACGGCGGTGGCTGGGCACGGCGTTGGGGAGCGGGGGAGGAGAGGAGCTTGATGAGCGGCTTGGATCCACCTGACGTTGCGCACCGGCGGCGGCATCCAGAGGGCGGTGGAGAGAGAGGATGGGGCGGCGGCGACGGGACGCCGATGGTGGCAGCGATTGCTCAGCTATGGGGGTTCTGGGCTCAGGTGGCGCTGAGGAGGAGAGAGGAGAAGGGAGGAGATGGGGGGGGGGGGGAAAAGAGGGGGCACTCACCGAAAGCGAATGGGGCGGTGGCACTCGAGATCGAGCTTAGGCTGAGCGCGGCGACGCGAGGGAGAACGTGGCGGCGGTGGGGGAAAAGGGGAGGGGCTCGGTCGGGTTATATAGAGGGTGGCGGCGCTAACCAACAACGAAGAGAGGTGGTGCACGGGAGATGAGAAGGAATGGCGGTGGCGCGGCTTCCCTATCGGCGCGAGGGGCGAGGTGCTGCGGCTACGCCGGCCGAGCTAGCTCAGTCCGCGGGCGCGGCGCGGCAGAGGGAGACAGCAAGGAGGTCAAGGCGGTCGGGCTGCGATGTTGACGGGACGCGACGACGACGGCTATGCGAGCTCCACGTGGGCCTTCTATCGAACGGGTGTCGGGTGCGAGAGAGAGGTGTTGTGAGGAAGACGATGACTCCGACATGTGGGTCCTAGCTGGCAGCGGCGCGGGCGTGGCACGGGGGAGAGAGAGGTTGCTGACGCGCGGGCCTAGGCAGTCAGCGGGCGTGGCGGCCATGCGTGGCTCGTGTGCGCGGTTGACAAGTGGGGCCCCATGGCTAGTAGGGGTGCACGGGTGAGGGGAGGCCGAGGGGATTTGTGGGCTAGAGAGGGGATGGGCCAAGGAGAGAGGAAAGCGGCCCAAAGGGACAGCAGCACCTTTTATTTTTCCAGGGATTTTGTTTTGAAGGTATTTTGAGAATTTCCAAATGACTTTGATAAATAAATTGATAATTGAGCTCAAGAAAATTCCAGGATTTCAAAGCTAGAACCTTAGGACTTGAGATTTTATATATATATATATATATATATGTCGGAGGATGAAACCTCGACGGCGGGAAGTCAGGAGACCCCCCTTTTGAGATTCGGCCAGGGGAGTAGTTCTCAGGCGAAGCCGACGTCAGGGTGTAGGAGGAAGATACGCTAAGGAGACGTAGAAGAAACTGCGGGGTTCGAACCGTCCGAAGCGGGTCCGGACCGTCCGAACCGAGGAGATCGCGCGGGGAAGACGATGAACAGCGCGCACAAGGGAGCCACGAGGATTTATACAGGTTCGGGCCGCCGGAGCGTAATACCCTACTCCTGTGTGTGATTTGCTTTCTGTGGTGTATGAATGTGGAATTGAGGTTACAGGGTGAGCTCAGCCGGAGCTGAGGAAGAAGAACAGTCGTGTGAGAATGAGCTCGGGTGCTGAGAGCTGGGAGTTAGAGGTGCTCAGTTGAGTCTGCCTTTCACCGGTGGCTTGGATCCTCCTTTATAGATTTAGGGGAGTCCACAGTGCCAGGCATACGTAGCGAGAGAGGAGGCGCCGTCTTGTCGCGCGTCTCCGCCTGCTGCCGCCTGCTGCGCCCACGCCGGAGTAGGCCGGCTGCGGGCGGCCTAGTCTTCAGGACGTGGGGATGTGACGGAGCGTCTGGTCGTCTCAGTTGTCGCCTCCCATGTCAGCTGGAGTACAGAGATGTGATAGAGGCCGTTGCCCTCCGCTGTCATCGGGCAGAGAACCGAGGTCCTCTTAGTCAAAAGCCTCTGACGGTATTGTCGGGTGTTCACGGGGGGCCGTCCTGGGACGGCCCTGTCGCCTCATCATTAATGTAGGTAGTTGGGGACTGCTCCGCCGAGTCTCTCCAGTGAATCGGCATCGGCAGTCGGTAGTCGGCATCGGCAGTCGGTCAATCGGCCCCGGGCCTGGGCGTCGGCACCCAGGATCGGAAGGATCGGCGCCCGGGCACCGGAAGGATCGGCACCCGGGCACCCGGGCGATCAGCACCCGGCCGTCGGGCCCGGGCATCGGCGCCCGGGGCCGATGGAGATGGCGCCCCGGGAGCCCAACGGGACATTGACCGTAGCCGGCCTTCTCTTCTGCAGAAAGTGGGCCCGGAGGAGCTGACGTGGCCGGAGATCCACGCGTCCCCGCAGAATGTGGGACCCCCAGTCCCACTTCGCGACAATATATATATATATATATATATATATATATATATATATATATATATATATATATGATAAGGAGTTTCTAATATTCAAAGTAGAGGAGAGGGATTTCAAAAGGGGGATTTTAAATTCAAAATTTTGAAATATTGATTAGGACTCTAGAAAGAAATTTTTGATAGGAATTTGAGCAAGGTATTTTGGTTTTCTTTGGGAGGATAAAACAAGGAAATTTTATTGGACGGGTTGAGAGGAGAATTCAAATTTCAAAATTCGAATCCGAGAATTTAAAGTTGAATCGGGACTTCAACTAGGGAGTTTTGGGATTTTTGAGGAGGGATAAATTGAGATCTCGGCTCTTAGCCCTTAATGGCACACAAAAACATCGAATTTTTGAAACGAGGGTTTTTATAAAATAGGTTTTTAACGGCCCAAAAAATCAGGGCGCTACATCCACCAACGGATTTGGCAACACTGGTAACTATTGATGCCGGATCCAACCAGCAAACGACCACTGCCTCACAGTTAGCTGATATGCGACGGCCACCATCAGAACAAGAGACCACCAAATCTGGGTCTCAACGAACCTAGGAGAGGATGTAGAAGAGGGGAAAAGTGATGGTCCCCTACCGGATCCATCGCCTGGACCTCCCTGCTTCCGGATCCATTAGCTCGAAGCATGGTCCGCTGATTCCGCTCGATTGGCATGTGTGCAAGGAGAGCTGTGTGTGTTGATGAGAGTGAAAAAGAAAGAACGATTTGTGCGAGAGAAGGCAGATGGGTTATTATGGGTAGGCAACATGTAGCAAGCGACGTGTAATGCCCAGAAATTCACAACCAAAATTCTGAATATTCTTGTGTATTAAATCTCTGTTCAGAAAAGCCATGGTATACAAATACTAAAGTGCCATACAAAGTATGTCTTACAAACAGAATAAAATTGTCTTACATAAATGCAGCGGAAAAAGATAAATAGACCTATAACGACTACGACGATAGGGGTTTCCAATCCACAGGCAGCTTGACGGCGGATCCAATCTACTCCTGATGATCCTTGTCGGAGAAGAACTCCATCTCTGAGAGGGGGAAAGGGAGCAAGACTGAGTACCACCCACAGTACTCAACAAGTTACACCCGTAATTATGCACAATGCATGGAAGACAAAGATAGGCTTTGGGTTCATTAGCATAAAAGCATTTGCATACAGTAGTAGTTCGCAAACGAGTAAAAGGTTATTTCATTAAGCAGTATTAAATCATCTCTGATTAACGTCAGGCCCAACCAACCATCCTATCCCTACAACATATTTTAAGTCAATTTATTAAGGTGAGACTAATTACGTTGAGTCTTGATCAAACGCTCATAACCCCGGGCACAGCTGTTCAAATAGATTTTAACTCTGGCCAGAGGTGTACAACTGTACCCACAAAACACACCCTCACACACGTTCCCGTGTGCTGGCGTGTCACCATGACACCCCGCGAGAGGCTATGACAGGACTGTTCACGCAACTCCTCCCTAACCATCCGCACCATGCTGAGGTTGCACCTGCCAACAGGGCACACCATATCGGCCAGGCTACCCCCCTTGCGCCACAATGGATCCGGAAGCCGATCAACCCGACCCCGAGCCGACCCAACTCCATCACGCCCATTCTCACCAACAGTGCCTAGGAGAGGGAGCAGCTATGCTATAAGCCCAGCTGTTGCTCACGCTGGCTTATGGTATGTACGAATAACTACTCAAGGGGTTCCCGTGAACCAGTCCTTAAATGCCATGAGTGCGACCAGCAAAACCATGCACCCACAGCCCACCATTAAGGTCATATTTTATTTAAGTAATTTTTCGTGACCAAGGTTCCATTATTTCGACACCAAGTCGAGCTATAGAGAGTATAATGAATAATTAATCCCCATGGTGAGCTAGTTTATTCTAAGCACAACTAAGCACCCTAGAAATATTTCATAATCATATTGTTACTCAGGTTACGAAAAAAATTGCGGTCATCAACCTAGGGTATTCAACTATATACAGAGGTATTATCTCCCTGGCCACATGAAATAATAAAATTATGCAAGTTTATTTAATCAAAATAAAGCATTTCACATAAATTGGGTACAAAATGTTCAAGAATATGGTATAACTTGCCTTGCTCTGGCTCTGCAAACTTAGCGACCACTTCGTAGTACACGGGAGAGTCGGAAACGTCGGCTTCTATAACAATAAAAGCACAAACAAATAAAAACAATACATGAGAGCATTGAAACATGAGCTAAAACTATTTTTAATGGATTCTTGATATTTTTTTGGATTTAATGAAATTTGAATGGAATTAATCGGAGCTCGTATGAATTAGTTAAGAATTTTTGAATGTTCTTTGTGTTTGTACTATACAAAATAATTCCTTATCAATTTATTGCGCAATTAAAAGGAATTAATGCGTCAACGGACCACGAGGCCGGCACCTACAGGGGGGCCCATGGGTCAATGGCACGCGGGAGAGCGGCGCACGGTGGACGCAGTCCACCGCAGCCCGGCGTGACCACGCCACGTGGCAGCCACGGCGGACCGATAGGCCGACGCAGCGCCGACGTGGCAACAAAGCGGGCGCCCATAGCGGTGCCACTCGGACGGCCCCGATCTGCCGAGGCGGATCGGAAGGTGCGGGACAAACGAGGCTCGGTCCCCCTCCGGCGCGGCCGTGCTGTGGCGGGGTGAGCGGCCCGATGGTCACCATCGGCGACCATCCGATTCCTAGAGAACGGCGGAGGAGAAGGGGAAATTGAGGGGGACCTCACCGAGGACTCGTGACGACCAGAGGCCGGCGAATAGCAGCGGGATGGAGGAGGTAGCGGCGGTGTGTTTCGGGACGACGACGGGATTCCGGCGGCGCAATGCAGTGACAAAGACGCGGACGAGGTCCAGGAGGTTCTGGCGAAGGTGTAGAGGGGGTTAGGAGAGGAAGTGATCGAACAAATCAGCGGAATTCCGAGGCCGAAGGCCAGCGGCAGCACTTAACGAAGAGGACGACGGCGAGAGAGGGGCTCCGGCAGAGTAGGGGCCTGCAGGGGTGGCGGCCTAGGTTCCTTGGAGCGTGGCGACGCTAACGGAGGCTACAGTGCAGCCTAGCGGTGGCTACAGCAGCAACGGCGAGCGGCTGAAGTCTACGGAGTGCGGCAGCGGTTCGGGATTTGGGCGCCGACGGGGTTAGAGTGCACGGGGAGCTCGGAGAGTTGAGGGAAAAGAGAGAGGAGGCGACGGTAAGGGTTTAAATAGCCCGGGGAGCTCAAGATCGTGGCCGAGGCCACCGAATTTCACGAAAAGGGGAAAACTACGGCCATGGGGGAAGTAGCGAGATTCTCTCGTGGGCGTGGGCGAGAGGGATGGGGAACATGAGGGAACAGCTTGGCGACTTGGTCCGCGTCGTTTGAATCGAGAGCGAGGGCGCACGGACGCGAGGGCAAGGCGAAATCGCACGGCGGGCGGGAGCCGATCCCCTTTGGCCGATTCGGCCGAAGGTTGAAGACGGGACTGACATGTGGGGCCCCGGTCCCACATGTCAGCGGGTGGGAAAGAGGGAGAGAGGCGCGGGCGCTAACGGATGGGGCCCAGATGGCAGCCAGTGAGAGAGAGGGGGTGCGCGGGACAAGCGGGCCATAGAGCAAGCCGAGAACAGGAGTGGGCCGTGGCCCAGGAGGGAAAGAAAAAGAGAAAAGGAGGAAAAAAGAAAGGAAAAAGGGAAAAAGAGGATTTCCATGAGACTTTCAATTCCGATAACATTTTTTTGATTTATTAAAAATATTTTCAGTGCTCTAAAAATTTCAATAAAAATTCTGTTAGTGTATTTTAACAAGAGAAATACCAGAAAAATATTCCTAGCCATGATAGATTGTTATTTTGCATTTTCACCATTAATTAATTTCCTTAGCCTTAATTAAATAATTTTTTGGGTATTTTCTTTAGTATATTTTCGTCTGGCTAACTTAAAGTGTGACACGGCGTGCTGGTGCTGACATGTGGTCGAGACCAAAAGAGTAGACGGTGCGACAGCTCACGCATGAGAAAGCGAAGTGCAGCAGCGAATGAACAAAATGGATGGCTATAGGGTTTTTGACCGCTTAATAGGCTTAATTCTAGATACATATACATGCATGGGCCTAAATGGAATTGGATCCAATAATATCCATAGTTCAGTGGACTTAAGCTAATTAGAATTTGTGGGCTTTTATGCGATTGGATTGGACCCTACGCTGCCCACCCACTTACCTCAGTGCCTCGCATGACCATGCCATTCTTCAATTTATCCAAAGAAAATATTCCGGGTGAAAGCAATAACAATTCAGTGCTACAAATATCATTACATCAAGTATTGCTCAGCTATGAAGTGCAATTTTGTAAATTTTTTTGTGAACTATAAATTTATTTCATATTTAGTTAGAATAATTTACTATTTAACCCTTTATATAGGAAAGGAATGATTTTGTTTGAACAAGTAATAGTGAGAGTGATGAGAACCATTGGATTACCATCCGAGGGAACATAAAAGTGACTAAAATTTTTAAAAGTTACAATCACCTGAAATCTAGACACTCCCAGAAAAGAAACATAGAAATAGGGAATTAGCGTCACCAGATTTATTCCCATAAAAACTCCCAAAAAATTATATAGGTTACATATTAAGCGCACCAACCGGCACACACATTTTCTAGAGAGATCATTAATATCAGTCAAGCTTGGTTGATGTTTTGTGAGAGGCTTGCAGGACTGAACCTAAAAAAATTCTTCCCAGTTTAAAAAAGATAATTATGTAAGTCATCAAAGAAAAGGCAGATTTAGCATAGCCATATTGACTACACAAGATGATCAATTAACTCTAGATCCTAGCCTATACAAACAGAGACAATATAATAATGTAGATATTTTAGCCCTCTGATCACAAATTCAAGGGGATTTGAAAACAAAGTGCGTATATACCTGCCATCAATTATTAGAACATTTCTATATGAGATCCTTCTGTTGTAGCCGTGCACAAAGCTTACAGAGCTTACAAACATGACCATTTCAATAACATTTAGCACATGTGAAAAGTGTGTCAATAGAACTATTTGTCATAAAATTAATATTGCTTAAGTGGTCAATTGAACTACTTACCAACATAAATGTTATTATGATAAGTAAACTCAAACACTTGATTAAGTGGCATAAGCAGAGGGAATAGCTGCAATAATAATCTCCACAACTAACAACTTTAAAAAATTGCAATAAGTGGTTCACACGAAAATGAGGCTTTTGTTAGCCACACGTTGCAGCCGATAGTTTTTAGACCTCCACATCATAAACATAATCTCCACAACTAATAACTTACAAAAAGTTTGCAATCAATGGTTCTTCAGGAGTTGACTACGACTTAGCAGTCACTACCAATCTCTGAATAATTAGTGAAGAGAACAACATAACTATGTCAGTCATCACTCCTAGATCACTTAATATACTTTTAACTTAAGTAGTCTCCTGAGCATAATCAAGCTCCTTCATTTATTTCTAAAAATAGTTGTTGTAATTATAACGGATCGTTTGGAACATAAAAATGGCAAGAATATATATAAGGCACAGGAATGCAATGGCAGAATACAGGAATATCCTCTGTCCTCTGTCCTGTATGGCCAACACCTCACTGAATTGGTCACTAACCAATGGAGTTTAATTATACCATCTCAAGATCTACGGTAAAACTAAGTACTCAATGTTTCATGTCTCTACAATACATTAAAGGGCTAAGCCTCCTACTTAAAAAAATTGAACCTCCTATTGAAAAAAAAAATCACATCAAGCCTCCTAAATTGAAAAAAAATCAAATCAAGCCTCTTAAGTTAAAATAAATCATTTTTAGCCTTGGCATTTCCACTGATGTGATCAAATCACACATACAATTTCTTGAACTTCTATCGATTTGAAGAGAAAACAGTATATTGGTGCCCTTACCAGCAATAGAGATGAGATGATGCAACCAATGCCTCTCCTCCTTGCCACCGGCACTGGTGTAGCGCCAGCGCTGGCAGCAAGTTCCACCGGCCGAGAAGCCTCTCTCCTCCTTTGCCTCCAGCGGCTAGCTAGAGCAGCGAGGAGCAGAGGAGGCGACCGCCGCCTTGCCCTAGTACGGCGAGCTAGCTTCTAACCTGCTAGCAAAGCAAGATTAGGGTTTAGGGAGAGAGAAGGGCCGAGCGCGTGGCCGGGGAAGAGGCAGCAAGGAGGAGCGAGCGCGTAGTCGGGGAAGAGGGAGTGTGAGGAGGCGGCGGCGTGAGGAGGTGGTGGCTGAGGGGGATGGGAGGAGGGCGAGGAGGCGGCGGCGCATTGGTGTGAGGAGGCGGTAGCTAAGGGGGAGGGAAGGAGGGCGAGGAGCTGAGGGGTGTGGTGCCACATCGTGGCTGCGGGAGGAGGTGACGCCTGAGGGGGAGGCAAGGAGTGCAAGCAGGCAGCGACGACAACGCATCGGGAGGAAATCGGGTTGGCTAAGGAGGAGACGATGCACGTTAGGAGGAGATCGGGTCGGCTGAGGGGAAGGCGTTGCGCGAATGATTCTGCCGAAGGATTGCGGATCTAATCTCAGCCCTTAGATCTGGCAGCTTCACCATCACCAGTATAGTCTTTTAAAGTAGTAAAGATACGTGTACAAGTATATTTTGGGGACTTTGAAATTTACTGATTTTTTTCATTTCTATGATCCAGTAGCGTCAGTTAAAACCTTACAGTCATTTTATTTTTCAGTTTTACCTAACACCCTGTTTGGCTCCCATGAAATGCATTTAGTTCATCCAATTGAATTCAAAATCTTATTCCAAGAGTATTTCAATTTAACTCAGATCAATTAAAATTCAAAGCTATGTGTTATCCTTTGGAATTGGAATCAGAGACGATCGAACTTTCAGGCACATCATAACCCCTGAATGCCCATTTCGCTGCTTGCAGCGTTGACAAATCAATAACAGCCAGAATTAAATCTTCTGTCTCCATTATTGTCAAAAGACGAGCAATCAAATTGTAGAATCATTATCATGTTTAATATTTTATAATAAATAATTGGCTTTGCAAATAATTTATTTAATAAGAGATTGGTTTGAAAATAACTGTGAATATTGATATGAGTGTGTGTGACTAACGTGATTAAAATTGGGAAGAACTTGTGCTCGGATATGGTTTCTTTGTTTTTGCATATATAGGTGAGTCTTGAGGCCTCGGGAGTATTGCCGATGATGGATCGAGAGTCAACTTAGGAGAAGTTGATGATCGGGAGATCACGCGGTATACTAAAGGCTAGAGATCAATACACGTGGAATTAAAGATTCCATATGGCATACAAGAGAAATTATGTGCGTATGAAAAGAGGAGTCGAATCCTACTCGGATTAGGAGCGGAGTCCTAGTAGGACTAGGAGTTGAGTCCTACTTGGACTAGGAGTTGAGTCCAAGTTGGCTATGGAAAGGAGAATTTGATTTGGTAAATTGTAAATAGATTTGGTAATTGAGGGTTTGAGTCCAAGTTGGCTATGGAAAGAAGAATTTGATTTGGTAAATTATAAATAGATTTGGTAATTGAGGGTTTAAGTTCCAGTGGGACTAGAAGTTCTACTTCTACTTTGTGTAGGAGGTTTTAGATATAAATAGATGAGGGGTTAAGGTTCTAGAGGTATAATTTTTGGAAGAGAGAAAAGCTAGAGTTTAGTTTTGAGAGAAAGAAGTGCTTTGTATGCACTTTGTAAACATATTTTGATGCAATAAAGTTAATCTACTTTGAAGAGCATTTTTGGTGTGTATCCTTCTGAATTTCGACGGTTCATCCGACAAGAGCGCGGTGGCAAGGCGGTGGTTAGACCGGCGTAACAAAGACAGGTCTGACCGGTGCACTCTATCTAGGTTTGAGGGTTTCTTTTATTCCATAAAAGATTTTGGTTTTTGGTGTTCCTACCATTCACCCCCCCTCTGATAGACTTGTTTCTTGTGTTTGATCCTACACAAATGAACAAAACAAATGATCCAATCGAATATTTGTGCCATTCGCTATGATCATGAAATTGATCCAAATATCTCCACAAAATCTCAACGTTCTATGGAAGAAGGAGAGAAGCCCACGTGAGGAGATGAGGAAGCCCAAAAGGATCCTGCCGTGACTCCCGCATGGCTTCGCCACTCATATTTCTGCCGTTCGCTGCCTCCATCAAAGTTGGTTGCAGAGGAGATCACCAATGGCTTGATGCTGACCTTGGGTTGGGTGGTAGGATTGTGTGGGAGGTTGACGGCAATGAAGAAGCTCACATCATGTCGATGGCAGAGGCAGCGGCAATGGAGGGAGAGGATTCACAAGAGCGGTGGCAGCGACAAAGGCAACATTTGCAGGGCAGAGGGCTCGTGAGAGCAGCGCCGCAGAGGGAGGGGCTTCGCAAGCTTTTGTGATTCCACACAAATGACGGGGTGTGACAAGGAAACGGCGTAGTTGTTGGTAGGATCTATAAAATCAATTGTGGTATCAACAATTCTGGTTTTACTGGGATCCAAATGCATGTACATTTGGTATTCAGTCAGAATCCCCACAATTACAAGATGAATGTCCAGAGCCAAACACAGCGTAATATGATTTTTTCGATATCATTTCCAATGATTTTTTTTATTGCCTTCGCTTGATCTCTCCTGCTGTTTTATTTTTTTCTCCCGATTTGCTGAAGATCCCCAACCATGGGAACCCGCAGCATGGCCTTCCTGAGGGGATGAGGGCTACATTGTGTCTCTGAAAAATTACACGAACATGGAATACATTTGTGAGATAGGCATTGGAACTCCGCCGCACAAGTTTAAATCTTGTTTAGTAGAGCTCAACTCTTAGAATTGGACTTGGAGTTGTAGAGCTATCTAAAGCCGTTTTATCTCGTAGTTCAATTTTTTAAAGTAGGTTTAACTTACTCCACTTTATTTATTTAAAACTAGGCTATTTATTAAAGCTTTAAGTGCATTGAACCAAGATCTGAGAGCTTAAAAGCTCTACTGTCATCTTCGACACCGGCAGCTCCAGCCTCTGGGCGCCGTCCAACAAGTGCTATTTGTCGGTACGTCCCTGTTTTATGCACTGGTGAGGGAATTCTCTTTAAGAGTCCAGTTGCGACCTGTGCTATAATTGTTTTTTTTTTCCTTGGTGATGATTGATACAGGTTTCTTGCTTCTTCCATTCTCGCTACACGTCTCAGCAGTCAAGCACTTATAAGGAGAACGGTCTGTATCTTAAAACCTTTCCACAGTTGTGCTAGTTTTTGTGTTGCGATTGTCTGCTTATCAGTCTACTGCTTGAGTGCATTGAAAACTTGCCCCTTTTTTGTTATTTACTCTACAGCTGGTGGCATATCTCATGTGTCATGTTAAAAATTAGATTTAATTGAAATGATTCGGTTTATTTGTAGGAAAAAGTCTAGTCCCTTAACTATGGTCTTGGTTTAAGTTTGGTTTCTCAGGTCTCAAAACGGTCCATATTTCATTCGTGGGTCCAAACCAGAGTGGTTTTTAATGACGTTGCGTCTAGATGAAGTCCACGTGGGTAAATAGAAATAACGTCAACATACTAATTAATAATAAACAACAATAAAGTAAAGATAAATCGAAGAAAATACTATAACCTACATGTCAACCTTGCTTTCTATTTATCTCTCTCTAATCCTATATACTGTTTATTTTAAATTTCTAGTTAGGATGACATGTGACGCCACGTCATCGAAAACCATCCCGGTTTAAGTCAAGGGATGAAATATGGACTTGAAAATATAGACGGTTTTAAGAGTTGAGTGACCAAACGGTTTCATAGTTCAGAGACCAAAACCGAACCAATACTCTTAGTTGAGGAATCAAAAGTGGACGTTTTGCTTATTTGTATTTTGGTGCAAATCAAACTGGGAGCTCGAAGTAATGAGGTTTATCTAGGTTAAAATTTTCAGAAATTTCTCCCCCAAAAGAGATATACTGGATATGTATATTTGCATCATAAATTACACATTTGCCTTGCGGCTAACAAGTTAGTCCTGAAATTTTCTGTCATTTATGATGACGAGGAGAATGATTCTGTATGAGTTCGCAACATCAAACAAAAATCTGTGGCTTGCTGTAGCCATAACATACTCCCTCTGTTTCCAAATATATCTACCTTTAGTATTTAAAATTTATTCCAAAATATACCTATTTCTTTACCTACTGTTTTATCTCAACCAATCACAACCTCCTTCTATTAATTTACCTCTCTCTTTAATCTCTCCAAAAAGTCCAAAACTACTATATTTTGGAACAAAAGAAATACTTGAAAAGGATGCTAAAATTAGCTGATGTTGATATCGTGTGCCCTTATGGTGTAGCATAAAATTAGCTGATGTTGATGACTTGTAGTGCCCATATGGTGTAGCATGGCATTCAAACTATGTGCAGTCAGGATTCAGGAATGTTACTGGCACATAACTGTGGCTATCTCTGTTTAAGCACAATAATTCAGATGTACCAACCCTAGTCTTCTAGCTAGAAAGATGCCTGGAAATTTGTTATATTAACTCCAGCACTTACAACTTTAGTGATATGTCATTAAAACATGGCCACCTCACCTTTATGTGATATAAAGTAAATGTTTTATCTCTTGTGAAGTGATATGATCTTGTATTCTCCAGTGTAGTGTTCATTGGTTTTCTTTTTTCAAAATACTGTCTTTAACTCTTGGATACCTTAAGGTAGCTTAAGGAAAATTGTTTGTTTGACAGTGCTGTTTTCTGTCGTTCCATCCATCCAGGAAAACCTGCTGCCATTCAGTATGGCTCTGGCTCCACTGCTTGGTTTTTCAGCGAGGATAGTGTTACATTAGGTGATCTAGTTGTGAAAGATCAGGTGTGTTATATGTCTTAGTTAACTTGCTAATTATTTCTGATCACATTATACCAATTCCCAAATATTTTAGTATTGTTGGTTCACTGGTTCAGGAATTCATTGAAGCTACAAAGATGTCAGATCTTACTTTCATTCTGCAAAATTTGATGGCATTTTTGGGCTTGGATTTAAGGAAGGAATAAGTCTACTTAACCCCCGAAGTATTGGGGTTGGTCTACTTAACTCTCTGAAGTATGAAACTGATTATTCTACGCTCCTAGAGTATGCAAACCGATTTAAATAACCCCTAGAGTAGTTTTATATGTGGTTTTGGCCACGTAAACTATGACGTGGACAATGACATGGCAATGAAATGTGTTAAGTATTTTCTTAACAAACGTAACAACTTGAAAGAGAAGTACTTTGATGTTGATATGCAATTCTCGGACTTGCTGGTCAGTGAAAAAAATAAATTGGTTGGGTTGTCTTAGACCAAATGGATTAATGTGTGTACCATATAAGCAATACCACCTGCCACGTGAGCAATACCGTTGCCACGTCATCGTTTACATATCAAAACAACCAACAAAACCACTTTAGGGGGTTATTTAAACCAGTTTGCATACTTCGGGGATAGCATACACGGTTTGCATACTTTAGGGGTAGCATAGCCGGTTTCATACTTCATGGATTAAGTAGACTAACCCTAACACTTCGAGGATTAAGTAGACTTATTCCTTTAAGAAATATTTGTTAGAGGCGCAGTACTTGTATGGTAAGACAAGCTGATTGAGTGTTTGAAGGCGAGGGAAAAGGAAGAAAAAGATCACGTAAAACAAGATGAGTCATTAGCGTATAATTAATTAGGTTTTAATCATTATAAACTTGAAAAATAGATTTATTTAATTTTTTTAAGCAACTTTTATATAGACAATTTTTATAAAAAGTATATTGTTTAGCAATTTGGAAAGCGTGTACACAAAAAGGAGGGAGTTTTCTTCCTCTTCCCTCAGCTTGGGACGTTGCCTAAGAGATCTTTGTTCATTTCTTTTTTGTAGTTCACAGTAGAAGCAAAGATGCTCTTTTGCATATATTGGTTACTCTCTTGGTCCTTGGTCCTTTTATATAAGGAACCGTGGCTTTTAAAATATGTTCTCAAATATAACAGATTTTACGTTACTACTTGTCACATTAATCATCTGAAATTTAAATTTCTCGCCATTTTACTCTAATCACCCCCGCTCCCTATATCAAAGAGGGGGTATTATAGTATTTTTTTTTCTCTATCCTTAAGGGCCGGTTCGGATTACAGGATTTTCACCGGATTCTTGGAGGTGTGCTGTTCACAGGAATTTCACACTAAGCGGTAACAGGAAAATCGAAGAAAGTTTCCCTCGCGACCGATTTCATGGGAACAGCACAGGAAAAATTCCATCCACTCCAAGCTCTTTTTTTTCATTACCTCTGCACAAGATCGAGGCAATCAAACGATAAGCAACAGCTTATCAAACAAGAACCGCGCAAAATGAGAGGAAGAAGAAGCAAAACCAAACTAGAACCGAGGAAGAAGCAGCAGAATGAGGCTCACAACAGCTCGATCTTGCGGTGGAAGGCCGCTGGCCGGTTCACGCTGCCCTCCCGGCTCCCGCAGCGGCAGGTCGTCGGCCGCACAAGCTCGTGCCGCTGCGCACCTTCCACATGAGCTTGTCGTTTGGCTGCTCGAGCTCGCGCCGCCGCCCTCCGTCGTGGCAGGCTGCCGGCACGGCACGAACTCGTTATTGAAAATATAAGCACATACAGATTTAATTTATTTCATAAATAAATTATAACATTAATAATATAAGTAAACAGAATTATGTAATCTGATCTAAACATGTATATGACAGTACTTAATATGAATAGATTAAACATAGGAAACATAGTGTACGCGTACCTATAGCCCTGTTGTGGGGGCTGTTATGGAGCAGACACAGGCGCAGCACGTACCGTACGAACGACACGCGGCACCGGGTGATGACAACGACGTGCAACGCCCGAACGTGAAGGAAGACGAGCCGTGATGGACGCACAGCGAGCAATCGCGGGTAGCGCTTTCCAAAAACCTTATTCAACATCTCCCAGTGCAGGACGTTGAAGGCGAGGGTTGTGAAGACCTGCTCTTCTAATCCGCCGGTGCACGCCGACGATCGGGACGGAGTAGACGACGAACAACGGCTCAGAACCGAAGAGATGGCAAGCCCTAAAATGTTTTCGTATATATTGCGTGGAGACAGCAGCTCGGTATTTATAGAGATATTAGGACGCGTAATCAGGACGCCCGCACGATCTCTATCTCGTAACCGAATCAGATAGGCTGTGCGTATCCTATCTGGACTTTAATTTGCAGTAAAACAAAAACTGCAAAAGGCGGCACGCAAGGCGAGCGAGCGCGCGTGTTCCTCTAGTTTTCTCTATTATGCATGTCTCAAATTACTAGGAAAGAGCTCACCCTTATAAGGAGATCTCCCTCTTTTAGAAATAGCAAGGTGTACTAAACTTTCCATACCACTTCTTATAAGGTGGGCTTTTGAGATTTTTCTAGGAATTATTCTTCACATGGGATATAGCCCATTTAGCAATTCTAACACTCGCGCGGCACCCGCCTCCGCAGACCGTTCAAGCTCGCTCCACCATCCTCCTGCTGCGCGCTCGTCCGCCCCCTCCCATCATGCCGAGCTCGTCGGTCGGCCTGCTTGCTCCACTCGCGAGACCACTCCACAACCTGCAGGAGATTACCCGTGGATCACTGTCCCCAGCGCTTGAGGCTCCTGCCGATGTATGAAAGGTTGGGGAAAAAAGGGTGATGAGGCTCATGAACGAGAAGATATTACTCCTACTGTTTATTTCCTTTGTCTATCCAAAGGGATTTCATGTGTTTTTTAATCCTCCTTTTTACGCATGAATTTCTTTTCTATTTCTACGATTTTTCTATCGTGTAATCCAACGAGCCCTAATTTCTTCAAAACAGTCTTGAATCCCATAAAAAAAGATGGAAGGAATATGTTATTATAATTCTTCCCCATGCTCTAACCACAGTTCATGTATGCATCCTAGTTAGTTTCGTTCTGCTAAAACCACATTTCTCATTGTATTTGTCTGGATATTTTAGTTGCATATTTCTGTTTTATATTTCTAATTATATAATTAGAGATTTAGCTGCATTTGTACATGATAAATTAGGTTCACAATAATGGTATTGCTACTTAATGGAAAACCAGCGTTTCATAAGATAGTGATAAATTTTAGAGAAAAATATGATAGTGACAAACCATACTTAAACCATGCACATCCTTAGCAGATTCATCCTACCTAATGATAGGTATAAATCACAGATATAAGATGATAGAGCAAGGTCTCGCCAGTGACCCTGTTTTCTCTTTCTGATTAAACCGACATCCTGATGATGGAGAAGGTGGTGAAATTGTGTTTGGAGGAATGGATCCTAGCCACTACAAGAGCAACCATACATATGTTCCAGTCAGTCAGAAGGGATATTGGCAGGTTGGTCTTGTTTTTGGCATAAGTCTTGTACTCCCTCTGTCTCATGATACAAAAATTTAGTACCGAATGTGATACATCCTAGCAATATAAATCTGAACAGCCTGCTAGATTTTTTTTTATTTTGAGACAGAGGAAGTAATTATTTTGGATATTTGATATAAAAATATGCATTGACTTTGCGCAGTTTGACATGGGTGATCTCCTGATTGGAGGAAAGACCACAGGTACTGCCTCTATTGGTTCTCATGTCCAATCCTTCTAAATGACAAATACCCTCAAGTCCACGCACATCGTCACACCTCTGCTGGTATCAGGGTTTTGTATCAATTTTGCAGCTCTGTGACCGGCTCGCAAGTCCCATGGTAGAATCATATGTGGACTGTAGCAGCCTTGCATCCATGCCTGAAATTGCCTTCTCCATTGGAGGCAAAAAGCTTGCACTGACACCAGAACAGGTGCGTGACTTCTTTTACGACATCTATTTCTTCCGTTATGTGCATCTAGATTAGCTAGCAAGTTCGGCAACCATCCATTTCCTTCTATATATTCCAAACCATGAACATAGAATTAGAGAACTGTCACATTAGCTTGAGCATGTATTTGATTCTGTTCTTTTTTGGCTGTGCAGACCTGTTGCCCGGTGCACCAGTGGATTCATGCCCTTCGATGTTCCTCCTCCTCGTGGTCCTCTCTGGTAATCTTTGCATTTCTAGCTCCCTGGTTCTTGTCCTTTTTAAAATAATCCTCAAAAGTTCTCACCATTCTTGATCTTTGCCTTCTCCAAAGACTGATACACCTTATAAATGCTGGATCTTGGGTAATGTTTTCATGGGTGTCTACGATATAGTGTTTGACCTCGGCAATGTGAGGATTGGTTTCGCGGAGTCGAACTCAAGATATTAGGTGGACGCATGCGCTGAGAAGACCTTAGCTTATTTATCCGGCGATGTGTGCATCTAATAAGCTACTCCCTCCATTTTTAATAAATGACGGCATTACCTTTTTTCATGACGTTTGACTATTTATTTTATTTAAAAAAATTAGTGTAAATATATAAAAATATAAGTCATGTTTAAAGTTTTTTTAATGATAGATCAGGTTATAACAAAATAAATCATACTACCTCCGGTTTTTAATAAATGACGTTGTTGACTCTTGTCGTGACGTTTAACCATTGTTTTATTAAATAAATTGGTGTAAACATAAAAAATATGAGTCATGTTTAAAGTTTCTTGAATAATAAACCAGATCACAATAAAATAAATCATACTTAAATTTTCTGAAGAAGACGAATGGTCAAACGTTATCAAAAGTCAATGACGTCATTTAGTAAAAATCGGAGAGAGTACTTACTTAAATTTTTTAAATAAGACAAATTTTAAATAAGACAAATTGTGAAACGCTACGTTAAAAGTTAACTAAGTCATTTATTAAGAGACGGTTTGAAGGTAAGAAAAGAGAAAGAAAATCACGTAAAACGAGTTGAGTCATTAGCGTATGATTAATTAAGTATTAATTATTTTAAACTTAAAAAAGAATTAATATGATTGTTTTAAATAAATTTTATATAAATTTTTTTAAAAAACACACCATTTAACATTTCGGAAAACATGCTTATAAAAAAACGAGGAATTTTTTTTTCTCAACTGGTAGTCACGAAGGGACCCTAAAAACATACTCCTACATGTTATGTTTTCCAAGACTTTGAGATGTCCCTCTGTTTGTATATTGGCAATAATGGTTCTGAACATGTTTGCTACTGCAGTTTCGACTTCCCGTACTGATCATAAATAAGCTGTGGTAGGCTGGTAGCATGTGCCTGTGTTTTGCGACTCATATGCTGGACTGCCTGATGGTAATAAAATGCTACTCAATTCTTGTGCACATTGCGATCGTACTGACGAGCTCTTTTTTAGATGAAAGGAATTCAGTACTGTCGAGCTTATATGTTAAAAAAGTAAATTACAGTTTAGACTACCTTTTATTTTATAGTTTTATTTTAGATTATCCTTAAATTAATATTCTTACTTTAGATCGGGTATTTTTTTTTATCTTTGCAGTATCGACTATCCAATTTTCTTTTGTTGCAATGTCTAGCCTCTCTTCTAGCAAAGATATGGTCCAAAGTGCAATAATAATAAAAATACCCAATTCAAAGTAAAAAAGATTGATTTAAGGAGGGTCCAGAGTGAAACTTTAGCGATAAAAATTGGCCCAAATTACAATTGACTATGTTAAATTAGATTTTCTCCCACGCTTGGAGATACTCTAGTCTTTGCTTAATTTGCTGGACATTTGCAAAGAGCCCTAGATCAAGAAACCGTTACGGTTCTTTTGGGCTGGTAACTTAAGGTACTACCTCGTTTAGTGTGAACCCACTCTCCAATCTGCTAAACTGTATGTTTTCTCAGAAAAATTATATGTACAAGTTTTTAAAAAATCAAATAAATCTATTTTTCAAGTCCGTAATAGTTAATAACCAATTAATCAAGTGCTAATGATACGTGGAACTAAGTTAGTGTTTGCAATAGCTTTTGGCTTGAACCTGTTACCTCGTTTTTTATAAGCATGTTTCCTAAAAGTTTGAACAAGCATGTTTCCTAAAAGTTTGAACGAGACGTTTTTTTACAAAAAGTTTCTATATAGAAATTTTTAAAAAACAAATAAAATTATTTTTTTAGTCTGTAATAGCTAATACTTAATTAATCATAAATAATTTTTTTATTTTATGTATGATTTATAATCCACTTTCATGAGCGATTGCAAACGCTAAATAAAAAGGCCAATCCATCGGCTCCTCCAAACGTAGCCTAAAGACGAACCACACATTACTTTTAATTAGTGCAAGGAACATAGCCGTCAGTTCTGCGAATAAATATCCTATTAAAGCCAAGCATTTAGCACTAATGGAAAGCGCCTCTTACCTTTACCAAAAGTAATTAATCTGCGCTCACCACACCTCCATCCATCCACACATAGTTGTTGCTCCACAGGATTCCGCTTTCGGTTCCTACCGGATGCATTGACAAAAGGAAGAAAACTGCAAATGGTGTGGGAAGAGTTTCTCAACGATGGTAAGCTTGTAGACGACAAAGAGAGAGAAACCAAGGCCTAACTCTTTAGGCTTAGTTTGAAGATGAGAAAAAGTAAAAGAAGAAAAAGATCATGTAAAGTGAGATGAGTCATTAACATGGAATTAATTGAGTATTAGCTATTGTAAACTTGAAAATTGAATTGATATGATTTTTTAAAGCAACTTCTATATAGAAATTTTTTTAAAAAACATATTATTTAATAGTTTGGAAAAACATATTATTTAATAGTTTGGAAAGCGTGCTCGTAAGAAACGAGAGTTTTTTCTCCTCAACATACAGTATCGAACATTACCTTAGTGCTTGACATCATGCATTGCCTCTGCATATCTGCAATAATCCAATAACAACAACATTATCAGAGAAAAAAAATTTCCAGTCCAAGAGCACTTCCATCAAGTTACTGTGAAGTTGACATTTTGGCTGTATACATTTACTTTAGGTGTAGAGCTTCTTAAAAAAAATCTGTGAAGTTGACATTGTGCAATAGAGATCTCTTTCTGATCCAGTCCTTTAAAACTGATTATTAACTTGTAATCTTTCTTAGGATAATCAGTTGTGCATAGTTTTTTTGTATGCATTGAGACATGTTAAGGGCAGCTACAAGTTGACATCCTTGAGCCTCTGTCTTCCTAATCATACTTTAATTACTCGTAGCATTGTTAAGCTTGTGGCGTGCGTTGCATAATTAAGAAATCAATATGCATAGATCATTCTAGGCTTCTAGCTAAGAATATTCAGAGCCATCAAACCTAACTGCTATGATCTGTGCATCTTATCTCCTCTTTCTGAGACGACTAGTTTAATTGATCAATTAGATGCTGTTTGTAATAGCGTGAGGTTTTGCTCTCTTTTTATAAGCACGTTTCTCAAACTGTTATATTTTTTATAAAAATTTTTATATAAAAGTATCTTAAAAAATTAAATAGATTTATTTTTAATAGTTAATACTTAATTAATTATATGCTAATAATATTTTTTATTTTACGTGTGGTTTATAAGACATGTCATTAACCTACTTCGAGCACGCTTCCTTAATCTGTTCTTTCTTGTTGAGTTCACACCGCGATGGACGGCCCATCAGATACATGTGAGTACGATCCACGTTTTTGGCGTGCACGCGACCGGGTGCGCGTAGCGAGCGAGATCCGGGGGGAAAGCCTAGCTTAGGTAGCCCGCGCCGAGCGGCAACGCATTACTTCGCGCACACGCAATCCTACCACTGCTTTTTGGCGGCAGTGAGTCGCAGGCCCAGATCAGCTAATCTGTCACTGCCGTTCGGGGCCTACCGGTGACATGGGCCCAGATGTCAGCTTGCTAGAGTGCGAGTGTTTTGTACTGGAGCCAAGTGGGCAAGTCCGTCCAGGTGTCATTGAGAGTTAACATGTGTCAAATGAGGAGATTCCACGAGGTGCCCATGCAAGCTATCTACGTCTACGTGGCAGACATCCAAAGTCACAGACAAGGTTCACTAAACTACTTAAATCTTAATCATTTTAGAAATGAATTGCTTCGGATGTACTTTCATCTCAAAATAAAAAAATCTAATATTAGGATGTGACATATCTTAGTACTATAAATCTAGATAGAGATTAAAATTCGTAATACCAACTTAGGTAGCATCTGAATAAGCAGGAAGGGTTGAAAACTCCTCTCCTTTTCCATTAGCATGATTCTCAAACTGTTAAATGACGTGTTTTTTTTAATTTTTATATAGAAGCTGCTTTAAAAAACATAAACATCCATTTTTAATTTTACAATAGCTAATACTTAATTAATCATATGCTAATAACTTACCTCGTTTTACGTGGTCTTCTTCTTTCTTCTCTACACCCACCTTCAAACTAAGCAATCACCAGTGTAACATTATCTCCGGAAAAAAACTGTCCTCGTGATCTTTGTAGTACATTTTTTGCAGCGAAGTTTGTAGCTAATGGTATACGTGAAGATGAAAAATGAGGAGGCAATGTTTCGGTGAAGGAATCAAACCTCATGTTCTGAAATCTGAATGACTTTTTTAAGCAGAGAATCTTAATGACCATTTTAATATATATAGTTATGCAATGAGGTAATCCTACCCTCTAAACGCAAAACACTTGGAATCACTCGACGACCGTTTCTGCAGCAGCTCATCCAAAAAAATTCGGAGTTTGATAGGGTTCATGAACTTTATGGATAAACATTCCCAATCCATCATGCGATGGGCCAATGGGTCCAGTATCAAATAAACAATGGATTGAGACGAAGGCCACGTTTTATAATATATTATTCATTCAACGGTTTTTTTAAAAAATATTTTTTTCTCAGACCGCCCGTTTTTAACTATTTATTAATTTAATTTTCTAAAATATTTTAATTATTCAGATAATCTACAACAATAATCCAATCGATAATTAAAATAAAAAACAAACAAAAAGTTTACGAACCAGTGGATAATACTATAGTTCTCCAACTGGATACTTCACAAATACTCCGTATACATAATTTTCTTAAATTTAATGTACTCGCAAAATATTAGCGAAACCTCATTACTTCGACGCAAAGAAACCATCAGATTCCTAATCAGGCACAGAAATACGACATGCTAACAGCGTCAGGTACGTACACAGCAGTAATTGTTGTAACACGTATCCCCCACGCACCAATTTGGGACACTTCTCCGGGTAAATCTAGCAGTTTCCCACCCCGCGCACCCCCATCCAACGGCTGCGCAGCCGCTCCCGGTGGATCGGACGGTTGACAACGCGCGTACACCCACCGCGGCGCGCTTTATATGCACGCGCGGTTGCTCCACCGCCCGTAGTGCTCGGCACGTCGGTTGTTGCTGCTGCTGCTCTCCTCCAGTTTTCCGGTGAGCTCTCGACTCTCGTGGACTCTGCTTGACTGGATGGATTGGGTGAATATGTGATGAGTGTGGGGATTTTGTGGTGTTCTTGTGGGTTTTGGTCTGGATCTGCTTTTTGTTGTGTGTTTGCGTGCAATCTGGGTCTTTTTGGGGGTTGTTTGGTGGCTTTTTCAGGTAGTTTTTGTTAGATGGAAGACCTGGATTGTCTTGAAGCCGTTTTGATCGGATTATACCCTGTGTTGGATGCCTGATCGATGTTTTTCTGTTCATGTTTTTGGTGTTGATTTCGGTTAGTTCATCGGGGTTTTCAGTTTTCTGGAACGGCTGCTCGAGTTTTTTTTTTTTCCTTCGCCTTTTCTCCTCTCCATGCCTGAACCTTCGATTTGATTTTTTTCTGCCTTGTGAGGAGTAATATCTTCAAGATTGTCTACTACTAATTCACTACAATTTTTTTTTATTTTTTGATCCAGTAGCGTCAGTTGAGACCTAACAGTCGTCGTGGTCCAGTGCTTTCCCCATTGGGATTTTTCGATCTCACTCCTAACGAAAAATTTCTCATCGCGATTTGCCGCAGATCGCAACCATGGGAACCCGCGGCGTGGCCTTGGTGCTCCTCGCGGCCGTGCTGCTCCAAGCCCTTCACCCCGCGTCGGCGGCGGAGGGTTTGGTGCGGATCGCGCTGAAAAAGCGGCCGATCGACGAGAACAGCCGCGTTGCCGCGCGCCTCTCCGGCGAGGAGGGGGCGCGCAGGCTGGGCCTCCGCGGGGCCAACTCCCTCGGCGGAGGGGCTGAGGGCGACATCGTGGCGCTGAAGAACTACATGAACGCGCAGTACTTTGGGGAGATTGGCATCGGCACTCCGGCGCAGAAGTTCACTGTCATCTTCGATACCGGCAGCTCCAACCTCTGGGTGCCATCCTCCAAGTGCTACTTCTCGGTGAGTCCCTGTTCGATGCACTGGTCAAGGGGAATTCTCTTGAGAGTCTGATTGCGATTGCGACTTGTGCTAATGGTGGAATTTTTCCTGGTGGTGATTGATGCAGATTGCGTGCTTCTTCCACTCTCGCTACAAGTCGGGACAGTCAAGCACTTATCAGAAGAACGGTCCGTGTCTTGAAAATCTTTCCCCAACCTTGCTAATTGTTGTGTTGTGACTGTCTGCCTACCAGTCTACTACTTGAGTGCATTAAAAACTTGCCCTTTTTTTGTTATTTACTCTATAGCTGGTGGCATATCTCATGTGTAAAAATTTAACCTTTTAAAGAAAAATTGGATTTAATTGAAATGATGCTAGACGGTAATTTGGACTTTGGTGCAAATAAAAAAATTGCCTTTTTAGAAAAGCAAATTTTGATTTAGTTAAAAGGATGCTAGGTTTTATTCAAGTTGAAGTTTTAAGAAAATTTCTCCCAAAAAGAGAGATGCTATATATGCATGTATGCATTAAAAACTACACATTTGCTTGCTGGTTAACAAGTTTGTCCTTCTGATTTTTTCAGTCATTTACGATGAAAGGGAAAATCGTTTTATATAGCAGAGTATTTATGATGAAAGGGAAAAAAATATATGCATGGGTTGGCAATATCAAACAAAATCCGTGGTTCGCTGTGGCCGTAACATACTTGAAAAGGATCTGATGTTGATGTAGTGCCCACGTGGTGTAGCTTGACATTATGACGATGTAGAGTCAGGATTGAGGAACATTTCTGACAGTTTACTATCGCTGTCTCTGTTAAGCACACTATTCATATGTACCATACCTAGTCTTCTAACTAGAAATACGCCTGGAAATTTGTTATAGTAATTCCAGCACTCAAAGCTTTAGTGAAGTGTCATTAAATCATAACCACCTTACTTTTCTGTGATATGAGGTAAATGTTTTATTTCTTGGAAAGTGGTATGATCATGTATTCTTCTAGTCCAGTATACTGTTAATTGGTTTTCTTTTCATTTGATTTGATTGACTAATGTCTCCAAATTTTAGTTATCGATTTGATTGACTAATGTCTCCAAATTTTAGTTATCCTTATGTTAGTTTAAGGAAATTGTTTGTTTAACAGTGCTGTTTCCTTTGTTTCATCCTTTCAGGAAAACCAGCTGCCATTCAGTATGGCACTGGTTCAATTGCAGGGTTTTTCAGTGAGGATAGTGTTACAGTAGGTGATCTAGTTGTGACAGATCAGGTGTGTTATATATCTTAGTTAACTTGCTGCTTATCTCTGATCATATTGTCCCAAATATTTTAATATTGTTGCTTCACCACTTTAGGAATTCATTGAAGCTACAAAGGAGCCAGGTCTTACTTTCATGGTTGCAAAATTCGATGGCATTCTTGGGCTTGGATTTCAGGAAATATCCGTTGGGGATGCAGTACCTGTGTGGTAAGACAACCTCTCCATTGTTCACTTCTCATTGTGTGGTTCACAGTAGAAGCAAGGTGCTCTTTTGCATATATTGGTTATATTTTTATGATTGTTTCACTATCCCTTACTATTTTTGTGTGTGCATGATGTATTTATAGTGGTGCGGCATCCTAGATATTGACCTGCTGAATAACATGATAAGCTACCTTCATTCTGCTAAAACCACATACCTCAATTTATTTGGCTGGTTGTTTTGTTGCATATTTTCTGCTTTATGTTTCTCATTATATAGTTGGACATTTTGCCGCATTTGTCATGATAATTAGATTTGCACTTGTGGTATTATTATTTACGGAATATCAGTGCCTCATAAGATAGAGATGTATAAATCTCAGGTATAAGATGGTAGAACAAGGTCTCGTCAGTGACCCTGTTTTCTCTTTCTGGTTCAACCGACATTCCGATGAAGGAGAAGGTGGTGAAATTGTGTTTGGAGGAATGGATCCTAGCCACTACAAGGGCAATCATACATATGTTCCAGTCACCCAGAAGGGATATTGGCAGGTTGGTCATGTTTCTGCCTTAAGTTCTGTAGTGTTTTGGATATTAGATGTAAAGTATGCATTGACTTTGTGCAGTTTGAGATGGGTGATGTCCTGATTGGAGGAAAGACTACAGGTACTGACTCTCTTGTTTTTTCATGTCCAATCTGTCTAAATGAAAAATACCCTTACGCATGTCTCACCTTGCTACTATCAGGATTTTGTGCTAGTGGTTGTTCAGCTATAGCAGACTCTGGAACTTCACTGCTTGCTGGCCCCACTGTACGTTATGAGCTTTTGTTTATATTTGTTTATGTAATCATGATGGCCAATTTTTTTCAAAGCAGTATATTGTTTTGTTATCTCTAGGAAATGTGATATCTCCTCAGTTTTATTTAGTTTGGAACAAATTATTGTTTTGATGAACCTTGTTGAACCCAACATATACTTACGTTTTCTTATGAGCTGCAAAATTTGCACACCGAACACCTGTCAGGTGCGTAACAAATACTAGGATATTGTAGTACCACAGCCTTTCTATGTCCAGAAGTTTATGCCGTGCTCTTTTTTTTCTTTAAAAATGATGTACAAAGTGAAAACAGTAACTTTTTTTTTCTTGGATCACCTCTTGGAAGCTTTTGTCCATGGTTTCGAGTCCTTTGGCCTATCATGTCCTGTTTCATGTATATATGTAGCATGTACAGCCTAGAAAACTGGCTTACCCAATCCTTTTGCTTTTATTTCTGTCTTTGTGTGGAAAGACTATGTTTGTTTGGGCTTTCTTAGCAAATCCGGATCAATATATTGATCTACTATCTAATAAAATGCGTGTACAGTATATGTGATTCCTGATAAACTATACCAACAACAACAACAACAACAAAGCCTTTCAATCCCAAGCAAGTTGGGGTAGGCTAGAGTTGAAACCCAATAGAAGCTGCAGATCAAGGTTCAGGCACATAAATGGCTGCTTTCCAAGCACACCTATTCAAAGATAAATCTTTGGGTATATTCCATCCTTTCAAGTCCCTTTTTATTGCCTCCTCCCATGTCAATTTTGGCCTTCCCCTGCCTCTCCTAATATCACTGTCGCGCCTTAGGATTCCACTATGCACTGGTGCCTCTGGAGGTCTCCGCTGGACATGTCCAAACCATCTCAACCGGTGTTGGACAAGCTTCTCTTCAATTGGTGCTACCCCTAGCCTATCACGTATATCATCGTTCCGGACTCGATCCATTCTTGTATGACCACAAATCCAACGCAGCATACGCATTTCCGCAACACTTAACTGCTGAACATGCCGTCTTTTTGTAGGCCAACATTCTGCACCATACAACATTGCCGGTCTAATTGCTGTTCTATAGAACTTGCCTTTTAGCTTCTGTGGTACCCTCTTGTCACAGAGAATACCTGATGATTGACGCCACTTCATCCACCCCGCTTTGATTCTATGGCTAACATCTTCATCGATATCCCCATCTCTCTGTAGCATTGATCCCAAATATCGAAAGGTATCCTTCTTGGGCACTATTTGACCATCCAAACTAACACCCCTCTCCTCATGTCTAGCAGTGCCGAAGTCACATGCCATATATTCGGTTTTAGTTCTGCTGAGCCTAAAACCTTTGGACTCTAGAGTCTGCCGCCACAACTCTAGTTTCCTATTTACTCCCGCTCGGCTTTCATCAACTAACACTACATCGTCCGCGAAAAGCATACACCAAGGGACATCCCCTTGTATGTCCCTTGTGACCTCATCCATCACCAAGGCAAAAAGATAGGGGCTCAAAGCTGACCCTTGATGTAGTCCTATCTTGATCGGGAAGTCACATGTGTCACCATCACTTGTTCGAACACTAGTCACAACATTGTTGTACATGTCCTTAATGAGGGAAACGTACTTTGTTGGAACTTTATGTTTGTCCACACTATTTAATAAATCTAGTGACGAGTGTGGTGCCGCTGAACCATTTGACCCCTGGTTCATCTTCATGCATATAGGCCCTGTTTGAGATAGCTGAAATTGATGGATTATCTGAATTTTGTGATGGCTATTTGAGGGTATAAACGAATGAATTAACTCAAGTTAAAATTTTATATAGAATTTTTTTTGCACGATACGTACCATTTAGGAACTTGGAAAGCGTGCAAATGAAAATTCAAAATCCAGAATCAGAAAAAAAAAGGGCAATAATGCAAACACACACACAAAAAAAAAAAAGGAATACCGATTTAGTCTAATGTAAGCGGCTTTCCATGCTCATCCTGACTCTTTATTTTGTTCATATTCTCATATTTGTTCTTATTAAGTTCCAATGAGTGATTGACGAGTTAATACAATCATTGCAGGCCATAATCACTGAAATCAATGAGAAGATCGGTGCTACTGGGGTAGTCAGCCAAGAGTGCAAGACAGTTGTTTCTCAATATGGACAGCAGATCCTAGATCTGTTGCTTGCAGAGGTTTGTAAATTGCCTAAGTTTTCTATTCTGATAACGGCTACCATCGATTATATTGTGCTTAGAAGAAATTGAAACAATTTGTTGGTATTATGTTGCAGACACAACCGGCAAAAATCTGCTCTCAGGTTGGTCTGTGTACTTTTGATGGGACGCATGGTGTTAGGTGAGAACTGCAAATACTCTTTTAAGTGTCTGAATATGTAAAACAGGATATTTTAACCCAGTTGTGATGTGCATGGTGAGAACTGCAAATATTCTTTCAAGTGTCTGAATATGTAAAACAGGATATTTAACCCAGTTGTGATGTCAAGTGCATTGTGACCATGTGATTTGAGGTGGCTTTGTAGGTATTCTTTACTAGCTCTCATTTCTTCCTTCTCCATGTGATATGTATGCACAGTGCTGAAATTAAGAGCGTAGTGGATGATGAAGCTGGGAAATCGAATGGTCTCCACAGCGATGCCATGTGCAATGCCTGTGAGATGGCTGTTGTATGGATGCAAAACCAACTTGCACAGAACAAGACTCAGGATCTCATCTTGAATTACATTAACCAGGTGAGCTTAGTAACTCCTGTTCTAGGCTATTGTACTGGTAGGGGTGGTGTTTTTTTGTTGCATAACTGTATCAGTTTTGCAGCTCTGTGACCGGCTCCCAAGTCCCATGGGAGAATCATCTGTGGACTGTGGCAACCTTGCATCCATGCCTGAAATTGCATTCACCATTGGCGGCAAAAAGTTTGCGCTGAAACCAGAACAGGTGCGATGACTTCTTTATGGTTTCTCTTCTATTTCTTGATTTCTTCTCTTCTGTGCATCTAGATTAGCTGTCAAGTTTGGCAACTATCATCCAATTTCATCTGTATCTTCACCTCATGCAGATCAAAATTAGAGAACATGTTAGCGAGCCCATCTAGTTTTGCCCCATTAGCTTGGGCATGTAACTATTCTGTTCATTTTGGCTGTGCAGTATGTTCTGAAGGTTGGTGAAGGACCTGCTGCCC
Source organism: Oryza meyeriana var. granulata (assembly GCA_003991445.1). NCBI lineage: Eukaryota > Viridiplantae > Streptophyta > Magnoliopsida > Poales > Poaceae > Oryza > Oryza meyeriana. The sequence continues at coordinate 108,935 of RYFJ01001239.1, read as the reverse complement.
AGTGCATCAGTGGATTCACAGCCATGGACATCCCTCCTCCTCGTGGTCCTCTCTGGTAATCTATGCATTTCCAAACCCTCGAATTAGTAGTGAAATAATCTTCACTAGTTTTCGCTATTCTTGATTTTGGCGTTTTCCAAAAGACTGATGCACGCTACAATTGCAGGATCCTGGGTGACGTTTTCATGGGTGCCTATCATACCGTGTTCGACTACGGCAATATGAGGGTTGGCTTCGCGAAGTCGGCCTAAAGGTGGTGTTGCTTGCCTAATGACGAGGTGGACGCATACGCCGAGAGAAGACCTTAGCCTTTTAAGTTACGTATTTATCCGGCGATGTGTGTATATATGCATGCTACATAACATGTTATGTTTTCCAAGGCCTGAGATGGCGCCCGTCTGTTTTTAACTTGGCAAGAATGTCTCGGACCAGCCTGTATTCGAATTCTCGTACTGATAACATATGCACTGTGTTTTGTGACTGAACTATATATGGTACGTGCTAGTTAGTCCGTTGATGTTCAGGCTAATCGTCCTATGGTTAATGTGAAGGCACCAATGGGATTATTGCAGCTGCGATCACACACAGTTGTTGCAGCTGTGATCAAACTAAATGTAATGGTTTTTTCAGCTAAATCTACCTGAAGTACTCTTTTGCTCCTCTCCTCTCAAACAAGAGATGTGAATACTCACCTGACGTACTCCTAAGTTGTTGCTTCTCTCCTGTCAAACAACTGAACAAGTGACACTCATTTTTTTTTACATACAACGGCCCTAAAATTCAGACCAGCTGTCAAGCTCGCTCTACGAGCTGCCACAACACGGCTACTCCATTATTAAGCCCATGGGACAAATTTGACTTCAAAACCACTAAAATAACTGATCAACTGATACCTTCAAAATTCTCAGGCGACTGCTCAGACGACTGACAAATAGCTGGTCATCAGTAACCGAAAATAGCATCTCTTTATTTAGAAAGAAACCCTTCTAGACAGCCTTGACAAGACAGACGAATATATTATACAAAACAAAAATCAAACAAAAAAATCATATAGTAAAAGAAGTTGTCAACAACAGTCTCTCCTCCATCCTTTCTCCAGTTTTTCGGATCACGACGAGCTCGCGATGCGAGTCGCAGTGGTTGACCGTTTCGATCCACCACATGCTTTGCCGGATCAAGCATGGATTCACCTCCTCCTCGCCGGAGAGGACGACGATCGCGTCTGACTTGGTTAGACGCATGCAAGCTGCGAGCTGCATCCATCCATGGCGCTCGCCTCGCACCATCAGCTACCTGCAGCCAGCTCTGGTCAATGGTCACCAACACTGCCTAAAATGATGGACTCACTCAGATCGAGAGGTGTCGCCAGCGCGCGCCACGTGTACTCCCGAGGCCTCGTTATATACGACGCCTCGGCTTGGCCCTGGTCGTCTCCTTCTCCCCACCGTTCGTCCGCCCGCCGGCCAGTGATCCGTCACCCAAGGCCGGCGAGTTGCTTTGGTGTGTGTATGAATGGAGTCCTACGTGGGTGTCAAGAGGAAGAATAATGTCGTTGTGAGCGGCGACGGCCGGGAGCTGCCGGTGGTGGCGCCGTCGGCGGCGGTAGGGGTGGTGGAGTTCCCGGCGGTGGGGTTGGGGTACGCCGGGATGACGAAGGAGGGGGGATATCATCAGGAGAGGAGAGAGGTGGTCGGCGAAATGGACTTCTTCAAGACGGCCGAGAAGCGATGTGATAGGAAGGAGCCGCCAGCGGTGGCGGCGGCGGCAGGTCACGCCGGCGCCTGGCCGGATGACCTCAGCCTCAACAAGGACGATCTCACCATCAATGTATATCTAAATATATGTCGTTGACGAAACGTTAACGGATCAGATGAGATGATGCGTGATGGTTTCAGCGATTTTAGCTGATGTGGTTTTGTGATCTTGGTTGGTGTTGCAGATGGGGTTGCACGTCGGCCGGAGGAGGAACAGCGGCAGCGAGGAATCCACCGTCGACGACGGCGTCTCCTCCAACGACGACGAGCACAGTGAAGCCAAAGCTGCGGTGAGGAACACTTGCAAATTAAGGCAAAATTTGATGTATCGATTCAGTACCAGTTCATGAAAATGAGATCAACTAATCTTGTGCATAAAAATATACAAACTAAACACGCTAAATGAACCTATATATCATTGTGAAATTGACTATGCCATTTTCGGATCAATGCAAACACAAAAAAAAAGTTTAGTTTTTCAGATTTACTATTGATCAAATGCTTGAATTTTTGGATTGTGTCAAATATCAACGCTGGCTGTTGGATCGGACTTTAAGATTCGAGACAGGAGAAACGAGTTTCAAGTTATACTTTTAACTTGCTGTAGCTGTTATTATCAATCACATGTAACTTTAGTTATAAATTTATGCAACTCAGTCATAAATATCTACAACTACATGTAATTTATCAATCGTGCTAACTTTAATTATAAATTTGTACAAATCAATCATAAATATATACAAATAAATTTATTTTTTTAAAACATTTGATCAATAGTCATTTCCTTAGTTTTTGTATTATGTCAGTTGGATCTCATCGTTAGTTCCCTCTTAATCAGCTGGCAGCGACCAAATCGGAGCTGGGGCGGCTCAACGAAGAGAACAAGAAGCTCAAGAACATGCTGAGCAACGTGACCACCAAGTACAACTCTCTCCACATACAGTTCGTCACACTGATGCAACAAAGGACTAACTATAGATCAGGCCTTGCCCCTCCAATCCACCACGAGGTAATTAACCACAAAAGTAATCCTCGTTTACCATGCATGATTGATTGAACATGGCAGCATAAACACTAGCTCATCCTGGCGCATGCAATTCATCGATGTGTTTTGTTATTAGCAGCAGCTTGTTGATCCGGAGGAGGAGCAAGAGGGGAGCCAGCAGCAGCAGCAGCAGCTCATCCCGAGGCAGTTCATCAGCCTCGGCTCCGCGTCGCTGCAATCCGACGTCGAGGCGCCGCACCCCGGCGGCGGCGGCGGCGACGACGTCTGCGCGCCTTCGCCGAGCAACCCCGACTTGGCGGTGCCGGCGATGATGCCGTTGCCGCATTTCGACCACCACCACCACCCCATCCACGGGAGGGAGAGGGGCAGCAGCCCGGCGGAGGCCAACCACCACCGTCACCATCAGCAGCAGCAGCAGCAGAGCTGGCTTCCCGCCGACAAGGTGCCCAAGTTCTTCCCCGGAAAAGGCCCCGAGCCACCTGTCCCGGAGGCCACCATGCGCAAGGCCCGCGTCTCCGTTCGAGCTCGCTCCGAGGCACCCATGGTGCGTGCTCGATCATGTTCCACGCCGCTAGTTAGGGTTCTTCTTCTTCTACATGTGCATGGCTGTTTGTGTTGAGATGTCGAGATGGTCACTTGCAGATCAGTGATGGGTGCCAATGGAGGAAGTACGGACAGAAGATGGCAAAGGGAAACCCTTGTCCCCGCGCGTATTACCGGTGCACCATGGCCGCCGGCTGCCCCGTGCGCAAGCAGGTGTGTGCAAGATCGCCGGAGCACAGGCACATTTTGCTGTGTCGTTGTCAATGGCGTGTTGCTGATGTGGATGCATGCTGCCATGGCAGGTTCAGAGATGCGCCGAGGACAGGACGGTGCTGATAACGACGTACGAGGGGAACCACAACCACCCGCTGCCGCCGGCGGCGATGGCGATGGCGTCGACCACGGCGGCGGCGGCGTCCATGCTGCTGTACGGCTCCATGCCGAGCGCGGACGGCAGCCTCATGGCCGGGTCCAACTTCCTGGCGCGCGCCGTGCTGCCGTGCTCGTCCACCGTCGCCACCATCTCTGCGTCGGCGCCGTTCCCGACGGTCACGCTCGACCTCACGCAGACGGCGGCGCCGGGCGCGTCGCCGTCGTCGTCCACGCAGCCGCCGCGCCCGGAGCCCGCGCAGCTGCAGGCAGCGCTCGCCGAGGCCACGCGGCCGGTGGCGCTGCCCCAGCTGTTCGGGCAGAAGCTGTACGACCAGTCCAAGCTCTCCGCCGTGCAGGCCGTGGCCGGCACGAAGGGCTCCGACGGCTGCGCGCTGGCCGACACGGTGAACGCCGCGACGGCCGCGATCGCGTCGGACCCCAACTTCACCGCGGTGCTCGCCGCCGCGCTAACGTCGTACATAGGCAGTAGCAGCGGCAGCGCCGGCGCCGGCGCCGGCGGGAACAGCGGCACGGTGCAGCCGCTGGTGAGCGGCGGCGGCGATAGCTGTAGTAGAGACGACAAGATAGGAGAACAAAACAGCTAAACTTGATTGGCTAGCTGCAGTTTTTGTTTTGTTGCTTGCTTCAAGTTTCGTTTGATCTGCTCGTAGTTAAAAATTTTGATTTTTTGAACATAACAGGTATAAGTCTAGTTCAGTTTTGTATTTTTCATCAGCCCCCTCATGGCTGGAGACAGAAATCTTGGTCTGTTCCATTGATTTTTGCTGAATTTAAACCAGCAACTTGGAGTAACAATTTTTCGTTCGCCCAATTAAATGGAACTGTCTATTAGTCAAACGTTTGAAAAAATAAATTCATCAAACGATTTTTTCTATATCCAAAAACTAAGATATGAACTATTAGATATAGTTGCATGTATTTATGACTAAGTTACATAAATTTATAACTAAAGTTATACAAATCGATAATGACAACTACAATAAATTAAAAGTACAATTACAACAAATTAAAAGTACAATTTGGAATTCGCCTCCTTGATCGGAATCTCAAAGTTCCATCCAACGACCAACGTTGTTGTTGACAGAATCCAAAAATCAAATGTTTGATCAATAGCAAATCTATAATTAAATGTCTTTCAAATCTATTGAAACAGTCTGATTGATCATTCGCTTGCAATTTACATGATTTCCCAAATACAAACAGCTGTTTTTAGTTTGTGTGTGTCTGTTGGACTTTGAACGCGTTAGTTGGTCGCATGCAACGCGAGGCGTGGAGTCAATTTCGTGGTTGTCTCGCGCAGAGCTGAGTCACGCTTTGACATTTTACGGTCGCCGTTGATTGAATCGGCAGAAGAAGAATAATGGCTGATCTCGTCACACTGCTGACTTGCTGGCTTAAAATTCGTGCCATCTCGAACTGACCGTCCTGTGGAATTCAACAAGGGCTGCTCAAGAATCAGGAGTACTTTAATGTGAACAAGAGCTGATAAAACAATGGCTACGTCAGTTTTGATCGAAATCAGATCATGTTTAACTTTGCCTTAGCTTACATCGCTGTGTCAGTAGCTGATGTGAGTTCAGCTTCAGAAGAGGATGTATGCCTGACTCTGTGACGACATGCTGAGAAAGGATCATACACACAAGCAGTGCTAGTTTGCCATATGAGCTACTCCCTCCGTTCCAAAATATAAAGATTTTTATGTTGTTTAGCAGACATTAAGAATAAAGAAAAAAAACGTTGGTGTCTCTTAATAAATGTAGAATAAATAAAGGTAAAAAGATAGGTTGGGTGGTAAGAAATAAATAAATTTGAATGAGAAGTGATTAATGGGACAAGAAGTATTGTAAATAGTGTTATAAATTTTTATATTGTGAAAAGATTTGAATGCTAAAAATTCTTATATTTTGAAACGGAAGGAGTACTACTGAATTGGCTTTCAAACATCCAATGATACAGACCACAGCTATGCTTTCTATTAGAAACACCTGTTCCATGATACATCAGATGTACATCTATAATAGACCGGGCACACAAAATTTTGTGAGATACAAGGATCTCACTAATAACCGAGCTAATTCGACCTTCACTCAACACCTCAGTCACGGCAATAAAACGAAACTAACAGAAAAAGGTAAACTATTCCTAGTTGTGCTTGTGACAGCAGTAATAACAATCTCATAGTCATAGTGCTCGAATCTCCCCTCCATAGCCATAACGCTTCAAAAGAAGTTCATCCTGCCGCCAGTTTTCCTTCACCTTGACCATTATCTGTCCAAGACATAACATATTTGATATTAGGAATTGCTCAGAACAGAGACACATGGGAGATCAGGACTTCACAGCCACCAAAGAAAGCAGTTGCTACCTCAAGATAGACCTTCTTTTGTAGGAAATCCTCGATATCAAGCCTTGATGCTGTTGCTAGCATCTTGATTGCTTTTCCATCCTGCAGTTACCAAACATGTTAAAAAACATATCCCACTACAAACAATGAAACCAAGATGATTTCATGAAACTGTTTCATTCTCCCAAACATACATCCCAAGTTATGGTATTTTCCTTTGCTATACTCAATGTGTTAACTTAAAATATAATTGATTTTGTAACCATAAATCCTGAAATACTCAAGCATGCAAAGGTACCGTTTTGCTAATTTTTTTACCTTCCCGAGTATAATGCTTCTTTGTGATTCCTTCTCAACGAGTATCTCAACTTGAATAAAATCCTTGGCAGTAGGCCTGCTCTTGTAACTTACAACGTTAACCTGTCATAAACAAAGTCACACATAAGAACACATGCTAGAAGAAAAAGGTCGCACAAAATTGATAGGAGCAAGCACCAGACGATATACCTGACATGCATATGGTATTTCCTGACGATATTGAAGAAAAATCTTTTCCCTCACTATTTCCCCCACAAAAAATCTCTCAGGGTGCTCACTAGCTATGTCCTGGAACAAGAACCACATGAGCAAATATATTTGATATTAGTACAATATCTTTTGGCTGCAGCAAAACATCAAAGCAAGTACTGGGATATCATGAGTAGCACTAGAGCATCTAAGGAACAAACATGACTGCCATGGAAGTGACACTACAGTCACAATATGGTTATTCGGTTTTACATGAGTACAGAAAAATTGGTGCCCAAGATGAAGAAACTCTTGCAGAAATAGAATAGGAAAATTTGTCATCTTATGCACTGATACCTTTGGGTAGTAAGCAGGCCCCAGAGGGAGTTTTGACAATATCCATTCCTTGATATCATCCACTCCATGCCCAAATTTAGCACTTATAGGTATAATGTCATCAGCATTAGTGAATTTTTGATACCACTGCGAAAAGAGTAGCCAGTAAATCAATTCCATCAAAGTAGAGGAAAACACAAAAACCATCTCCAAATTTTTGTATTGGTATTTTACCTCAAGTTTCTTTGCAATTTCTCCTGGCTTTATGAGATCTTTCTTGTTTAATACCAACAGTACTGGAAGTTCAGTATCTTTGTTTCCCACGCCTTCTTCCAGCATTTCATCAATCTAAAAGTGCAAAGGTCAAAACAAGCACTGTAGATTGGCAGAATAAATTTTTTTTCTCTAGCACATTCATTTCTTTTCTATGTTGACAATACCTTTTCAGGCATTTTGCAAGCATCAACAACAACAAGCACACAATCTGCACTGCCAACGGCGCTCCTAACATTCTTCATCATCATTGTGTCTAGCTTATGCATTTCCTTTTTAATGACACCGGGCGTGTCATAAAGTATTATCTGCAAACTAAATGATAACTCAGATTAGCAGTGATAAACTAACACGTTTCCCCTTTCTTAGTCTCTAAGCCTAAGAGGAATCTTAATTTGCATTAGATCGACTTCTATAAAAGCTTTAGAAACTAAAAGGTGATACCTGGTATTCTGGTTCAGAACATATACCAAGAATGCGATGCCGTGTAGTTTGTGGTTTGTCCGTCACAATCGAAAGTTTCTGACCAACAATTTGGTTAATAAGGGTGCTCTTACCAACATTTGGCTTTCCCAATACAGCAACATAACCTGTGGAAAACATGGTATACCAATATTACAACAACATGAAAATTATTCAGACGCAGAATAGTTTCATTTGGAGATTATAAACAAAAAAAGAATTTTTTTTCTGAAGCATGTTAATTTTTTTTTTGGGGAAGAGATACATTGCACGGAAGCTAGAACCCTCACCGCTGCGGTGGTTGGCACAATGAGAGGTCCCTAGCTCCTCCGACTCATACTCGTCGAGCAGACACAGGCTCCGGTCCGGCTTCTCGATGAGCTCCAGACGCGGCCTCGTCGTCACCACTGCAGCCTCCTCCCCCTCCTCCTCCTCCTCCTCCTCTTCATCTTCCCACTCTTCCTCTTCCTCTTCCTCCTCTTCCACTGCCGAATAGGCCACACTCCCACTGTACACAACCCCTACCATACGCTCGAACGTCGATGCGCGGATGCAGCTTCCTCCGGCTGAGTACAGAGAGAAACACGGCGTATGATGCGGAAGGACTCTACGGGAGAGACAAGGCGGCGGCGCGACGAGCCGGAGCGCGAGGCCTAGCTCCATGGCTCGTGCAAGCGAGAGCTCTGAAGCTTTGGAATGGCAGTGCGGCTCGCAGCAGAAGGGGATAAGAGAGGAGGAGACGAGACGACGAAACGTTTTCTTCTATTGGGCTGGCCCAATCCAAAAAAGGCCCGGCCCAACAAAGCCCATGCGACCTAACCGCCAACCCTTCGAGCCCGCGACAAAACGACCAACCGCTCGAGCTAAGCCCCCAAAACCCTAGCTCCCTTCGCCCACCTGAGGAGGGCTCGTCGGCGGCGGCCGCCATGGGGAAGACGAAGGGGAAGCAGCGGCAGGACAAGTTCTACCACCTCGCCAAGGAGCAGGGCTACCGGAGCCGCGCGGCCTTCAAGCTTCTCCAGCTCGACGCGCGGTTCCGCTTCCTCCCCACGGCGCGCGCCGTGCTCGACCTCTGCGCCGCGCCGGGGGGATGGGTCCAGGTGGCCGTCAACCACGCGCCGGTGGGGGCGTTTGTCGTTGGTGTAGACCTCGTCCCCATCCGCCCCATCCGCGGCGCGCACTCCCTCACGGAGGACATCACCACCACCAAGTGCCGCGCCGCCGTGCGGAGGCTCATGGACTCCAACGGCGTCGCGGCCTTCGATGTCGTGCTCCACGACGGGTCCCCCAACGTCGGTGGCGCGTGGGCGCAGGAGGCCACCGCGCAATCGGCGCTCGTCATCGACGCCGTACGCCTCGCTACCATGTTCCTCGCCCCCAAGGGTGCCTTCATCACTAAGGTAATGATTCATCCACAAAGTCACTTCTTTTTAGGCGTATCTGTTGCATTGTTGAATAGTATACTTAGCTAGTGCTTACATTACGGCAGTTGGGTATTATGCATTTGTTTCTCACTGAGGTTAAAAACATCGTATTTTCTGTATATAACAATGTAATACAGGTTTTGTGGTGGGCAATTCTGGGCTGTGTAATAGGCTAGTGCAGTTATGAGTTCATAGAGGTTAAGAACGATACTTGTAGTTCTCTCAGGCTAAACTACTCGGATGTTGTTCCTGTATTTTCTGTAAGCCCCTTTAATCAGCTGTTCCTTTTGTTCTACAGGTTTTCAGGTCTCAGGATTACAATGCTATTATGTACTGTCTTAAACAGGTGCATATCACCCACAGATTTGATTACATTTTTCTTTTTCCAGTTGTAGTTTCTTGATGTGTCAAATATATTGGCATGCAGTTATTTGAGAAGGTTGAAGTCACTAAACCTACGGCAAGTCGTTCTACGTCTGCAGAAATTTATATTATCTGTCTGAGATATAAGGCTCCCGCAAAGATTCAACCAGAACTTCTGGATATAAAGCACTTGTTCAGTGTGGATCCAGATCCTAAAAAGGCATGTTGAAACATTTATCCTTCTCATATTATTGGTTTCTCATCTTGTTCTGTGTTAACATCCACTTGATATTTCAAATTTTGGGGCTTCTGCAGGTTAGAGATCCTCTCAGGCCGGACAGACAAAAGAGGAATCGTGATGGGTAAGCCATCCCTATTACATCATCTCTGGAACTTCCCTACTAATTTTGATTCGTTCTATTTTTCTGTCCTAACATACCCTTCAAGATAATGCTGGCCTGATTTCCAACCTTCAACTGTGAAAGCATTTACTCTTGAATTTTTGACCCTAACTACCGATATCATATTTATTTTTAGAATTTATACCCTTAAATTTCCACTTGTATGGATGCCAGTTTGGTGGCAATATGGCATTTTGAATTTCTATGTTGTACAATTTATGCAGGTATGAAGAAGGAAATACAACACTGCGGAAAGTTGGTCTGGCTTCAGATTTTATATGGTCTGAGGCCCAAACGCCCCTAGAGTTCCTTGGTTCTTTTAATGCAATTTCATTTGATGATCCAGAATCTCTTTCTATCAAGAACCATGAGCTTACTACAGATGAGGTAGTGGACTAATGCCTTTCTTCTGTATGCTGACTGATATATCTTCTTACTTCTATCTTGAATAGTCATAATGATTGCTGCATACTGTTTGCTGTGTGACAGATAAAAGCTCTTTGTGAGGATTTATATGTACTGGACAAAAATAGCTTCAAGCATATCTTGAAGTAAGTACTTTACCATGTGAGGACATGATCACCATTATCTTCTTTTGCGCACCTTTCTTCTGTTAAGCTTAATATTACGATTATCTGGACATGTGTATAAGTTGGGGTTTGCAGATCTTAGAATTGCCAATCAAGAAATTTATTTATTTACGATTATGTTAGATGGCGGATACGCATACGGAAAACACTATCATCTTCTCAAGTCACTCAAAAATCTGATGATACTGTGGTGGAAGGCAATGTCAAGGATGACGACCAGCTTCTTCAAGAAATGGAAGAATTGACGAGTGTCATTGATAGAAAGAAGAAGAGAGAAAAGAAACGTCAATCAAAGCGTCATGCAAAGGTATTTCAATCATGAGATATAAATGCTGCCCCACATGGGTTGTTAATTTGAGTTATGTGCTAATACACTGGTCTTTTCATTCCAGGATAAAGCACGTAAAGCAACAGGAATGCAAATAGATGCTACAGGAGATAATTACGGCGATCCTGATTTGTTTTCTATAAGTGCCATCAAGGTGTCATGCTGTTTCTGTAGTCATGTCCTGTGTCAATGTTCTTTAGTATTTAGTAGCATCTGTTCAAAATCATAGAACAGATGTTCATTTGCATATGTTTTGTTTTCCTGATTTTGAAACAATATGCTTCTTTTCTTTGCGCTTGAAATATGCAACATTGATGCTCCTTGGTAGAGTTTCTGTTTTATCAATCTCTCCACGCGATAATTTGAAAGTAGCCTTAGTCAGTATTCAAGAGCTGAGGAATTTGATTTTCGTTATGTTACACTTTCTCAAAGTTACCTTCCTAGTATGATTTGTATAGTCTACGCTTGTCTTGTCATCAGTAGGCTGTGATTGCCTGCCTGGAATATTATCTAACGCTTACTATTATCTAAATAGATGGTCTCTGCCATTTTTCTGTAGGGCGGAAAAGAACTTCAAGCTATTGAATCAGCTGAGCTTAATGTAGATGACCTTGGAGGTAGTGATAATGAGGATATTCAAACTCGCGAATACTCTGATGAGGAAATGGATTCTGATGAAGAACAGCAGAGGTAAATTTTCAAAATCAACACCCAAAAAACATACAATAAGCTGGTCATGAATTTGTACAGGTTTTCTAATTTTACTGCAATCCCAAAAATATGTAACATGGTATCTTCCCAACCAGGTATGACGCCCAACTTGAGGAAATGCTTGATGAAGCTTACGAGCGATATGTAACTAAAAAGGGTGGTGAAGTAAAACAAGAACGTAAGCGTGCAAAACGAGTAAATCCTGATGCTGATGCAGACTTATTAGAGGTAATCTCTGACATGTCACATGGATCTTGTCTCAACCAAATGATAATTGCATCTCTTTCTGTCTCTATCTGCTGCATTCGGTGTAAGTAATTATGTCAATTTACACTCTCTCCTTTATAACCAGACTGCATTGGTGGTAATAGATGTTATTGTTTTGGTCTGAACTTAATAGGGAGGTGAAGATGATGGTGAAGATGTTGTCATGGATCAAGGTTCTGATGAAGAACAAGATCAAGAGACCAATCCCCTTCTATTATCCCTAGATGCTGAGAAGCCAACAAAAGAGCAGATAACAGAGCAGTGGTTCAGCCAGGATGTGTTCACTGAAGCAGGAACAGGCATGGCTGAGCAGAGTGATAGTGAAGATGAAAGAGAGCAGATAACTAGGATTGCAAAAAAGAAGGCGGATGCTGGAAAGAAGGAAAAGCCTGCTAAAGCAAAGCGCTTGCAACAGGACGATTTTGAGATTGTGCCAGCAGAACCAGTCCGAGCTGAAGATGATTCATCTTCATCTTCTGACGAGTCGGATGATCCAGACGAGGACCTCGACAATGACACAAAAGCTGAAGTACTAGCCTATGCAAAGAAGATGTTGAGGAAGAAGCAGAGAGAGCAGATACTTGATGATGCTTACAACAAGTACATGTTTGATGACGAAGGTTTACCTAAATGGTTTGTTGAGGATGAAAAGAGGCACACCCAGCCTATGAAGCCTATAACACGTGAGGAGGTGGCTGCTATGAGGGCTCAGTTCAAGGAGATCGACGCCCGGCCAGCCAAGAAGGTAGCAGAGGCTAAGGCTCGGAAGAAGCGTGTGGCCATGAAGAAGCTGGAGAAGGCGCGCCAAAAGGCAGATGCCATTGCAGATCAAAACGACATAAATGAGCAGTCAAAGAGGAAGATGATCGACCGGATTTACAAGAAGGCAATGCCGAAGAAGCCCCAGAAGGAGTATGTCGTTGCAAAGAAGGGTGTCCAGGTGAGGGCTGGCAAAGGGAAGGTACTGGTGGATAAGCGGATGAAGAAGGACAAGAGGGCCAGCAAAGTGAAGGGTGGCAAAGGAGCCAAGGGCAAGGGGAAGAAGGGCGGCGGCCAGAAAGGCGGCATGCGAGGGAAAGCTGGGAGGAAAGCCGGCAAAGCCCAAAACTGAGTAGCAATAGTGCAGCACTGATGGACTGTCCCTGTCTGTTCAGTAGCTCTACTGCTCAATTTTTGTTTACTTATAACTTACACAAAACGAACTAATATGTACGGAATTTTTTGCAGCGTGAGTTATCATCTTGTATTTTTGGATTGTATTTGTGCCGAAATTTCTGTGATTCATTCAGTTTCACTGATCATTTCTCACATCAAAGTATCAAAGCAACTTGAGCCTGCGCTGCATGCAAAAGGCCATGGGAATCAGCAGCAGGCCAGCAGGAGTGGAACCAACGCGCGTTTCCTTTTCAAGGGAAAAGAAAGAGGCGCGCGCTTTGCCTTTGAATCCCAGGGGCGCGGCGATGCAGATTCCCATTCCTCAACTTGGCGCCGGTCGATCAGACTAGGATCGAATCCGAATCCCAAGCTTTGCGCTGCAAAAGATTTGGAATCCGGCCGGCGCAGTGACGGCCACTGAGGTGAATCCGGGCTACTTGACGATTAGGATCAAGTGGCTGGCAGGAATGATACCGACTAATGATGGCTCACAGCTCATGGAATAATGTGTACTACTGCCCAATGATGCCTCAGACGTTTGTGTTTGTAAAATCTGGGGCTAAAAGCATTTTAAGTAGCTAGCACTGGTCAGCTACTGAAGTTGTTGTAATGTTTAAGAGGTTTAATACCTTAATTAGGGGAGAAGTTGACCGTATTGTTCAGGCTGGTGCATCTTCTGAGGTTTCAACGTCAGGCAAGGAATTCCAAGAACCAAACATCTCTGTAGATCAAAAGCAGCCAGTACAGGATAATGTAATCTGCACAATATGCCTTCTTTTCTGTCCCTTTTCATCTGAAGGCAATACTGTAGTCAATCCAGAATCTGCAATTTTCTTTGATGCTAATAAACAAATCCCCAGTTGAATTATTTTTTTTTAAAAAAAAAAAACTAGATCAGTTGAATTGCTTTCAACCTTCAAGTTGATGCATGACAGTGATAAGCACAGTTGGACCAACATAAAAAAGCAAACAAGAACTCAGACTGCAAATCCAAAATCTGCAGAAATCCTTCCAGAATGCATGAAAGAATCTCGCACAGCATGTCATTTCACTAGCCAGCATCTCCCAGAAAGCATTTGCTCGGATGGTTCAAAATATCAGAGGGAATCCTGCATCTTTCAGATAGCTTTATGCAGATATGATTCCCAGGGAGAGATCTCACTATGGCCCCGGTCCATGCTGCAGGAATCAAAGATGCTGCTTGCACTTGCTGCTCCAATGGCCATTGCATCCGATGGACCAGGATCCTACACGACAGTTTATCAGGAGGGGCCTTTGGACAACTCAATCAGGGCCAAATCAGATCTCCATGAGCAGGAAAAATACACAAATACGATGCGAATTCCAGACCATATGAGCAACGGCGAGCCAGGAACAAGATGGCATGTCGTCAAATTCACTTTCCAGGGTCATTGGAGATGGAAAAGATACACAAATAGATATATATTCCTTCGGTCCCCAGTGGTATTTTCCACTTCACTGGCTGCTTATCTTCCTTTGGAATATGTTCTTTGGATAGTAGTACAGTGAATGGCTGGCCGGGATCGCACGAAACGCGTCGATTGTAAAGAATGGATGTTCTTAGCCCACATCCTACTATTCTCCAACGAATTACATATCCAAACAGTGCATCCAAGAGCAATTTTCTCCTCTAATATATGAGAGCTCCTTATGAACCACAAATTAGAAATCTGGCATCATTTTGAGAGAGATTTGTGGAGTTCATACACCAGCAGATTCACCGCCTAGCCACCACGGGCGGCTGCCCGGGCTCGTCAGCGAATGCTCTACTGGATTTTTTTTTATGTTTACCAAGGATTAGAGATATCATTCTAGATCCACCATTGAATACATAGGCTATCAGCCTATCATATCAAGGGTTGGATCAGAGATCTTTCAAAGAACACTGAATAGGGGGGTTTGGTTTGCGCACCTTTGCAGTCCTGAATTCTGAAGAAGCACACCTTCGGCGCATCTTGCAGGGCATAGGCACAGCCTATTGGTTGATGCTCACACGTTACGAGCTCTCTGCTCTGCACTCAGGCATCGGTCACCTGCACTGCACCATGTCAGGCTGATGGCCGAGACATCACCATTCACAGTTTCATTCGTGATGTGAGCAGCATCCATGGATTCCATACTGCCGCGCCTGCATTCTGTATGCATGACATAACCATGATTTAGGGGGTGGGGTTTATCACTGAACAAAATGTTTAGAATCATATGAGGACAAGATGGCATGCATGTTCACATGGACCATAGAACAGATGTAGTATTGTAGTCCCCCACTCTTCTTCCAAGGCCATGGCAACAGCCTACAGGTGATAGCGGTAGCTACTTGGTCCAGGGGTGATGCTCAAGAAGCCTTGCTTTGGCACATATTCTTCCGATCTTTCATGCATGCATGGGGCATGCCTGTAGCCCAGACCAAGCCAACTTCAGCTGCATAAAAGGTTAGGCTACATGGTGTTTGCTTCTGCTTCTTGCTTCTTCCTCGATTTCCGTTAGTACGCTTCCCAAAACGTAAAACGGTGTGTTCTTTGTAAAAACTTTTTATATAAAAGTATCTTAAAAAATCAAATAGATTCATTTTTCAAGTTTTTAATAGTTAATACTTAATTAATCACGCGCTAATGATGTTTCTCGTTTTACGTGCGGCTTATAAGCCAGTTGCAAACCAAGCTGTCAGTGTGAACAAAACAAAAGTTAAACACTGGAATTAAGCTAAGCTAGCTCGGTAGGCATGTGATTAGGCTGCTACTTAAGAGGGGAGACAAGCAAGATATACAAGGTCACTAAGGCACTTTACCTTGATTTTATAATCCATTAGATTTGATTACTTTGATGTTACCCCCTTTCCTGTCTTTGCCTTTTTCTGACGCTGTTTTTAGCTAAACTTTGCTTCAATGCTCCAGTTCGAGCAAGCAAAGAACAACTGGAGAATGGAAGCTTGATCAGAAAACAAGCCATACATAGGAATTTATATCTCACTTTATCATAGATTGAGATAAAGTTTTTTGGCCACCTTTACCTTCCATGAATGCAAACGTGTGCGCGCGTGCTCAGCAGAAGATATTGCTTTGTCTTCTTCTCAGAAAAGCACATTAGGCAATTTCACCATGCTAATGCTTGGGAGACAATATGACAAAATGGCACATCCAAGTGCTATGTTGCTGTAGAAAGACGCACTCCATGCCACGTGAGCATAGTGATGAACAGTTGTTAGCTCTGCATGCAGCATGCCTCGATGGCTGGAACGCTCGGCGCATCAGCGCATGGATCCGAGAGCAGCAGCTGCATGCAAAACAAAAACCATCGGCGTTTGTCAGTATAAGGATTCAGACATCGGGTGCCCAGCTACATGCCAGGTCAGCTCCTTCTCGGCTGAGTGACACATGCTGCACCTGCAGAATATTTAACTTTTTCTTCGGCACCAGAAAGCTCACCCCAAAACTTTTCCATGTTCAGGCATGCCAATGTGCAGCCATGAGCCATACTAACATCAACAAGCTGTAATTTTTATGAGAAGCTCGTTGGTTCTTCAATCAAAGTTACCATGTTGAGCACCATATGCACATTAATCTCGACCCGGCAAGATTACCATATTGAACACAGCCATTTTGTACTGGTGTAATGTAGATTTTCCATCACACGCTGTCAGTGTCCCTTTGGTCCAAAATCTGCGAACCTTATTATTCTCCTCAGCCACCTTTAATCCTCAATCATTATTCCATACAGCTTACAGCTCATACACACAACGGCACCCAAGGCCCCAGGGCCTATAAATAGCCGACCTTGCAACACTGAGAGAACAAACCATCAGAGCTTCTGAAAGAGTAAAAACGTTCAGAGCTAAGACATTAGCTAGACATAGCAAGATCTTAGCATTAGCACTGTCAGTAGTTCAGTGTCTTACCAAGGACACACTTGAAGATGTCTGGTTCTCGGAGCTCCTCCCCCAACTCGAACTCCTCTCAGTGGAGCCTGAAGGAGAACAAGATGTTCGAGGAGGCGCTCGCCTACTACGGCGAGGGCACGCCCAACCGGTGGGACAAGGTGTCCAGCGCCATGGGGGGCAGCAAGTCCGCCGAGGAGGTGCGCTGCCACTACGAAGACCTTGTCGACGACGTCGACATGATCGAGTCCGGGCGGGTGCAGTACCCCAAGTACAAGACGCAGGGGTTCTGGACCAGAGGTAAAAAAAAACCCATGCATGCCACCTCTTGACCAAACCTGAGCTGCAAAAAGCATGAGACACCTTGCTTCTAATAAGTTTCCAGATAATAAGTTTTCAGAATTTTCAGTTGAGTATAAGCATGGTACTCTTAAGTCAGTATTGCTTCATACTTTATACACAAAATGATGAAGAATAGGCCATGTATATATAACTTGAACACTCACAATGCAGGGTATAGTATTTTATTTTATTTTCATATTAACACGCCATGCATTACTAGGATCACCAAAATGCAGACATCCTTTGGCACTTAGGCAGAGAGTCTGAGTAATTTATGAGTGTCTTTGTACTTTGACGCCCACTAATCACGTGGGATCTAATCCTAGCACTATCAGAATAATACCTTCCAAAAGAAAGGATTTGGTCTTAGAGTACAGTCTATCCCCTCGTGCTTCCAGGCTTCCATCTTACAGCCGACATGCACTTCTCATAGTCCTTTACAAGCCACAGCTAAGTGCCAAAAGGTTGATCTCCATGCTTTTTGAGCAGGTGCTGGTGGGTATGCTTTGAGTGGGTTCTTGTTCTTGTTGTTTTGTTTTCTTTTTGAGTTGGCAATTTTGCATATGCAACGCTTTACAAATATAAAAGGCAGCTGGTTGCAAGCTAGAGTTTGCAATGAGATCAACAAAAGTACATCATACAAGGTAAAAAAGCAAAAGTACTAGGTCCATTTTGCTAGCCTCGGTTGAGATCCAAACTCTTTCCGTACCCATTAGCCTAACTTCATGTCTAGTTGAACAAAGCAACCAAAAGGGGAAAAAAGGAGGAGCAGCTCTCTCCTATCAGGCATCCATAAAACAATAATTCATCTGAGTAAGTTTTTGAGCTTTGATAAACTGACGGTACATTATCTTTCTTTTCAGGATAAAGCATTGGAAGCTCCGATAGACAGAAGATGAAGTTGTATAAACTAGCTCCCTAAGACAGACTTGTTCTAGGAGAAACCAAAGTAATCCAGCATTGGTTAGAGAATAAAGGAAGAACAGGTGTGTGTATGTATATAGTATTAGGTTATGAACAAGGTTAAGTCCCCATGTTGTCGTAGATTCTCGTCTACATTCGTCAACTGCATGTATTCATTAACCCTGTGAACTAAATTATGAAGTAACACTGTGAGGTAAACTCATGTGTTTGTCCAATTATAAAATGTTATGTTTGATTGCATTCTGTTGCCCCCAATCCCTAAGTTAGCTGGACAGTACTGTGTTCAATCCGAAAATCTGAACTTTAAAAGGTTAAAGAAATACAGAATCCTTAACAATATTGCTTTCCTTTAAAAATGTCATTCTCAAAACAGAGAAGTCACTGAATTGTCTTCAAGAACAACAGAAAGAACCTAATGCCAGAATCATCTATATCTAAGCCTACCCACCAACGCTCACTGTTAAGAATCACTCATTACTCTAAGGTAGAACCAAGAACAGTAGTTACAAACTAAAACTACTAGAAACAAACATTTCTGGAAACATTCTTGTCAAGTTTCAGCTGACTCTATATTCAACTACTACAACTACTGATACCTTAGCTTTCATTACCGATCCTTGTTTCGCCTCTCTGTCAGTCCACATGTTCAATTTTCAGGAAAAAAAAACATTATTCAGTAGATGTAAGATCAAAACAGTCGGTTCTGTTTGTTGGTTTCTAATGGCATCTGAACTATCTACTCAATGCAGCTCTCAGATGTATTTGATCAGTGCCTTGGTCTGATGATAGCCGTGATACGTTTTAGAAAGGTGATTTTCACTTTTCAGTGTTGTTTTGTTTTCTATGAGTGGGCAAATTTGCACATGCAATGGGGCAGCTGCTTGCAAGCTATAGTTTGCCGTGAGATAAACAAAAGTACATCTTACAAGGTAAAAAGGCAAAATGTACCTGGTCCATTTTGCCAGCCTCGGTTGAGTTCCGAACTCTTTATGTGTCCATTAGCCTAACTTCATGTCTAGTTGAACAAAGCAACCAAAAGAAAGAAAGGAGCTAGCAGCTCTCTCATATCAGGCATCCATAAACAATAGTGCATTTGAGTGATGTTTATAGGTTTGATAAACTTACAGTACGCTTTCTTCCTTTTCAATTCAAGATGAAGCATTGGAAACTCTGAACTCTGATAGACAGCAGACGAAGTTGTATAAACTAGATCCCTAAGAGACAGACTTGTTCTAGGAGGAACCAAAGAAATCCAGCATTTTTAAAGGGAGAAAAGGGGTGTGTATGTATGTAGTATTAGGTTATGAGCAAGGTTAAGTCCCCATGCAGTCGTAGATTCCATCTACATTCGTCAACTGCATGTATTCATTAACACCCTGAACTAAATTATGAAGTACCACTATGATGTAAACTCATGAGTTTGTTTAAGTATAAAATGTTATGTTTGGTTGCATTATGTTGCCTCCAATAACTAAGTTAGGTGGACAGTATGTTCAATCTGAAGTTCTGAACTTTAAAATGTTAAAGAAATACAGAATCCTTGCCACCACTGCTTTCCTTTTCAAATGTCGGTATCAAAAAAGAGAAGTCACTGGATTGTCTTTAAGAACAACAGAAAGAACCTAATGCCAGAATCATCTACATCTAAGCCCACCAATGCTCACTGTTAAGAATCACTGATTACTGTAGGGTAGAATCAAGAACAGTAGCTACAAACTCACAGGACTAGAAACAAACATTTCTGAAAACATTCTTGTCATTTTTTCAGCTGACTGTATATTCAACTGCGATAACTGCTGAACAAGGGTTTACATCCATTGGCCTTTGCCTAGACAATGATATCACAATCACATACCATTTCTGACCACAAAACTTGACATCTTGATCACAGTATCAGTAGACAGCAATACCAATAGCATTTCTAATTAGTAACACAAAACAGGCCCTCTTCTCTACAAATTATCAGGACTCACATAGCAAACAAAAACTAAAATACAATAATGCAAAAGTAGTAACATTCAATTTGATCATATTCAGAATTCCAATTGCAACTTTGCAAGAACCATAGTGTGAGCATAGTCACACGGCATTACACTAATCCGTAGGATTTAACACACTGTCATCTAAATTTGTCAGCTTGACGACAGCAAATACAGATTACCATCACATAGTACACGATACAGCACATACCTAGCTACTCGACGGCAATGGCACTGCCCTTTGCCTTTTTGGCTGCGGCGCCCTTGCTCTCCATGAGGCGCCACATGTACCAAGCGCCGACCGACCGATACGGTCTCCACCGCTCGCACAGCGCCGCCATCTCCTCCGGCTTGGGCAGCGACGGCAGGCTGTACAGCTCCTGCACCCCCTTGCGCACGCCGAGGTCGCCGGATGGCAGCACATCGGGGCGGTGCAGCGAGAAGATCATGAACATGTGAACCGTCCACTCCCCGACGCCCTTCACCTTGGTGAGCTCCTCGAGGAGCGCCTCTTCGTCCATCGCGGCGACGGCGGAGTCGGAGAGCTCCCCGGCCGCGAACCTGCCGGAGAGGTCGTGGAGGTAGGCCGCCTTACGGGCAGAGACGCCAATGCCGCGGAGGTCGGCAGCGGAGAGGGCGAGCACCGCGGCGGGATTGACCGCGGCATTGGAATCAGCGGCAGCGGGGAGGAGGGAGAGGAAGCGAGCGTAGATGGCAGCGGCGGCGGAGGGAGCGAGCTGCTGGTGGAGGATGGAGTGCGCGAGGGAGTGAAACGCCGGGAGGGAAGGGGATGAGATGAAGGTGGGGGCATCGGTGGAGGCTATAACCGCGGAGAGGAGCGGGTCGGCCGAGTGGAGGTGGGAGAGCGCCGCCGCGAGCTCCCCGGTGGAGGACAGAGCCGGCAGCACGGGCGGCACCGGCACCGGCAGCGGAGGTAGTACGGTTGTTGTGGCGACAGATTTCCCTTTGGCGGGTGCGCTCTTGACGATTTTTCGGGAGCGGAAGGAGATCTTCCCGGTGGTAGTAGCCGCCGCGCCGCCGCCGGCGGCGGCGGCGGCGGCGGAGGGGCGGGGCGTCGCCGCGGCTCTGGTCTTGACCATTGGAAAGGGTGGTCGGTGTTGAAGACGGCGTGGATTACTGGACCGTGGAGGGAAGCAGTTGGCCGTTTAGTTGGGTGGGTCCTGGAGGCCTATTAATCACACAGGTGGGCCCACCCGCATAAAGTCACAGCCCACAGGCTAGCCATCTTGGCGTGATGGGCCGTATCTAGGCCCATTAAAAGGGTAGTTCGCGGTAGTTGGCCGACCAAGTGTGGTCTCATTTTCCTCCCAAGCGAATAGGTCACCCGCGAGGCCGTGACCGGCCGCGGCGAGATGGTGGCACCCTCCGCGCCGGAGCGGCCTCGCCGGCGACGGCGACGGCGACGGCGGCGAACCCGCCTTTTTACGCCGCCTACTCTTACGCTCCTCCGGTGCTCGATTCCGCCGTTTCGACCACTTGCGTGAGCGATTCAGAAGTGGACGGCCATGGCACCGCCGCATCACCAGTCCGGCGACCTTCCTTCTCAATTGAGAACCTAAGAAGTGTTATCTTTCTATTATGAGCTTTAGCTTTCATTCGATCCTTTGATTGCCTCTCAGCAGGTCCACATGTCAGGAAAAAAAACGTTATTCAGTATAAGATTTTTTTTTTTTAACTAGGACAGTATCGCCCCCATTTCCATTATCAGAAATAAAACAGAAGTGCATATACATGAGCAAAAAACAACAGTATAAGATCAATATTTAGTTTCGTTGTGTTCTTTTCTAATGGCATATGAAATGTACCTGGTCAGTGCCTTGGTCTTGCTCTTGCATTGGCAACCGGACGGCTGATGATAGCCGTGACATATTTCTTTCGAAACAGTCATGTCGTTGCCGGCGTATTATATAAAAGAAGATGTTCCATTTTAAAGGAAAAATAGGACTAAATCTTATAGTACATAGTTTAGCCGTGATATGTTTCTGCAAGGTAGTTTTTAGTTCTCACCTGGTTAAAGTATACTTGGAACTGATAAAGCATCAGTATTTCTTATTTTTATTTCACTAAAAATTCGCTGTACAACCAAGAACAAACTAGTTTCGAATAATTAAGAAAAAAGTATATCACGTTAAGAATTGAACACAAGTTCTTGAAGTTAAAACCACGTTAAGGTTGTGTTCGTTCTGGCGGTATTAATTATTATAAATTTAAAAAATTGGATCTATTTAATTTTTTAAGAAAAACTTTTATATAAAAAGTTTTTTACAAAACATACGGTTTAGCAGTTTGAAAAGCGTGCTAACGAAAATCGAGAAAGTAGCTAAGCTAATAGGTAGAAAGGAACGCAACCTAAGGGCATATTAAAAATTTAGCTTAGTGTGCTGGTTTATAAGCTACACGCAAAACGAGAAATATTATTAGTATATGATTAATTAAGAATTAACTATTAAAAATTTAAAGAATAGATATATGTGATTTTTTAGAGATACTTTTATATAAAAAGTTTTAAAAATATACCGTTTTATGTTATGAGAAATGTGTTAACGAAGATTGAGAGAGAAGATGAAAGAAGCGGACACTATGTAATACTTCAACTGTAACAAATCGAACATAGTATTAGTATTCCTGTTGCTCACGGCAGATCTTGCGACCCTTTCCTCCCTGCCATCCGTCGGCAGCTTTGTAAACAAGCTAAAGTTTTGGATTCTTTTGCCACGCTGACCGCATGTTTCTTGTCTGCACAATAGCTGCAGGCTGAGACCTTGTTTCTTCCAGCTGGGTTCCATACTTCCATGAGTAGCAACTAGCCAACGACCACGAGGCGAGAAGCAAGATATGATCTGTACAACAGCACGTATGGTGTGCATGAAATGTTTGTTTATTTCAAGTCCTGAAAACGAGAATGGCATACTTTATTTCGTGCGTTCAAAGATGAGACAGGAGTTATCGGATTAGGTAGTGTTGGAGAGAGGTTTTAGTTTGAGCATTTTATTTCGTTTTCTGTAAATATGTTTTTTAAAAGTTAAATAAAATGTTTTTTTAAAAAATTTTATATAGAAATTTATTTTAAAAGCAAATAAATCTATTTTTTAAGTTTGTAATAGCTAATAATTAATTAATTATACGCTAATGACGTTTCTCTTTTACGTATGACTTATAAGCCACTTCCATAAGCTATTGCAAATACTCCTTAGGGTGCGTTTTAAACAGTTTTTCGGATTGGCTACTCCCTCAATTTTCGTTAGCACGCTTTTCAAACTACTAAACGGTACGTTTTGTGCGAAAACTTTCTATATAAAAGTTGCTTTTAAAAAAAATCAAATAAATCTATTTTTCAAGTTTGTAATAATTAAAACTTAATTAATTATGCGCTAATGATTTGTCTTATTTTACATGTCGGAATAAGCTACGCCAGTTCAGCCGTTCTGAACGAAGCCTTAGGATGCGTTCGCATCTTCCTGATAAGGAGAAAAACTTCCTCGTTTTCCATGAGCATGCTTTTCGAACTGCTAAACGGTGTATTTTTTATAAAAAATTTCTATATAAAAGTTGCTTAAAAAATCAAATAAACCTATTTTTTAAGTTTGTAATAATTAAAACTCAATTAATTATGCATTAATGGCTTACCTTGTTTTGTATGATATTCCTCTTGCCTCCTTCCTCATCTTTAAACTATCCCTTAAACTATGATAAGTATAGTTGTTATGTACTCACTCTATTTTTTAATAGATGGCGTTATTAGCTTTTGATATGGTGTTTGACCATTCGTCTTATTAAAAATATTAAGTAAGTATAGTTTATTTTGTTGTGACTTAATTTATTATTAGAGAAATTTTAAAAATAACCTATGTTTTTATATATTTGTAGCAATTTTATGAACAAGACAAATAATTATATATTATGATAAAAGTCAACATGTTATTTATTAGTAAAAAATAGAGGGAATATACAGGAGATTGATCAGCATGCATGACAAAATGGTCCACATGCAACAGTTGGAGAAGAGAAGAAACTGCCCCCTTTCAGTTTCAGACTTTCAGTTCAGACAAAATCAGAGCAGACTCAACCTGTATCACTGACAGTGGGTCCCACCGGAGACCAACGAACCCGGGCCAGGCACTCTCCCCATTTCAACGGAAAAACGTTTCCTCTTTGCTTCTTCTTCTTCTCCATTCCTCCAGTTGAGCGGCGCAGGCGAGCTTGGGAAGTAGGCGAGCGGGCGCGATGAACGGCGGCGGCAGTGGGAGCAGGCGAGGAGGGGCATGCGCCGACGAGAGCGGCAGCGACCAGGACGGTGGCCTGCGGAAGCCGTTGCTCAACACGGGGAGCTGGTACAGGATGGGATCGCGGTCCAGCCTCGCCGCCTCCTCCATGGCCGCCATCCGGGAGTCCCACGTCTCCGCCTTCCTCTGCACGCTCATCGTCGCTCTCGGCCCCATCCAGTTCGGCTTCACCAGCGGCTTCTCCTCCCCCACCCAGGACGCCATCATCCGCGACCTCAAGCTCTCCATCTCCGAGGTCCGTTCCAGCTTCAATCTCTATTCTTTCTTAGCTTCCTCTTGCTCAGTGCGTTTCTTGCAGTAAAGTTTTTACTTCCCGATGCAGTTCTCTGCTTTCGGCTCGCTGTCAAATGTTGGGGCGATGGTCGGGGCGATCGCCAGCGGGCAGATGGCTGAGTACATTGGACGGAAAGGGGTTAGAATTTTTGCTTCATCTAGTCCTTATCTGGCCAGTTTGTTTCTCGACGATGAGCAATTGAAGGTCGTCAACGTTATTGTCGTCTGGGAGTAACCGATAAAAATGCGTTCTTTTCGGTGACATAGACAATATGCAATTAAAGAAAGTGAGTGGGATTCGAAATGTTGGTCATTTCCTGTGAACTGAACCTTGTGAAAATATGGGCCACAAAATTTCAGGTTCAGTTAGCTATACTATTGGGTTTTGACCTTAATTTCAAAGTTCATGAGTTCTGTTGTGATTGCCGTTGATATGCCAATAAGAGGAATCTATATGACAGAAAATGTGTAGAGGAAGTTTTTGTGACATTTTTTTCTGTTCATACTTTAGAATCAGATCAGTAGTTAACTGCAGTGAAGCTCTACCCTTTTACTCTAATGGTCTTGTTAATTGAATCTCCAGTCATTGATGATTGCGGCGGTTCCTAACATCATTGGTTGGCTTGCCATCTCCTTTGCAAAAGTACGTGTCACATGTATTTAGAGCTTATTTTTATTTTTATTTTTTTTTTGCTTTTTCTGATAAGTTTCATGCTTGCCGATATTTGCTTTTCAGGACGCTTCATTTCTGTACATGGGGCGTTTACTTGAAGGTTTTGGTGTTGGTGTCATATCATATACGGTCTGTATAGGCAAACTTCAAAATTAATTGCACGTTTATTTTATGCGTAGAATGTCTTATTGCTTTACAGCAATACTGCTTGAGAGCCTCAGTACCTGTCTGTCTGCAAAATGTTGAAAAATAAACAGGAATAGACTGACATGCCAAGTTTTTTATATTTCTGTTGCCGAAAGAACCTTGGATTAGTTAGTAGCTACATGATTAAACCCTTAATGTGTGAATTGTATGGTACCAGGTGCCAGTATACATAGCAGAGATATCTCATCAGAACACAAGAGGAGCACTTGGCTCCGTGAACCAGGTATGCTTATCATCAGAGGCATCTTATCTTTTGTGAGCGAAATTTATGGCTTGCTCATGTTGGGCTCACAATGCTATTGTTCATTATGTAGTTGTCCGTTACCATTGGTATCTTGTTGGCCTATTTGCTAGGCATGTTTGTTCCTTGGAGGCTGCTTGCAGTGATAGGTAATGCAACTCAATACCTGATATCTGAATGTTTTCTGTTAAGGATATGTAATAAATAATAATAAAATTTTAACTTTCTTCTGTCATTTTTCATTTAACTTTTGATATTCGGTTAAAGGATCAGTAGCAGCAGACAGTATGTTGGAAAATATGTATAGAATCCAACTGCTATCCTAGGCAAATATTTTCGTTTTTCAGATCCTACAGTAAATATAGTATATAATATAGACTTTGCTAGTACCTTTTGGACTTATTGTAATTGATATGTGCCTTGGATGTCTAGACCCCAGATTCTGATTCAAATATCTGGGTTACCATGCTTGTAGGAAGCATCCCATGTACATTGTTAATACCTGGTCTATTCTTCATTCCAGAATCTCCAAGATGGCTGGTAAGTTATACACTTCGGTTAGATACTGTATCACGTCTGAAATCTGTAACAAACAGTTTCCTACATCTATATGCAGGCAAAAATGAAAATGATGGATGATTTTGAGGCTTCTCTACAAGTTTTGAGGGGGTTTGAGACTGATATTACTGCAGAAGTGAATGAAGGCAAATAATTTTATTTTTCTTGATTTACTGACTACAAATCATTTTCGGATTTTCGTGTGATTACATCTTAGTAAGATTTTTTCTAACACAACAACTGGGAGGCTGGGATATATGTACTTCATTCTTCTGTAGTATTAACTTTGGTTCAAATCCCTGTCAATCTGTTATGCAGAGAGCAGTAGCATCAGCAAACAAAAGGACCACAGTCCATTTCAAAGAGTTGAACCAAAAGAAATACCGCACTCCCTTACTGGTAATTTACATATCCTTTTGGGTCCATTTTATACCAAAATCGTTGATCAATCTTTTGTAATGGCAACAATGCTTTATGTTGACAGATAGGAACTGGCCTTCTTGTACTTCAAAATCTAAGTGGAATAAACGGTATTCTGTTTTATGCAAGTAGAATCTTCAGAGATGCAGGTAAGTTGTTGATATCTCTTATAGGTCTTAGTAAGTTAGTATGAAAGTGACATTTTAGTCAATTTCTGCTTGTAATCTTAACACGTAAAGGTCTTCAGGTTTTACAAACAGTGACTTGGCCACATGTGCACTAGGAGCAATTCAGGCATGCAATTAGGAAGATCCCGATCTCATCTCTGTAACTTATAGTAAGTCGCTGATCAAAATTGTTGAATTTCATTAGGTTCTTGCCACTGGAGTTACAACATGGTTACTAGACAGAGCTGGCCGACGGATACTCCTTATTGTAATTTCCTCTTCCCAGTGAAATCACCTTTTTGTTAGTTGTCTGTAACAATAATATAGAGACTCAAAATTACAGATTTCTACTGCTGGGATGACTCTAAGCCTTCTTGCAGTTGCTGTTGTATTTTTTCTCGAGGTATATTCAGATTTTTCTAGCATCTTATTGTGGTTAAAAAAAATCATATGTTGCAGTCTCTTTGATAGCCTTCATTATCGCATGGACTCTTCCCCCAGTTCACTCAATATTCTCATATTGTTACAATGATTATTTTTTCCAGGGTAATATTTCACATGATTCTCACTCGTTCTACATCTTAAGTATGATCTCCTTGGTTGCTCTTGTGGTATGTCTGTCAATTAAACCATTTCTCTTTGAAAATTTGCTCCAAAACCTCTGCCAGAAAATTTACCTCGGTCACTTACTTCAGGCTTATATCATTACCTTTTCCTTTGGTATGGGTGCAATTCCATGGGTCATGATGTCTGAGGTATAGTGCCTTGCCTCATGCCCACAATGATGTTAGTATTTTAGAGCATCGGCATATCCACCATTTTGATGCAAGTATCTCAGTTCTACAACACAGGCACCAGCTTAAGTAGTCTAAAGTTTTCAGTTCAATCTTTGCTTGTTTTTAGATCCTCCCAGTTAGCATCAAGAGTCTTGGGGGAAGCTTCGCGACACTTGCCAATATGCTTACATCCTGGGCAATAACAATGACAGCAAATTTGTTACTCAGCTGGAGTGCCGGAGGTCCGTACTTATTCAGTCCTCTCTGATTTACCTGATAAAAGTTACATTTTTATTCGAATTTCAACAGGGACTTTTTTTTCCTACATGATCGTGAGTGCGTTCACTCTCGTATTTGTTATCTTTTGGGTGCCAGAGACAAAGGGAAGAACTCTGGAGGAGATACAGTTTTCGTTCCGCTGAGTTTCATGTTTCTCGTTGCATCCGGTGGTTACTCCAGTTGAGTATAAGGAAAGAGAAAAGATCTACTTATACAATCAAGAATCTTGGCTTTTCTTTTTTTTTTTTGGCCGGGTTGACCGAAGACAGGCCAACCGATTGTATTAAGATATTGGGAGAAAAAATAAAGTTCAAAGGTTACAACATGTTTTACCTTGACAGGACGTTGTCGAAATCAGGAGAAAACACGCCAGCATCAGCCAACAGCCACCACCACCAGCTAGTCATCTAGGCTCTTGAACAAACCGGCCTCCCACCAAGTTAGAATCTCATCTAGGATTTCTCTAAACAGTTGCGTTGGGGACTTATGTCGCTATTCAAAAACACGTGCATTCATTTCCTTCCAGACCAACCAACTCAACAACAGGCATAAGGAATCAAAGGCTTTTCTGAATCTTGCCTCGAGCACTTGTCTTGTTTGAAGCCACCAGTCCTCAAACGGCTGGTTCACCTCCTCCGGCGGTGGGAAGGGGATGCTCACCTAGCCCCGCCATCACCTCCGCACACGATTTGTGTACGCGCACTCTACCAATATGTGTCTACAGGTTTCCTGCATCCCTCCGCAAAGTGGGCAGCCTTGGTGATGAGGTCAGCCTCTCTTTTGCAAGTTGTCCTCAGTTAGACATCTCCCCTTGATTGCTAGCCACATGAAGAAGCGAATCTTCGAAGGCACACGCGTCCTCCATACTAGTTCACCCTAGCTGGACTATTTCTTTCCCATGAAAAACAGGTGGTAAGCCGATGACACGGAGAAGTGACCATTAGCCTCAGGCTTCCAACAGATTGTGTCCTCCTCCTCCGGCTATGTAGTGAATTCCTGAAGGGCGTCCCACAGTTGAAAGTACTCTTTTATTGCCCTGTTTGAGAGGGCACCCTGGATATCTCTGACCCATCTGTAATCTTGCATACCTTTGTTCACTGTCAGGTTCAAAGTCTTGACATAACTGAAGAGAGTCGGCAAGAAAGTAGCAATTTGGCCCATGTCCAACCAATGTGCGCGTCAGAAATTGGTAGTTTCTCCATTTCCAACATGAAAACGAGTTGCCCCAAAGAAAATGTCCTCTAGAGCTTTATCTTGCTTGAAGCTAGGTACTGTCCATGGGCGATTCCCCTGCTCCCTCCTCAAGGCCAGCCATTTGAGTCTCATGGCCTGTCCAAATAGGTAGAGGTTTTTGATGTCGAGGCCACCTAGATCAATAGGCATGCTAACTGAACTCCAAGCCACCAAACAGTGGCCACCCGACACCTCTTCTTGTCCCTTCCACAAGAATCCCCTACACTTGTGCTCAATCTCTTTAATCACCCACTTGGGCAATTCCATCACCGAGAGAAAGTGCACCAGCAATATCATAAGCACAGATTTCACCAACATGAGACGATCACCTGGGGACAGTAATCTCGGCTTCCAGCCACTCATCCTCTTGGCGAGGTGATCTAATAAGGGCTGCAACTCAGGTTTTGTAGGCCTCCGCAAGGACAACGGGAGTCCCAGGTACTTGATGGGGAATACTTCATGTCGGCATCCAAGAATGCCTTGCATGTTCTGAACTGTGCCTTCGTTGCAACGAATAGCGGTGATCATGCTCTTTGACATATTAGTTCTAAGGCCAATGACTTCGCCAAAGAACTCCAGGATCTCTTTTACTGCTTCTACGTCATTTACTGTTGAGGGAAAGAAAACCACTGCGTCATCTGCATATAGCAATGCTCCTAGACCCCGTAAGCTTCTGTCTACCCGTGAGAGCACACTAGACTACATGGCCCTTGCCAACATTGCATACAGCGTATCCATCACTAGAACGAATAGAAGTGGAGACAGTGGATCACCTTGTCTAAGACCTCTGGCCGGCCTGATTGGATCCCCTTTCTTCCCATTAATCATCACTATGGTTTCAACTGTAAGGAGCAACGCCGCCACCCAACTTCTCCACTTCGGGCCGAAACCTCGATGATGCAGGAGTCGCATCAGGAAGGTCCATGAAACCGAATCAAAGGCCTTTGTGATATCCAACTTCAGAAGCACCATCGGCTTGCGGTTGCGATGAAATTTCATGGCCATGCCTTTGACGAAAAGGAAATTCTCATGTATCGATCGGCCCCTAATGAAGGCTGATTGTGAGGGAGACACCAATTCCCCGATTCTTGCGGCCAATCTTGTGGCCATGATCTTGGATGCCAGCTTGGAAAAACTGTGAATGAGGCTATGGGACAGTAGTCCTTCAGAAGTGACGGTAACTCCTTTGGTAGGAGAACGATGATAGCATTGTTGAGCTTGTCCAAGTTTTGCGTGTTGCCAGAATGGAACTTTGCTAGCGCCCCCACCACTTCCCTCTTGATTATGTGCCAACAATTCTGATAGAAGAACCCTGTGAAGCCGTCAGGCCCTGGTGCCTTCTCCTTCGGTAGGTTCAGAACGGTCTTGTGGATCTCTGCCTCGGTGAAGGGGTTCTCAAGCTCCAAGAGATTGACATACGGGACCCCTAGTGCCTGGAAATCCACCATCTTGTCCTCTTTCGGGAGCCCCATCACTGCCAGGAAGTAACTTGATGTTAATTGTTCCATGTCTAGCTGGGTTGTTGCCATCTGCCCCTCATGCTCCAGCCGCGGAATCAGCAGCTTGCGCCTTCTTGAAATGGCTTTCAAGCAAAAGAAGGAGAGGCTGGCATCCCGAAGGTACTTGATCTTTGTTCGCTGCCTCATCCTAAGCCGCTCCAGGGCTACAAACGCCAGACCCGGCCCATTCAATGATGCATGTAGTCGTCTTTCCTGAGGTGACAGCATCCTGCTATCCTCCGCCACATCCAGACGGTAGACTACTTCATTGGCAATTTGAATCCGTGGTCTCATGGTGCTAATCTTTCTTTGTCCCCAGCTTCTAAGTTTCCTTGCCAGCCTGGCCATTTTCACATAGAGCCTGATGAAAGGATACTCACTGTCAACCTCTTGCTGCCATGCTTCCTCCACCACCGATGTGAACCCATCAAGTTTAACCCAGAAATTTTCAAATTTGAAACTTCTACCGCTCTCATTTTTCATTCCACTTGTCATCAAAAGCAGACAATGATCCGACCCCAAGGAACTGAGGGCCTGCAAGTTGGCTTCTAGGAAGTCCTCTTCCCACTCCGTGGAAACAAAAACCCGATCCAATTTAACCAGAGTTGGCTGCTTTGTCTCACTGCTCCAAGTATATCGTCTCCCGAATAGGTACATCTTCCGTAGCTCAAGATGATTTAGTTTGTTCCTGAAGGCATTCATCAATCTTCGGTTAATCCTGTTGTTATTCTTGTCGGCGGCCGATGATATCAAATTGAAATCCCCATAGATTAACCAGCTCCCCTGACAGAAGTTCCTGATGTCCCCCAACTCTTCCAAGAACATCTTATCCTCCTCACTCTGTGGCCCATACATAGATGACAAAAACCAGGATCTTCTCCCCAAGATTTCAGTCAAATACACCGAAATTGAAAATTGACCCATATGCACCACTGTCCCCTGGAACATATCCCCCTTCCAAGCAATCATTATTCCACCACGAGTATCCTCTGTTGGCAAAAAAGCAAAGCAATCCAAAGCAGAACCATAGGTTTCAGCAACAATCGGCTGAGTTACAGAAGCTAACTTAGATTCTTGCAAACAGACAACAGACGACTTCGTGCCAACAATAGCCTCCTGACCAGGCTCCGTTTGGCCACATTATTTAGCCCTCTGACATTCCAAACTAACATACTAAACTCCGTCATCACACGATAGGAGAGCTACACACACCACCTAGAGTAGGGAGACAGGCTCCCATTAAGCCAGTGCGGCTACCGGCTGAGGGGACCACATGTCCCCGGCGGCCTGTTCCTCTGGAAGCTGCTGCAGAGGAGGAGCGATGTCGATGTCGAGTAACTCCGCCAAGGCCTTGGTGTGCTAGGGCGACAGGGGGTGGTCGAACAGTCCCACGTAGCGTTTCAACGCCACCTCATCCGCCTCGTCTTCCTCTGCTATGATGCCCAATTTCTTCATAGTGACCCGCTGGGCTTTGGAGATGACATGTAGGCGTGCACCGTCACCTTGGCTGGCCAACCGAGGACTCTGCCGGGGGTGGAAGCTGTGCGGAATCGCCTTCCTTCCACTTCATGCCACTAGGACAGAGGCCACTGGGCAACGCCCGAGCATGGACGGCGGCGGTGTGGCAGAGGTGGAGTGGATGAAGGAGCGAGCAGGGTGCTGGACAGGGTTAAGTTGGTTGGTGCTTGCTGGGCTTGGTTGGGTTGTCGTAGCGCTCTCAGCTTGGTTGTCCTCCTCCTGTTGGGCCTCTGGCCCACCTAACGGAGGCCCGTTAGCCAGTCCCTCTTGCCTGGACCAACCAAACCTGCCGGCCAGCCTGGAAAAAATGATAGCAGGAGCCCTTCTCGCTATCGGTCGCGGGGCAGGAGCTCCTTGCATTGCGCCCTCCCAGGCGCTGCACCTGGCAACATCGCGATGGCCTCCTCCCTCATCAATGCCCCCCTCCCCCCACCATCAATGCATTTTCCTGCTCCCTGATTGGCCCCAAATCTTCCTCAAGATCTTCAAACACGAGCTTCCTTGCAGCCGGCGTGAAGCCGGAGAGAGGTGAAGTTGCTTGTCAAAACATGGGGGGGCTGACGCCGGGTGAATTAATGCCGCCTCACCAGGCAGCAAACCCAATGCCCCGGGAGTGTGGACCGCGTCCACCACCTCTTGTGATCCCGCCACTTGGATTACTGTCTCTCGTGGGGAGGCCAAGGGATGGACCACCGCCACCGGACATACGTTGCCATGGACTGCTGTCTCCGTGGACCAGATCCCCGACTTCTGTGAGTCGGCAATCACCGCCACCCCCTGTCTACCCATCGCCTGGGCGTCGACGACTGCAGATGAAGCTTGCACCGCCTCGATCTCCATGGCCAGCACGTCCAGCTCGCATTGCGCCGCGATGTGGCCCTTGGTGGAGGTCAAGGCCAGCAGTTCGTCCGGGGGTGCTTGCTGGCCGGTTACCACAGGTGGCAGCGTGGCAGTAGCTTCTTTTCCTACTCCCAGCTAGGGAAGAGTGCTGACGAGGGAAGCCGCCGGCCGTCCCGTGTGGATGCCCGCTGAAAGGATGTTTGGTTTCGGGCAGGTCCCGAACCATCCACCCGTCCCGGAAAGCATGTGTAGAACAGGTGTCGCTGTCCCCCATCATCGTCGTCATCATCATCGCCTCCCATGAGATCAAACCGGGCATCATAGCCGTCGAAGTTCGGCTTCGGATCAACCAACTCCAACAGATGAACGTAAACGTGGTAGTCGAGGCAGTGCTTCTCCGTTGGTGGATCTGGTGGCGGCTGCGGGGAGGTGGCATTCGCCATCTCGATAGCGAACTCATCGTCTTCGTCTGGCTCCTCGACTACCCATTGCGGAGGCGAATCCAGAATGGATAGGCACACCTCCTTGGGCAGCTCGTCCGGAGCTGTCGCCCACGCCATAACCTCCAAGTTGCGACCATCCGCCGATGGAAGCATTTCCAGCAGGTGACAATGCAACCCCGCCATCAAAATACGGACCGCGCCTTCGTCCCAGGTGTGCGCGGGAAGGCCGTCGAGCCCCAGCTTGACCAAGTAGCGCATGGACGAGCCCTCCGCCACGGAGCACTTGTTCCAACAGCTGAACTCCACCCGACAACCCCGCACCGTGAGGTTGCCTGAGAATAGCAGCAACACCCGCGAGCAATCATCCTCATTGGAGAAAGTGACCAGGAAGTCAGAGGGGGCACACACCTCCACTCGAACACTCTTGCGCTGCACCACGCGCCCCAGCGCCACTACCAGCATCTCCGACGAGACCGGGAGGCGGCGGTCCTGGACTGTAGCCAGCAGCGCGTGCGACACAAGGGACCGCTCCCTCTCCACCATGCCCGCTGTCCAGGGAATGGTGCATCGGCCTACCCTGTCCGGCCGGTGCGCCGGGTCGCCACAACGCAGCTGAGCCATGGACTTCTGGGAGACCATCGACGGTGGCAC
This sequence comes from Oryza meyeriana var. granulata, assembly GCA_003991445.1. Taxonomy (NCBI): domain Eukaryota; kingdom Viridiplantae; phylum Streptophyta; class Magnoliopsida; order Poales; family Poaceae; genus Oryza; species Oryza meyeriana. The sequence continues at coordinate 74,856 of RYFJ01001239.1, read as the reverse complement.
GGGTTTTCCAACGGGCGCGGTGACCACCAGAGCAACTTTGGTGGCGGGCGCAGCGGCCACCTGTGTGGGCGGGTCTACAGACGGGACCGCAGCCGGCTCACCCTGTTCTTTCCCACTACTTCCCCCAACTTATTTTTTTCGTTTCCCGCGCGCACGCTTCCCAAAACGATCAACGGTGCGTTTTTTGCAAAAATTTTCTATATGAAAGTAGCTTAAAAAAGTAAATAGATCCATTTTTCAAATTTTTAATAGTAATTACTTAATTAATCACGCGCTAATAATATTCCTCGTTTTACGTGTGGCTTAAATAAGCCATTGGTTCAGCTGGAACGAACAGGGCTGGTAGTGCAACGGAGCACTCCCAACCTTACCAAGACAATTACTGGTCGAAGGCCAAGCATTTTTTCCTGTTCATTCTTTTGTATATTCTTGTGCAACATTAATTCAGTTATGCCCAATTAACCTGTAAATGTTAGTACAGTGGCTCGAATCAGTTCTGAAGTTCAGTTTTTATAATAAAAGGCGAAATTGGTTCTATAGCACTGAAAGTTTCTGTTTTCAGTTCTGAATTTCAGCTATTTGTCGATATTTCCATTTGGCAATTGTCACCTTCACCAGAAATTCAGAGCTCAGAGGCACTTATTTGGTGATAAACGAGCAGGTTCCTTTACCTTTCTTTCATCAGAAACAGTTAGAGTGAGGCTTTTTTTCACCCTTTTTTCTTTAATAGCAGAAACAGTTCAGTTATTTTACCCAGACTTTCTCTAGGAATTTTTGGATTTTGGATCAAAAGGGCAGACTGATCAGCTTTGTGCAATTTAGAGCTGAACAATTCTCCTCTTAAAGATGTGCAGATATTGCTAGTTAAATCTCTGCCATGTAGTGACAGATTTCTGCCTTTTTGGCCGGTGATGCATCCCTATCAGCTGTGAATAGGAATTTTGCCATGATCTGCACATGTCCCTCGTCATCATATCTGCAGACAAACATGTTTCTTTCTTTCAGCTGGGAGTATCATTATATTATAGTGTCCACGAGAAGCACGACAGCTAACAGATCACGTCAGAAAATGCTGCCGTCTGATGTGGCTTTGAGCAAGCTATTGGAGAAATTAAATTAAAATTACAGTGTCGAATAAAATTGATTCACTGAGTTTATCCCCTTAGAAATTTAATCACATATACAAAAAATTTAATTCTAATCACTGACCTGATTGTGATGCTATCTTGATTTCCTCTTCTTTGTTTTCTTTTCTTCTTGATGCTTTTCTTCTCTGTGTGTGCCGACGCCGGCTTGATCAATCGCCGGTGTTGAGACGTAAAAGGACCTCACGAACCTCTTCCAGTACAATTGTCGATCGGGCACAATTAGGTTTTTTTTTCAGAGAGCAAGCGGCGTCCCGTTCTCTCCGAATTTTTCTTTTATATGTGCACTAGTGGGGCTCGGGGGTTTCCTTCAGTTTAGGAAAAATTAGTTGAATCCACCGATCACGAATTCTATCCTTATCTTATCTCTAAGCCGATAAAACAACCAACATTCTCCCCTTGATTTAGAAGCTTAATTAATTTCTAAGTCTATTAAGTAAAACAGCTCCCCAAGACAATGTGTCATAACAACTTTAAACGTCATTAAGACTACAAGACCTATAGTTCACTACTGTACATCCGAGCACGAAGTCGTTCAGGTTTCGCCTATTTTATGCTGCAAAACAGTAAAAAAACACATTTTTAATAGATTATGGCCCGTTCTTTTATTCTGATTTTAGTGGATTATGGATGATCTGATTTTTGTGATGAATTAACTCTCAAGTTTTTATTTTAGAAAAGTATTTGAAGAAACTGTCATATAGAAAATTATTATACAAAATACATCATTTAAAATCTAAAAAATGTATTCGTGATAGTCCATAATCCATAATCCGTAATTGAAAAAGAACATGGTCGATGCCGTTTAAGCATGGATGAATTCTACTTTATGGAAAAGGAAAATGAAAGGAATGACATTTTTTTTCCAGCTCGGACTAAAACGAAATACTCTCCAACTGACAGGTGGGCCCCATCTCTCAGATCCCACCGGTCAGGACAAGAGACAGGTAGACAGACGACCCCCCTCCTCCCACTCTCCCCGTTTCAACGGAAAAGGGGGGCCTCGTCGCCCTCCTTCCCTCTCCTCTTCTCTCTCTCTCTCTCTCTCTCTCTCTCCCCTCGAGAATCCAACCTCGTTGCGATCCAGAACCAGCTGGGCGACGCGATGAACAGCAGCAGCAACAGGGGGGGTGGTGGCGATGAGAGCGGCAGCGACCACGACGGCGGCGGCATGCGGAAGCCGCTGCTGATGAACACGGGGAGCTGGTACAGGATGGGGTCGCGGCAGGGCAGCCTCACCGGCGCGGGGACCTCTTCCATGGCCATCCTCCGCGAGTCCCACGTCTCCGCTTTCCTCTGCACGCTCATCGTCGCGCTCGGCCCCATCCAGTTCGGCTTCACCGGCGGGTTCTCCTCCCCGACCCAGGACGCCATCATCCGAGACCTCAACCTCTCCATCTCCGAGGTGCGTGCCTGTGTCCCTGTAGCATCTGGCCATGCTTCTTCCCTGTTGGCTTTTTCGCTTCATTTGGTCTTTTGAATCTGAACGAACTCGCTGCAGTTCTCGGTGTTCGGGTCGCTGTCCAACGTCGGCGCCATGGTCGGGGCGATCGCTAGCGGTCAGATGGCCGAGTACATTGGGCGCAAAGGGGTGAGATATTTTGCTTCTTTTGGTAGCCATGCAGTTATTAGCTGCGCTTTCGTTGGGCGACCAGACTCTATCTCAAGGACAATTTTGGTCGGTCAACCTCACTTACTGTACTTTCAGAGTTACTTGCAATTAATAAAAGTAAATACATACTGTTAAATAATACAAATATGTGGAAAAAGTATGTGAGTTTTTGGAAATCAAATGTCGATCATCCATTGTCAGTTGATTGTTTTTTTTAGAACTTGTCAGTTGATAATTGAGCTATCGAATTGCTAGGAATAGGATGGCTGTATTGGGGTTTGAATCCCTTGACCTCTTGTAGCTGTTCATGAGTTTAGTAGTTGCGTACTTCTGTTTTTACAGATATGGTACTCAAGGAATTGCTGTGGATGAAAATGTATGGATGAAGTATTTTTCATGTTCTTGCATGATTTGCAGTAGATAAACATACTTGAGGGTATGGTGAAGCAATTTTGTTTAATGTCCAGTTTATAACTCAGTTGTACGGTCTACTCTTTTAAGCTAACGAGATTGCTTGCTGAATTTTCCAGTCATTGATGATTGCTGCGATTCCAAACATCATTGGTTGGCTTGCCATCTCCTTTGCAAAAGTATGACATTACATGGTTCAGAATCTTACTTTCACCACCTTGCTGCTTTATACAATTTAAGCTCGATACCTATTAATGTTTGCTTTATATAGGACTCGTCGTTTCTTTATATGGGACGATTGCTCGAGGGGTTTGGTGTTGGTGTCATCTCTTATACGGTTTGTATGAGAAAATGTCCTTTCTGCTTTTCTATATGTGTATAGAAGATCAATGCAGATAATTTGAGTACTTGTCTTGTCAGTGTTCAGGAAAAAAAAGAAAAGAACAACTGAGATGTCATATCGTGGAGAAAAAACTCTCCATTGCCAGCTATTTACGAGACTTACTCTTTATTGTGATAACAGGTGCCAGTATACATAGCAGAAATATCACCTCAAAACATGAGAGGAGCTCTTGGCTCAGTGAATCAGGTAACCTTACTTCACAACGTTATAATCCTTTTGTGACACAAAGACAATTATTTTTCTATGTTTTAAGGCATTATTTGTCTTGTTTATTTTAAGCACCTAATGTGATTGTTTGTTACACAGTTATCTGTAACCATTGGTATATTGTTGGCATATTTGCTTGGCATGTTTGTTCCTTGGAGGCTGCTTGCAGTGATAGGTAATGTGACCAAATTCTGATTGTATTACTAATGTGATTTTTTTCCTTTTATCTTTAGCTATCTGCTTTCTGCTATTTCAGTTCACAAGTTCAGTAACAGCAAACGATATGTGGCAAACATAGCTAGAATCCTACAGATATTGCATGCAAATATTTTTGTTTTAACTCATAGATGAAATGTTCGTCATTTTTAATAACCAATGCATTTTTTTTTTGCAAGTAAATTATGCATGATTTACTAATATTTTGGATGTTATATATGTTTCTACTAGAATGTGTATGTTTTCTGATTCAAATCTCTTTGATTTTTGCATGTAGGAATCTTGCCTTGCACTGTGTTGATACCTGGCCTATTCTTCGTTCCAGAATCTCCAAGATGGCTGGTATGTATATGCAAAAAATCGTTATAAAATTGCATCGTCTGAATTTTCCTTTAGAGCCATCTTTTTGTCTCTACGTATCTCTAGGCAAAGATGAACATGATGGATGATTTTGAGACTTCTTTACAAGTTCTGAGGGGATTCGAGGCTGACATCACTGCAGAAGTGAATGATATAAAGGTAAGCACTTATTGTAACATTGAGTACATTGATATGTGCACCACATGCTTCTGGAAGTAACAGCATCATCTTTATGCAGAGAGCAGTAGCATCAGCAAACAAAAGGACAACGATCCGTTTTCAAGAGTTAAACCAGAAGAAATACCGCACACCCCTAATAGTAACTTCCTAAAGTTTATTCCATACCAAATTTAGCAACTAAATTTCATAATTGTTATTGTGCTTTTAACTATGGCAGCTAGGAATTGGCCTACTTGTACTGCAACAGCTAAGTGGAATCAACGGAATATTGTTTTATGCAGGTAGCATCTTCAAAGCTGCAGGTAAGTTGTGTCGTGTTTCCTTCTTTGCTAGTAAACCTTTTTATTACATTAGTTAGGGCTTTAGGTGCAGTAAGTTAAGTTGTACGCATGGCACTTTGGATACCTTGCAACTTGAACTAGAACAATAGAGCGTTTGCTAAATTACCAGCAGTGTAATTATCTGTTCATCAAACTGTAGTCTAGAAGGAATAGCGTATAGATTTCAAACTACTAAAATTGGGACAACTGACCTAATAGGATCTCTAACAGGTTATATGCATCTGTAATTTCCTTCATCTCTCTGTATGATAATGATATTGTAGTCATTTTGGCTTCTATATATAATACAAAATTTCTTCAGGTCTCACAAACAGTGACTTGGCTTCATGTGCACTTGGTGCTATTCAGGTGTGTAACTATAAATGCCGTTCCTGTCTGTGTGCAATCTATATTAAGTTGCTCACGGCATTTCTCGTTAGGTTCTTGCTACGGGAGTTACAACCTGGTTATTAGACAGAGCTGGCCGACGGATCCTCCTTATTGTAATTCTCTTCCTCCTGAAACTACTAGCATGCTAATTTTCTGTACTCTGTGACCATAATACAGTTCCGCTTCAAATTCTAGATCTCTTCTGCTGGGATGACTCTGAGCCTCCTTGCAGTTGCTGTTGTATTTTTCTTCAAGGTATGTTCAGGTCTGATAAAAAGAAAAGATAACAGTCCATCTGCTGCACTGTATGAAATAGTCTATATGGCTTATGGATTTTGCAATATATGAGCCCTCTTCTGTCAATCCACTGAATAGTTTCCTGCCGTTATCATGGTTTATTTGTTTCAGGATAGTATTTCACAAGATTCTCACATGTACTACACCTTAAGCATGATCTCCTTGGTTGCTCTTGTGGTATGCCCCTCAGTGAGATTGTTTTCTCTGAAAATGTACATCACAAATATGGAAGCTGTGCCAAAAAAAATATTAACTCAATACAGTTCATTTAGGCTTATGTAATCGCCTTCTCCTTCGGTATGGGTGCCATTCCATGGATCATAATGTCAGAGGTATAGCTTCATGGCTCATAATCATATGATCTTGGAATATAACTGAAGAATATTCACATGGCCATGATTTTTGGAGCATTTATCAGATGGTCTGAAGACTCACTTTCAGCTTTGTATATTTTCAGATCCTCCCTGTTAGCATCAAGAGTCTCGCAGGTAGCTTTGCGACGCTTGCCAACTGGCTGACATCATTTGCAATAACAATGACCGCAAACTTGATGCTTAGCTGGAGTGCTGGAGGTACATAATTCTACTTCTCTGATCTCTCTTTCCTAAAGTGGAATTGTTCTTTTCTTTGGTGAAACTAGAGTAGAATTCTGAACATCCCCAACCTGATTCTCGTCATATATCTGTTTAACCATCAACAGGGACGTTTGCGTCCTACATGGTCGTGAGTGCTTTCACCCTCGTGTTCGTCATCCTTTGGCTGCCAGAAACAAAGGGAAGAACTCTCGAGGAGATACAATGGTCGTTCCGCTGAGCCTTGTGTTGTTCGAAAATATTGCCATTTTACAAGCACAAAGGCAAGAATTGATTTGCGCATTTGCAAATCTTGGCTATTCTTTTTTCCAAGTCAAGTATACTGGACAAAAGCAAGTATATATGGTATATGGAAATTCGGATCACATATTTAAAACTTGTATTTCTTTTTACCTCAGTTCATGTAGGAGTACCTGGTTGCCTCTACACAGCAGTTACTAAATGATTGTATTTATGCCAGTATTAAGTGAAAGTCATGTAGTTCTGAATGTATGTTCTGAACGTTCACCAGTGCCATTTTGGTTATTAGCTCCTATTGCAGCATGTCTGTTAATGTGCAATCTTGAGCCAAAAATGCCCTTGAATTTTACTATTTACTGGACAGGACTATCTACCCTGGCTGTAACAGCTTGCAGAATGCAGCTGTCAGTAAGGTTAGACAGCTTGTGTTAACTTGGTAACCCGGTTATTACTTGTCAGTTGTCACTGATGCACTTGATACTCTAGTTTTCCATTGTACCTGATTCATGAACAAAACAAGGTTCAGTTTATCCTCTGGGAAGTCTGAAACAACACCAACTTTTGCGGAGATTATGAACTGAGCCATTCTAGCCAAGTCTAGTAACTTGTGCTTTATTCGTTCATATAAAATAGATAACCTTAGCTGAGTAATGGCTCCAGGCAAGGAATGAGGATTTTTCAACTCATGGTTTGATATCAAGTGGTCCTGGGTGCTTCAGAATATAAACACTACCAGTTGGCACACTGATCTGATCTATGGATACTAACATTGTCAGAGCATTTACATGTGAAATGTTCCTAGTCCTGCCTCTCTAGTTTCAGCTGGCCTCTACTGATACTGCTTTGGACAAGCATTTTCTTCACTTCTGCTTAGGAGGGCCAGAACTGGGTCCGATCAGGTTTAAATATTTCGGGCTAATCCATGGAAGCCCGATCAAATTTAGGATGTATTTTCCTGGTCCGGATCAAGATTATGGTTTGGGATGCCATCTCTTACAATTATTTGAGATCCAATATTTTCATTTGTTTCCTGAATCTAACTTTTTTTTCATATCTATCATTTTTATATACTTAGGTGATGTTTAAATTGACTTATTGTCCTGGCTTATAAGCCGTACGTAAAACGAAGAATACGCATGATTGATTAAGTATTAACTATTAAAAACTTAAAAAATAGATCTATTTAATTTTTTAAAATACTTTTATATAAAATTTTTTTATAAATAACACATCGTTTAACCGTTCGAGAAACGTGCTCACAAGAAACGAGAAAATAAAGTGCTGCCCAACGGAGCGTTATTGTCTCCCATCAGCATTTTTTTTCACTTTAGTCCTTGTCATTCTCGCTCCTCCAGTGCTCTGGTGTGCATGTGTGTGTCGCAGAGCGAGAAGATTTCAGAATTCAGACAAGGTTCAGTCAATTTAAATAGGGATAAAAAAACTCAAATAAAATCCTGTAGGCCTCTGAGCAAAAGGAGAACCCTTATGTGGGTCCCAAACTATATAGCACATCCTGTGAATGATTGATCGATGGTACCTCACAGCTCAAAAGTGCAAACATGTATCTCTCCACATATATATCCAATGACCTTTTTGGATCAAACGATGACGATGATCAGTGCACAGTGGAAAGTACTGTTAGTTAAATCACAAAAGAAATATAAAGAACAAAATGTCACGCGAGCTATAGGAATTATTCTGCTGCTGGTAACTAATGCTGGGGCTTAAACTTAAGTCCAAGCTAAGCTTGCCTGATCGATCGATCGATCTCATTGCTTACTGATCAAAATTAATTCGTACTAGTACACTCTAAGTTTCTAGCTACTCCTAGCTAATAGTACTGGAACAGGCCGGGCCGCTCGCCGACGGCGAACGCCGGCGAGGAGGGCATCATGTTGAGCCGCCATGACAGGCAGGGCCCGTCGTCCGCCGCGTCGACATTGTCGCCGAACATTGCGTACGACGCCGACTTCGCCGTGGCCTGGCCGTAGCATCCCCACTGCGGCGCCGGCGGCTGTCGCGTGTAGCAGTACGCGTACCCGGTCCCGGTGTCCAGCGCCGGCGGCGCCGGTGCCGCCGCCGCCGCCGCGCGCCTCTCCTCCTTCTTGTACCGGATCCCGCACGCGTTGCACAGCGACTGAAACCACACAGGAGAATGTTCGTGTGACGCGTCAGTTTCGTAGCACTTGATTGCACGATAGGTGGTTGCACGTACGTTGCTACCTATAGTATAGATGGCACGTATACGTACCTTGGGTCCCCTTGGACCATTTCGCCAGAGCGGCGTCGACATCGTGTCGCAGTTGGCGCACTGGCGAGGCAGGCGGCCGGCGGGGGCTTCCTTGCAGGAAGCCGCGCCGGCGCTGTCCTGCTTGCCGGCATGACGCGCCGACGGCGCCACCACCGGCGGTGTCGTCGCGTGCGCGTACGAACCCGCCTCCGCGCGCCGGGTGGACGGCGTGCCGAGCGACAGCGTGCAGTCCACCGCCCCGCCACCGTACGTCGGCCGGTCCTCCTCCTCCGCCGCCGCGGCGCTGCACTGTCTGTAGTAGTACTGCCGCCCCGCCATGGGGAACAGCAGCGAGAACGCCGGTGCGGCGGCGGCGGCGCCCTCGCACCCGCCGCCGCAGCTGCCGTACAGCATCCCGCACGTGCACGGCGCCACCTCCTGCAGCATTTCAAGCTACTCCTATATGCCGGCCCTGTGCACTTGTGCTGGCTGCGATCGTCGTGGTCGGCGAAGCGGCCGTGGCACATGTGAGCGCAGTCGCAGCTTATAAGGACGACGCACTAGCGCGTTCGATTCAGCTTCTCCGTTCTGGCTTGATTCTCGGTTTCGTTTGCACGCTTCTATTCTCTCTGTCTCAAAACAAAACAATCTAGTATAGAATGTATAAAACAATTTAGTATAGGATATGACACATTCAGTAGATTTATAATACTAAAATGTGACATTGTATAGATTGATAATACTAGAATATGTTATATCCAATACTATGTTGTTTTATTTTAAGACGGAAGGAGTAAAACGGAGTAAAACAGTGTATTTTTTTAAAAAAGTTCTATATAAAAGTATCTTAAAAGATCAAATAAATCTATTTTTTAAGTTTTTAATAGTTAATATTTAATTAATCACGTGCTAATAGTATTTCTTGTTTACGTGCGGCTTTTTCAGTGTAAGTTTTTATTGTGTAGCTTATAAAAATATCATGTCATATAAGGATATTTAAGTTGATGAATGAAACTATTCCTCCCAATACAAAATTTCATTTCATGGTTTTATATACTAGCGTATCATTTAAATGTTACATCTAAGCGACTAATGAGAGTTAACAAAACATGTAAAAATAAAATATAAACCCTCTTAATACGAGTTTTACACGGTTTCCAACGTATTAGAAACGATGAGTACCAATTTTATCCTGACGAAAATATTACTATCTCTCTCCTCTTTAATTTTTTATCATACTATCATATATACTAATATATTATTTTATTTAATATACATAAAACTCCAATAAAACATACATCAGACTAGTCAGTTCGAACTTGGCAGAGTCGAGGAGAGGGGTTGATTTGGTTGGCGTTTTGCGGGAGAAGTCGACGAGATTTTGGTCCCGGGGGCCGCGGGGAGCGATGCGATGCGGTGCGAGGGGTGGGGGTGTCTGTCTGTCTCGCGTTCGCGTGTGCGTGTGCGTGTCTGCGTGTGCACGCAGCGGCATAGGGAGTGGGCGGGGCGGTCAAGAGAAGAGAGGGAGAAGCGGAGGCGGTCAAAAGAGGGGCACGTGAAACGGGGAACAGTCTCCCATGCAACTCCTGGGCCTGGGGACGTGGTCGTTAGCTACCCTACCCAACCCAATCCACCCGGCTGCATCTGCGTGTGTGCAGTAGAATCGCACTTCCCCGATCACGAGGCGCACAGTCCGATCTGTTCCTCCTCCTGTACGTGATCCGTCACATACTAGTATACTACTACTACTCCAGTAATGCTACTACTCCCTCCTTTCGTAATAATATAACCTAATATTGAATATAACGTATCTTAGTATTATAAATCTAGATAGAGAGTCTATTCAAATGTTACATCAGTACTATATTTTACTATTTTAAGACGGAGGGAATATTGCTAATCTTTACGTGTTAAATTTGTTCATACGAAATGTCCTACTTCTGATTTAAAATATAAGGATTTCTAATATTTAAATTTTATACTCTTTTTGTCTTAAAATATAACAACTTTTGGCTATGTCTAAATAAGGATAGATCCAGATACATAATTAGAAGTTGCTATATATTTTAGAATGGATGTAGTATAAGGATTCCTACACTGATTTGCATGATTCATATCCGTTCAATGATTCCAAAACCAATCAAAAGCTTGGAAAAGGAATTTAAGTAATTTAAAAATTAAAAATTGACAATTAAGATTTTTTGACCCAAACTTAATATTTGCTACTCCTACACAACCTAGAAATTATTATATTTTAAAACGGAGGGAGTATTTTATAAATGTACTAGCAAAATTGATGAGGACATCCCTTCCATAAAAACAACTCATCCACAACTAGAACCACTTACTTGAGCTCGTGCCCATCAACTTAATCACCAGGTGAATTCATTCCTAGGTTCATATATTATTGAGAATAGTCCGCTATCTAATACAAATGATTTAATTGTGATTAGGAATCTGGGAAAGGATGAAGGAAAGGGACTAAGTCAAGCAAGAATTCGAGTTGGACTCATTCTGAAATCAGGTTCGAACTGCTGTGATGGTACCAAGTTCAAACGGGCATAATTTTCTCATACGGATTCCATTTGGGATGTTCTTGTACTTCATGAAAAGCTTATGAAGTCTACTTTCTAACGGATCCAATCTCATCTTTAAATTTCAGCCGAGCTGGCCGCATTCATCAAAACAATCCATGTTAGTTCTTGGGTCCGAGTCAAAAGGGTGCTGTGCCATCCCCACTTGGGCCCATGGGCCTTGTAACCCTAGAGTGTGCACGAGGGACGCCCCCTGGTCGTCTCCCTATTTAGGAGCCACCGCCTCCCTTGCTAGGATTTGGATTTCGTTGAGTTTAGACTTAGCCATTGTGCAAACTTTTGTTCTTCAGTTGTGTCGGACGACCACCTGCCAAGACAGCTTCGAAATCCCAATTTTGTGATTCACAATACAACATATGCTTCATTCATATTCGCAATATCAGATTACCTACGTCTTATTCTTGTTAGTTCTTCGATTGCTCGTAGGGATTAAACTTCGTATTTAGGTTGATCGCCCTTCCAGCGAGGCCAAAAACATCTTGGAATTGGTTTGGCGATTACTAAGGCGCAAGCGACGTCGTGCATTTGTAGTCGGATCGTTAGGGTCATCTCCACCAATAAATCGATAATTATCAATCTTATCAAAAGATCGGATACCTCGTCCCCATCAAAAATACCCGAGAATTAAAAAATCACATCGTACGTTGCCAAGAAGAAATATATTTTTAATTTAGAGCTTGATTTTAGAATTAACTGTCCATAAGTATGTTTGTTTTTTAGAGAGAATGAGCACGGATCCCACATATCGGAATTTTGGAGAATTAATAGTGAAATGGTGACAGATTCACCCCTCGTTACTAACACTGTTTTTTTTTAAAGGAGTATAGATCATATTGATTTTAGGCTTGCTAAGCTCGTCAGTCATCTCATGTCTGGAAATGATCATTGGCTGGAACGGAGAACAGATAAAAGATGGCTAGTCTTGCATTGCACACAGCGGATATATATTCTCAAAACGTCATGTCCTTGCTTTTCTTTGCAAAAATGAAAAGCGTGTCGCGACGCTTCCCGACACTATCGAATCCAGCAAGCCGCAAACTTGCAGCAAAACAAGAAAGGAAGAGCCCTGATGCTGCTACTACAGCTAGCAGTAGTTCGAAGAGAGAAGAAGGAGATGAGCAAATTAAAGAAGAGAAGAATTGATCAAAAGAAGGAAAAGGGTAAAGAGTGGCAAACCAGTAACCGCCACTATCCATGCACGCAGGATAACTCAAGAAAAGACGTGGAGATATAATTGCATGTAAATGTGGAACGGATGGATCATGAGTTGGCCACGCCAATGATGAGACCTCTAGCTCAGCTCGATCGCCCGCCCGTTCACAAAGCCCCGGCAAGCCGGCCTGCTCGATCGACTCCAACTAGATCTCCCCTTGCTCCCTTTACTTCGTTTTCCCTATGGTTATTGATAGCTGCTTGTCAATTACTAATCTATTACTAATTCTGTGTTAATTAGTTGTTCTTTTGATGGGCTAGATACGTGAATTATATAGTGTTTGAAACAGGTGATAGATAGGAATAGCATGGAATAAGCACACCATCGAAAGAAAAGTCCTCAAGATACTACTCCCTCTCACAAAGATTTTTAGAATTCATAAATTATTAAACAGTATAAAGGTTTTTAACATTATAGTTTTTTTTTTGCCAACAATCACTTTTTATTTAAACTTTTTCCATCTTATCTCACCTACACTCTCACCTCCATTCGTTCCATATTTATTAAGGAATACTAAAGTCTTTTTTTAACCTTAATCGTTATTAAACAATTTATTCCCTCTGTTTCAAATTATTTGTCGTTCTAGCATTCAAAATTTTTACCAAATTACTATCGTTCCCATATTCCAAGGCACTTTTAAAGATGTTTTTTCTTTCCTACCCTTAAATGCAGCCATACTAGTACTAGTGCTTTTCACAAGGAATTTTAATGCTTGATTTGGAAACATTGATTAGAATTATTTAGTGAGGACAATGATATAATTTATCACACCTTCTAGTTTAGTGTGAGATTTGCTAAAATAATAAGTAAATTAAAACAAATAAAGTAGAAATGCTTATATTTTACTCCTTCCGTCCTAAAATATAACAAATTTTAGCATCTAAAATTTTAATCACCTATGTTCTCTTTTTAGCTTTCACCACAAAAGTTTTTCATCTATTTTTTCTTCTCAATCGATTATAATCTTCTACCATTTAATTCTAACAACTTCCTTAATACATATATTTAACTCTAAAACTCTTTATAATTTAGAACGGAAGAAGTATATTTTTATAAACATAGAATAAATAATTTGTCGATACTGTAATAAAAAGAGACGAATGGGGGCCATCATTGGATTTTCTGCAGCTCATCGGTGCCGACACGACTGCCAATTCTGCATCTGCGTGCTGCACTGCATGCATGCGTTTGCATTGCATGGCCCCCATGCGTCTGCACACGATGTACTACTACTCCTACTTACCGGCCGTAGTACGAACAGTCTCAGGCACACACACACGCCTGCAGTGCCAGGCGATCGATTAATGCTTCGCTCGTGCGAGTGACAGATACTACTCGTACACTCGTACTACTGTTGCAAACCAGCTTGACTAGGAGTACCTGCAAATTGGACTGCTACTACAGTGCCAGATTATTGCACATAATGCATGTTTCTTTCATGCTAATTTCTGCTAAAAACCATAGGGACAATTAATCAAAGTGGTATTAATTTTAACTACAGAGATGATTAATTATTGGGTATGTACACTGTGCTATGAGACAGTTTTTGTTGCTACCATCATTTGCCAACAAAAGTCGCCACATTTGCCTAAGGTTATATGGTTAAAATCTTTGTCACATTTTACCAAACCTAACGAAATCTTGTCATACTTTTTCAAGTCATTAACTTGTGGAATCTAGTTTGTTACTCTCTCCGTCCCAAATTATAACAACCTTTGTCATTCAAAATTATTCTAAAATATAACAATTTCTTCAACTACATTATCTTCTTAACTAATCACAATCTTTCACTTTTCAATTTCTTCATCTGTCTTCTCTTTTTAACCAATCACAACATTTCTCCATCTAATTTCATATGCTAACATTAAAACTTCTTATATTTTAAAACACATGTTGTAGTAGAAAATCTTGTTATAACTTTGTGGCTATAACCAAACAACCATAAGTCTGCATGGCAAGCGTTGAAAGAAAAAAAAAAGGGTGTGCATGCATACTCGTACTAGTACGTCTGCCGTGATTTGTCGTGTGGCCTGTTATTTATCAGCGTAATGCTCTACATGTATGACAGGGGCATTCAGGATTGTGTGCCTCCTTGTGCTCCGTGCTGATGAATCTTCAGTAAACAAAGCGATTAAAGTTGTGGCACATGCGTGGCTGCATGCAGAGATGCAGCAGCATATATGAATGCTAGCTTGGCCGTGCAGCCAATCCGCCCGATCGAGGAGATCGTCGTTCAAAAAGTTGTCTCGACACGGCCAGAGTTAAGCCTAGAGATTGGTGGCCTCATGTCCTTTAGTTTTTCATGACTGATCTGATGAGAGAGAGAGAGAGAGAGAGAGAGAGAGAGAGAGAGATGAAGCTGAGACAGAAGAAGGAGAGCTACTCGTACTAGCAAACGGGCAGGTATCTTTTGGAATTTGCAAGCTTTTCTCGCTTCTCTAAGTTTGAACCATTCATCGCTCGATCAGCACTACTCCAGTTGTTTAGTTCAGTGCATCATCTTGAACAAGCAATTTGTGCGTCCACTGCCTAAGAGCATCTCCAGTAGGGACTTTAAAAACAGGTCCCAAATGATTTTTGGGTGGTGAGACAAAAAAAACTGACTCCAACGGGAACCCTACTAGCGCCCCCAAAATAAGGAAATCCCAAATCTTTTCCTCAAGTCTCCAGTCCTAGGAGCTCTATGCCACAACCTCCATTGACATTTTTTTTGGCACGACGACAATTCCCTAGCCCACTACGCGTCGACGTCTCGAGGAACAGGAAGATTGAAAATTTTCTCAGATGAAAACCGTACCTCTTGTCGATCTAGCCACCGGCCCGACGAGCGGCGGCGTGGACGTTCACCAACCCGCGGCGGCCTGGCCCGTGGCGCCCACAGGCCCCGACGCGCAGCGGTGTGGACACCCGCCCGCCAGCCCAACGCGTGGCGCTCGCCAGCCCTGCCGGTGCCCTCTGCACATACTTTTCACTGCATTGTTCTTAACTGCACTTTTTTACTATATTGCAATGTCCTCATTTATCCATGGCACTATGTACTTTTTTGACTGCTCTTGCACTTCAATAAATTAGTACTGCTAGTTACTGTTGCTGTATTTTTTTTAATGGACATCCTGCTAGCTTTATATATATATGGATGAATTTTATGTGTTATAAATATTTATGTTTTAATTATAGTGTTAAACTAGGCATATACATATAGTCTATTGTAAAATATAATAGAAAAAAATAGGAGTTGAGAAATAGGGGCTGTTGCTGGAGTTCAGGCCATTTTTAGGGTCCGAAGGTAACTCCCATTTAACCTTTGGAGACTTTAAAATAGGGGCTATTACTGGAGATACTCTAACTAGCTAAGTGCACGTAATCATCTCTATAATAGTAGATAAGAAAGTAGGCTATAGGAGTTACCACATCAGATTTGCGCTGAGTTGAAAGAGAGAAGAGAAACGGGCTACAGATTTATAAGCAGCTACAACACGATCTTCAACAAGCTTTGGGATAGAATAAGATGCGCCAAAGTATTAATAGTGTAATATATATCTATAGCTATCTATTGAATGTGCTACTCTCTCCTTATTTTAATGTATGACGTTGGTTAGTTCAAATTTTGAACTAACCAATGTCAAACAAAAAAGATAGAGGGAGTATAAATTAGCGGTAGATGGTGTGGTAATTTTTGTAGCTAGTAGCTGGCTAAACTATTGAACTCGCTCACAATCACATGCATACATCTCTTACCAATGTGGCGGCATGCTAGCACTGCACTATCAACCATATCGATTATTCCCTCTATCCAAGAAATTTGAATGGAAAGAAAAATTTGAGGGTTAAGATGAAAAGAAATTTAAATAGGAGGCGATTGATATGATAAGTAGTTGTGTAGGAATGCTTATATTCTTAACAACATTTAAATGTTTAAAATGCTTACATTGTTTAAAAGGAGGAGTAGTATTGTGCTTTCTCCATCCCAAAATAGTTGTCATCCTAGATTGTTTAGCGTAGATTAAGGTTTGAGAAGAAAAAATATAGTGCCCCTTATTGCATGGTTGGGAGTGATCAGAGGGTGGTTGAGTGTAGAATGAGAAAAAATTTGAATGGAAGGTGATCGATGAGATAAATACTATTTTAGAGTGATAATTATTTTTAAAAAAATTTATATCCTAGAAAGATACACCATTTTTAAAAAAATGCATGCAAAATGATTAGTTCGAAATGACCATATCATTAGCGAAACATTGGTCTAGGCCGGAGGATCTATATATGGTGAGTACTCCGCTAGGATCATGTGGTGAAGGTACGTACGCCGCAATCATATCCAACCCAGCCAATGCCGGGCTTTGCTTTGGCACCTAACGGTAGGCGGGCCCACGTGACATGACCCATCAAGTGGTCCTCCCCTCCCGCGCCTTTTGAAACTCCGCTTCTGGGGCCCACGACCCGGCCCGGCCTAACTAGCCTCGGGCTCCAGAATCCAGATTGACCGGATGCTTTGCCTCGCTTTTGTCCCCTGCTTTTTAGGGAGAAATTTATCTTAAAATCCTCAAAAGCTAACCAGACACAAAGTCCCATTGGAGACCACCCAAAAAGACCCCAATTTGCCCATGGGATAAGCAGGCAGCAATGTGGTGGGCCGATTTCGATTGCATCTGTATTTTTCCGGCCCATCATTGATCACAGAGCACTGACCAGCCTACCAAGCTGACCCAGCCCATCACAGATCACACGCAACCTGGGCTAATCCAAGCCCTGAAAGTATGTCCCAGTTGGGGTTCGGTTCAGTGACAGCATCCTGCTTTTGGCTCTTATCTTCGCGTTCTTCCAATCAAGAGTCTGTTTGCCTTATCGCCGGTTATCACACGGTTACCATGGGTAACCAGGTTTATCGTTAGGGTGTTGTGACAGTAGGGCCTGGTGACCCACAAAATTCAAAAGAAAAATTACGTATAATTATACTACATAGGATATGTCACATCGAATATTATGTTTTTATTCGAGAAGAGGAAATAAATTTATAAATCTTATCTAGTTTTTCACTGTTATACCACGGTAACCGTGCGGTCATCGGGCGTACTATCAGGGTGAGATAACCCCTAAAAACGTTAAGTAAACCCTGGTCAAGACACGCCGTGTTCATTTGGATATTGGTGGTCGTTTTCTTCGGCGTCCATAGCAAAGCATGCAACTGGCCGTGATGTGATATTTGTCACGAAACCTTTGACGGCATTGGTCGCTTCCATGGTTTCACCTCAATTACTTCATGCACGTTTCTTTGACTCGATGCATGCGTTGTTGATTAACTTTGTGATATTTGTTTGTTAATCTTTTGCTGAACAATCAGCCAGTGCATATTGGAGTAGTAGCTAATAGACTATCAACAGATCGATTAATTAGGCAATTACCATCAAGAATGGCAGTGCTTTGATGGGGTCACGTTGGCATTATCTCGGTTTGATGTGACTGATACAAGGAACATGATGGCATATTATGATTCGCCGGATCTTGTTTTTCTCTAGCAAGAACAGCACTAACACATGCGTGCAAAGATCAGAGCAAAAGTTGAGATGACTTCTGCCACATGGATGCATGATGCAGGAGGGCTCACTTTCCAATCTGAGTTTATCTGACTGCAATTTTTTCACTCCCCAACTTATGTTAAAGTTTTGGTGATTGATAAATCTCTGTCTATACTAAAGATTCATAAATAATCTGTCTCGCAGATTTTGGTTATTGATCAATCTCTGTCCATAAAAAGATTCATAAATAATCTGTCTCGCAGAAAGAAATAATCTGCATAATGACAGAAACACCTAGACCTCTTTTTTTTTCTATATAGAGCAATTAATATTCTTCTTTTTTGTATCTCATAGTACAATGGTAGTTCAAGTAGCGTAGATCAATCATCATTCACTCGTTCAGTACGACAACTTGTTAAGAGATGAATTACATGGACAAACCGATTTAGCGAACGGTTCAACATTTTCATCAATCATCTGTAAATGACACAGTACTTGAGAACATATCTGAGAAAAAAAAAAGAACTGCTTGATTCTTGAACTTTCTGTCACAGAGACAGGAGGAATTTTGCTTTGTACCACTACGTGGAAACCATTGCAACATGCCAAGTTTTTCAGCACATGAACACATCATCCAAAGACATGTAGATAAACTTCAACTGGTAGGTATATCAGTGCATTTTTGTTTACGAAAGTTAAAAGCCCATGGAAGGAAGAAAACATTGATATCACATAAAAGAAACACATAATCCACCCTTAATGGATGTATGCATGAGGTCGACACTAATGTCAGATATAAGGACTGAAACAAGATATGTGAGTTCAAAACGAAACAAACTTCAGGAGCATTGACGTACCGTATATATCACATTATTTAGTTTGCATAGTATCTGAGGAAGTAGACATTGATGCCAGGTATAAGGAACATACGACATTTGTGAGAAAAAACCATCAATATACCAAGGACAGTGATAATAGCTAAGCAAAAGGAAACTTCCAATTGAACAGGACAAATGAACACCGCATCGATACGTTCGTCATCGTTTGGGCAGGATGAAAAACACCCTTGTCACTACATCAAATCCCATGTGACAGAAAAGAAAAAATGAAAGAAGAAGAAAAGAAGAAGAAGAAGAAAGAAAAACAAAATTCGACCTTTCCTCTTGGACTACTATGGGCAGTATCTAGTAGTAAATGACAATTGGCAGTAAATGGCTAAAGAAAGGGCAACAAGTGTACAAATAGGAGATACAACAATAGGAAGGCAAACCATGACCTCATCAGCACTACTCTGCTGCTCTGTAGTGAAACTTAAACTTAGCTCTGTAGTGAAACTTAACTTACCTGATGATCCAAGAAGTACAGACCAGGGAACCAATGATGAAGGTGGACGCAGAGTTGAGTCACAGAGCAGAGCAGTGTCGCAGCAAGCCTGGAGATTCTTCCAGTGCAATCATGTCCTATAAAAGCAGTGCCATTATGTCGCTCTCATTAACCATATTGAGGATTTGGTTTTGATCCATGCTGAAAACTTGTTTGTGTTTGTTGCACCAATGGCGATGGTGGATGTTATTGCTGCGGGTTGTGGGTGGGAAGCGTCGACGAGCTCCACCGGGTAGCGGTCAATGCAATCCTCCAGGGGCTCTCGGGCGACGGCTTGACGTTTGCGCAGCGCGGTGCCAGACACGCGCTGTTGCACTTGAACCCGCTGCCGAACGCGATCTGCCAGATGCGGTGGCCGCGGCGGACGCGGCCCTTGGCCTCCATGTAGGCGAGTTCGTACCAGATGGAGCTGCTCGACGTGTTGCCGAAGCGGTGGAGCGTCATCCGGGAGGCCTCGACGTGGACAGGCTGCAGCTGGAGGTTCTTCTCGAGCTCGTCGATCACGGCGCGGCCGCCAGCGTGGATGCAGAAGTGCTCGAACGCGAGCTTGAAGTCCGGGATGTAAGGCTTGATCTTGGCGTTGAACAGCTTCTTGGCGACGAGCGTGGCGAAGAAGAGGAGCTGCTCGCTGACGGGGAGGACCAGCGGGCCCAGGGTGGTGATGTTTGTCTTGAGCGCGCCGCCGGCGATGGCCATGAGGTCCTTGGACAGCGACACGCCGGTCTTCCCCTCGGCGTCCTGCTCCTGGTACACGCAGTTGAACGCCTTGTTGTCCGAGCCCTTGTGCGTGCGCACGACGTGCTTGAGGGCGTACTTGGCGCGGCGGCGGTCGGCCCCGCGGTTGGAGAGCAGCACGCGCGCCGCCCCGACGCGAACAGCAGTTGGGGATCAGCATCGACTTGCGTTGCCGAATACCAGTTCTGGGTGATGTTCTCCGTGCGACCACACGGCGTAGGTGTTGCGGTGCACCTGCACATGTCGCGCGCGAGGTCAACGGCGATACGCCGGCGCTGCAGCCCCATCCCGCCGAGGTGAAGCTTTGATGTTTCCCCTGAGCTTGTACTTGTTCACGATCATGGCGGAGAGGGACGGCGTGGGGTTGAACAGGCTGCAGTTGACGACGAGGATGCCCACGTCCTTGGGCTTGACGCCGGTGGACTTGAACAGCTTGTCGAGCGCGCCGAACATGACGGACTCCGCCTCGGCGCGGGCATTCGCCATGGTGGGCTCCGGCGGGATGAGGTGCATGGCCTCGGGGACGTAGGTCTCCTCGCTGAGGCAGACCGCTCGAGATCTGCGCTGGAACTCGAGGAGTCGCGGAGAATCCGCACAGCTTGGATGGTGGAGGAACTCGTCGAAGCGGACCTTGAGGTGGTCGGGCGGCTTGTAGCAGGCGAAGTCGACGAGGTAGACCGGGCGGGGGCGGGTGAGCACGTAGACGGTGGCGCCGAAGACGAGGACGGCGGAGAGGACGAGGACGGAGACGAGGTTGTACTGGAGGTGGAGCCAGAGCTGCCGGAGATCGTCGGGGTCGGTGCGTCCGGCCTCGAGGACGATGACTGCCATGAGCGGGAGCAGCAAGAGTGTGAGGAGGTGGGTGATGAGGTAGTGGTACCACAGCTTCACGTACTTGAGGTTCACGCTCTGGAGGAAGTCCGGCAGCCGCCGGTGGCTCGGCGTCGCCGCCGCCGCCGGCTCGGCCCTTCTCCGGTGGTGCGGCGCTCCGTTCATGGTTACCTAGATCTGATAGGCGGAATCACGAGTCAAAGATGTGGTTGCCCGTCCGAGGGCGCGTGGACTTGCCTGGTGGAAGAGGCGTCAGTCACAGCTGTCCAATTCGGTCTGCGTGTGTAGCCGTCGGGGCGGCGATGGTTGGGGGGCGCCTGGCGAGGAGGGGGCGGAGGAGGAACGGAGGTGGTGGGGAGGAAATGGATGTGGTGGCGGGTAACGGAGGCGAATCCGCCGCCGGCGGCGGTGGCGGTGGTGGCGGCGGAGGAGGAGGGGGAGGCGGAGCCGGACGCGGTCGTTTGGGACTTGGGAGAAGTGGAGGCTAGAGGTTGGATAAATAATGGCCGTGAGGCGACGGGGTGCTTCGTTATTTTAGAGGAATTTTTCAGGCGACCCCTCGAGTTGTTGGAGTATTAATGGCCGCCTGGTTTTTGTATTTTAGGTCCCCCCCCCCCCCCTATTGATGTGTGTTTTGTCATGTTAGGCGTATAAGTCTTTATTAGATTTTCACTTACAGTGGTAATGTGCTCCAATCCTCTAAACCAGTAAAGTAATGTGCTCCCCTTTGATTTTTAAGAAAAATATAGTAATTTTGTTGGATTTGGATCCTGTAAGAAAATTTTCTTTTTCATTTTTTGAATCAAAGGATCGAAACTCCAATAATCCCATAAAATTCCTATGAAATGGCTTAAGAGGAGGAGAATTTGGAAGAAAGTTAGCATGAGGTCCAACTTCATCGAAACTTTCCTTTGTGCCATTATCTCTTCTCTAATTCCTATGTTCAAACGTCATTCCTATACTTTTTATGTGTTTTACAATCCATTTTTGCACTTACATCTCAGTGAAAATCCTATGGTTTTCTTATTCCTGTGTTTCTATAATCCTGTGTTTTAAAGGGACCCTAAATTAATAAAATTTTGGACATTCTACTACCTTTCACTACTATGGTTTTCTTATTTCTCATTCGTGAAAATCCTATGGTTTTCTTATTCCTCATTTGTGATGCCCTATCAATACTGGTTAGCTAAAAATCGGCACTGATAGGGGTTCTCCACTCCCATGGACCTACACGCATACTAGAAGGGAAAAAACCGGCACTGATGACTCCGCATCAGTGCCGGGTTTTTAGATGGACCGATATTGATGTATTCAGTACCGGTTTCTAAGGTGAACCGGCACAGATAAATGCCTGCTCTATGGGGAGCCGAGCCGAGCCGAGCCGCGTGGGGAGATCAGTCATGGGATTTTTTTAAGTCCTAGCTCGCTCCTATCCCCATCGAGCACATCCCCATGCCTGCTCTCTCCCATCCCTATCTCGCTCTCTGCCCCCTCACTCTCTCCCATCACCTGATCCCCATCTCCACAAATCCCGCTCTCTCCCATCCCCATCTCACAAATCTCGTTCCTCGTCTTGTCCCATCAAGGAGGATGTTGAGGAGGGTGGGACCGGAAGCCCCGAAGCGCTGCGGCAGCGGCGTTCTTCATGGTCTTCACCGCCAGCAGCATCCCAATGGCAAGTTGCGGCAAGCTGCGTTCCTATCTTGTCCCAATGGCAAGCTTCAAGCTGCTGGCGGCGTTCTTCAAGGTCTTCAAGGAGGTGGCGAGGTGCGAGTAGGGCCCGCTGCTCCGGTCGCTGCTCGACCTCAGGGCCTTCGCTGCGCTCGCTCGGCTAGGAGCTGGCACGCGCGGCAAGCCAGGCCCGCATCTGCCTCATCGACGGCCTTGCTGAGCCCGGCACCACCAAGAACCACCTGCATGTCGATGCCATGCAGTAGGTTCTTGATCTGACTTAATCATTTCTTGATCTGTGTATTGGGGATGTTCTATTACTAATGATGTGTTAAATCTGTGTTACTTTGATCTGTGTATTGATTTGTGACCAAGCTAAGAATCTTGTAATTTTGTTAGAGATTCTAATGCTGAAGATTTTGTGATTCTGGGTTGTGAATCTGTGTATTGATCTGTGATTCCTCTATCTCAAAAAGCTGGCTCGAATCGAGCCGGCTTGTCTTTTTTTTTTTAACTCGAGCTGGGCCATTAGTACCGGTTCTATATCTGGGGCACTGATGATCACCACTCATTAGTACCCCAAATGTAGTGCCGGTTCCAAAACTGGCACTGATAGCCGTTTGGAACCGGCACTGATGGGCCAATCTGTACCAGTGTTTATAGATTTTTTAGTGAAATTTAATGGCTGGAATCTGAAAATTCTTAGATCTTGTTCATCTTTCGAAGTTCAACTCAAGAAGAGGTGCATCGGTTTGAAAGTAGAGAAAAACATAGATAATTTCATATCCAATTTTGTGTTGGAAGCTCTCGAGCTAAAGGCTAGGATTTTATTCTATTATCTAAAAGTACTTACTCCAACTATTTTCAGCTAGATCCCTAGGTTGTGGTGTACTAACTTGCACAAAATTAAGAATGTGCTCCTTCCAGTAGTACTACCTCCGTATTTAAATATATAATATTATTGACTTTATTAGGGCTCATTTGAAACACAAGATTCTCAAAACAGTAACAGTACGCTAACACCGTAAATCCTTAGGATTGAGAAAAAAACACAAGAAACTGCAAGAACGACTGTTTGGATAGAGCACGAAAAAACACAGGAATTAGAAGAGAGACATAGACAGAATTTTTTTCTCAATAGATTGGACCACATATTAAAATTTCTCCGAAATCCCTATGTTTTGATCCAATCCAAAGGAATTCTATAGGATTTTTAGGTAGCTATTCTTTTGATCCAAAGGACCATATAGGAAAATTTTCCATAGGATTAAATTCCTCCAAGAAACCTTTGTTCCTAAGGAGCGCTTAGTTCATTTAAAAAATTCTGACAAGTATTTTTTATTTGAATATAACGATAATATCTGATAAAATTATAATATTACAAAAGGTACTTTTAAAAAATATACTCATCATTTTTATATTTTCAAACTAAATATTTTGAGGGTTAGTAATAATGGTGAAAGTTTCAAAAGTTTGACCAAATAAAATCTATAGTGTTATGATATTTAAATACGAAGGAAATACTAGAAATAAGTTCAGATTCCTTTCAAAAGAAACCAAAAGAAACAAGCTCAAAAATTGCAGACAGGACGAGATGCCCAACAGAAATCTCTGTTCTCACCAGGACGTGGCTGAAAAGAAAGGCACCAAAGTGAAAAGATTAAAAAAATAAAAAAAAAACTCTCCAGAGTCCGAGAGAAAGAAACCCCCTCTTTGAGAGAGCTCCTACCAGCTCCACCTTTTTCTATAATCTTCTTTTTCTATAATCTTCGACAGATAAAAGCTCCTTAAATAGTTTAAATTTTTATCTAGATTTTAAAAATTTATATTTGTAAAATTAAAAAATAAACTAAAAGTCAAAAGCTAAAAAACACAACTTCTCTAAATTCTTAACAGCTAATTTCTTACCTACTGTTTCTTAGAATCTTAAACTTGCTTGCACATAGCCAAAGCCCCCGGGCAGTGAGAGCATCCGGTTCCGTTCCCAGCCTGGCCCTCTCTCGTGCCAGCACACCCGGGAAGGAACAACGATGCTCAACTGACGAAACGCAGCCTGCAGCCGACATGTGGGGTCCCCCGCTCGTCTTCTCGTCCCACCTGCGGTTTTGTCGCCATCGGATTCAACGGCTCCGGCTTCCAGCGAACGGCGGATATTGACAAAGGAGGAGGAGGAGGGAAAACGTGGCCGCGGATGCGACGACAAGATATCACGGTGACCGTCCTCCTGCCAAAAAGACCATGAACGGGCGACGTTGCAGTCACTGCGGATTTCCTTCTCTTTTACGACGTTGCACCCGTGTATTCTGCTATATTCCTTTTCGTTTTAATTACATAAAAGACTCACACATACACCATGGTATACACACTCCCTCTATTTTTAAATATATAGCGTTTTGACTTTGAGACATAATGTCTGATTATTCGTCTTATTTTTTTAAAGTAGTTTCTTCGTTTTTTAATAATTGACACCGGACACTATTTACTTTTAAACTTTGATAATTTGTCTTTTTTTTAATATTTACAAACACTAGAAATGATATTAAGTTATTAAAGTGAGATATGCCCTAAATATATCACTTAGATCTAACAATTAAAGAACAATTAATGGTCAAAGTTTAAACGAGAAAGTCAAAATTCTTAGTTATTAAAAAACGAGGGAGTGTCATTTATTTTGTTATAACTTATTTTATTATTAAAATTATTTTAAGTATAACTTATATTCGTATATATTTTACACTAAATTTTTAAATAAGATGAATGGTTAAATATCATATTTAGAAACTTAAAACTTCATATATTTAAAATTTTAAAAATAAAGATAGTATTATAAACTATCTCTCACACATATCTAAAAGATGAGTCCAGCGGTAAATCTCTGGTCTCACTAAATTTGCACTAACAGTTAGAGTTATGCACCTATTGGCTCCATTGTGACACGACCTGTGCTTTCTTTTTTTTATTACTATTAATATGGGGCGACAATCTGTACGATGGTTCTTGCATTGTCAAGAAAAATGAAATTTTTACAAAGTTGTGTTATGTCTTAACATTGTTCGTAGACATATAACAGTCATGTATGTGCCGTATGACTAACACCCCCGTTGGCCCATTGTGTATGCCTGCAAAAAGAAATTGAAGCAGGTGTCATTGTCAACCCTAAAAAAAAAAAGTCATCTTTTACTCGTTCCTTTTTTAATAAATGATATCATTAATTATTATCGTGACATTTAACCATTTGTTTTATTAAAAAATTGATACAAATATGTGAAAGTATGAGTCATACTTAAAGTTTCTTCGATGATAAACCAAATCACGACAAAATAAACTATACTTATATATATTTTTAATAAGATAAATAGTCAAACACCGTGTCAAAAAGTTAACAACGTATCTATTAAAAAATGGAGGGAGTATTAGTTTCAGGAAAATTTGTTTAGCAAACCTACATTTAACGTTATGCACAGACACGCAACAGTTTTGGTCATGTACTGGATATCTACAACCATTTTGGATGGCTGCAAAAGGGCAAAATATTAGAAAGAAGTGCCATTGTCATCCTTGCAAAGAAAAAAAAACTTATGTTGTTACTTTTAGGGGAAAAAAAACTGTTCAACAAACCTACCTGCAGTCTCTCTAAACACTCTAAATTTAATGTGCAAAAAATAAAATTGCAGTCTCTAATCCTGATCTGGTCAGTTGGTCATGTACGCATGGAAGGCACTGGAAATCAGTTTGGAGAAGAGGACAGACTTCGCTGTACTAGTCCAAGCGTCCCGGCTTATCTTTGTTAGAGAGTAGACTTTGCGGTGGCCACTGCAAGGAAAATTCAGAATTTTGCGCTTCATTTCATTTCAGGTCGACGACTCGACGAAACAAAAATGCCGTCTTTTTCCATGGTCGTGCGCGTCCGGTCTTTGTTCTCGATGGATGTATGAATTAAATAGCTTAGCAAGTTATATAAGTAAAGCCGATGTATAAAGTTTTTTGGGGGAGTAATCCATAAGCCTATAAACTAATCGGAGGTGATTGTGCTCGAACCCGTTTAGGTGGCGTCAAATTGTGTTAGAGGGGCTTCTCATCTTCCATTGTATAGCTTTGATAAGCGAAGGTACTAGAGGCCGCGAGCTACCAAATCAGGTTTAAATGGACCCGACCAACGATAGAGACAACATAGCGAAGGAGTCGATGAGAGGATGAGTGCTGATGACGGTTGCATGAGTTTGGGCTACGTGTCAAGATCGACTCAGTACTATAATTAGGTATCAGAAGTTAGAAGTTTGAAGCTCAGTTTTTAAGTCTTTTAATTTTTTTTATCTTGCTTCTCGGTTATGAGACTTAGAATCTAAATATTCCTGTAACTTTTGGCTATGTATATTTACTGGTGAATATATAGCCCGATTTCTATCTATTATTAAAAAATAAGACTATAAACTAAAAGAGACTAAAAAAATAAATAAAGCAATCAAAACTAATTTATGGACAAAACTTTTATGTCTATTTTTAACGGTTTAAAACCCAACGCTGAAAAAATATACTTCAATGAAAAACCTCAAATAACTCAAAAATTAAATTTCAAAAATTTAAATTTTAGCAGAGATAAAATTTCAGCAGCCGGTACTGCTCTCCTTAGGAATTTTCCAAACCAAACCGGCGATCAGATGAGCAGCTGGGACAGCGAGTAGGCCGAGTAGTTGCAACCTGCAACTGCAAGTAGTCACAGAACTTATCTGTCCATCCAAAGTCATCTGAGAGAGAAAGAGTCTGAAATTTATGTAACAGTTTTTGCTACATCGGTGTGGATTAACCACTGGACCAACCATTAACCAACTGGACCAACTTTCACCTAAACCATCTCCTTCGAATGAGATAAAGCAACAAAGAGAGAGAAAGCAATTCCTCGTTTGCTCTTCTTCGTAGTACAGAAAGGGACGTGACCAGCTTAGCATTAATGACCTCACGGCAACAGTCAACAACACTTTCTCGGTCTTACCAGGACTTTATTTTTTTATTTATCTCAAAAAAACTCTAACTTTAAAGTAATTATTATATTTGAGTTTATAAGTAACGATAGAAGATAAATACATTAAAATTTGTTGAAATAAAAAGTATTATAATTTTTTATCTTTGTATTATTATATGTAAGCTAGAGAAAGACGAGGGAGATCATGTCTGCAGATCAGACCACGTACCTGCCCTGCTCCAGTATCCATTTCGAACAGAGAACAGCAGGTTAGTTATGGTATGTTATTCGGTCTAATCACACATTGATGAGTCGATTAATTGAACAGCGGCACTCCTTGTCAGTTCCGCCCTATGCGCCTTGCTCTTGGAGGGCATGTAGAATATTCTCTTCGTATTAAAATAAATTTATCTTTTACTTATCTTACTTATTTTATAAAGACTTTATCTTTAAAATAATTAATATCTTAGAATTTGTTAAAGTAGAGCACAAATGCATTAGACCTTGTTAAAGTAAAAAATAAATACATTAGAATTTGTTTAAGTAGGGAACAAATATATTAAAGTTTGATAAAGTAAAAGGCATTCTAGTATTTTAACTTTATATTGGTACATGTGAGATATACTTAAATATGAATATATTTTAGAACAAATGTAATAGTTATATATAGGAGACTCTTAGCCTTACTATTAGAAATATTTATTAATATGAAAGAGAGAGAAAGAGAAGAGCCAAAGCATCGATGCTATAATTAACAACGGCTCAATACCGACTCTTAGCCTCTATAAAATAGAAATTTGGCTATATGAGGGTGGAAAAAAAGAAAATAATAGTATTAAAAAATTATTTCTTATATTAATGGTGAGAATCTTTGTTGTCTCAACTGTTGTAAATATACAGTCGCTAAATAAACATCTATTATTTAAAAGACTATATAGGACTCTATCTTTAAACATACCCTCATGATGCTGTCTCTATCTCTTTGATTTTAGCTCTGATGGACGATGATACATTCATCACTGCCACGCTATACTAATTTCCTTTTGTAATGCTAACTGAACAAGTTCACGCATCTTACAATTG
Source organism: Oryza meyeriana var. granulata (assembly GCA_003991445.1). Taxonomy (NCBI): domain Eukaryota; kingdom Viridiplantae; phylum Streptophyta; class Magnoliopsida; order Poales; family Poaceae; genus Oryza; species Oryza meyeriana. The sequence goes on along the minus strand of RYFJ01001239.1, from coordinate 46,269 downwards.
CACATTTCTGAATGTTGCATAAGATCTGGCTAGCAATTTGCTGGCTACAGAAAAGTTTGGTTAGCCAAACGGCAATACATGATGGTGAATTGGTGACCAACCAAAACCTATCAAATTTGAATGCAAAGGTCAACTAGCCATTTGGCGTCTACAAAACTGGATTGTAGTAGTGGTAGTAAAGGTTGGTATACCAGACGAAAATTGTTTCTGTCAAGAAATAAATGTACCGGTGTTTGAGGCCTAAGGACCATTCGGCAATACCTCTCGATCCGAGAGAGAGAGAATGGACTAAAGTATTACTTATTAATACAAAAATGATATTGATGGGTGAGTACGTGGACATTGAAAGAATAAAACCTTTTGATTTATAAGATAAGTATAGGTAGAAATCAACTTATTTTAAGACAAATTTTGAAATCTACTACTCCTTCATCCTATAATATACTATTTTTTTACAAAGATTAAAGGCTTGTTTACTTTGTAGTCATTTTTAACCCTTTCAAATTTTAGCATTACCAAAATTTGATAAGGTAACAAACTAATCATATCATTACTAACATAATCTTACTAAAATTTGGTAATTCCAAAACTTTCTATTCTTGAAACTTCTATCAAAATTTGGTAAGGCATCAAACTAAATACCACCCAATATTATCCTACCTTAATAAAAATTGGCAATACCAATATTTAGCATTACCAAAATCTGGTAAGTTTTTTTTTTGCAATGAAGTGAACAAGCCATAAGAAAGTGGCAAAAGGACAAACCATGGTACAAAAGGTGCTAATTGGGGTAATAAACTACTCCCTCCGTTTCAAAATATTTTTAGGTTGTTTAACAGAGATTAATGTTAAGGAGAAAAGACTTTCATACCCTCAATAAATATGGAATGAATAGAAGTGGAAAGATAGATGGGGTAATATGGGAAAAGATTTAGATAAGAAGCGATTGATAGGGCATGTAGTATTATAAATACTTCCTCTATTTCAAATTACTTGTCGTTCTAACAAATCTCGCACTAACCAAAGAGCTATAGAAAATTAGATTGTTACCTCATTAAATATATCATAGTTGTATTTCCAAAGCAGCCATTAACTCTAATTAGTTGAAATGAGCCAATGAGAGCTGTAAGTGCATTAATGTGTGGTGGCATTAATAAAGGGTAGAGAGGAAAATTTACATCTAAAAGTGTTTTTGAACATGAGAATGACAATTATTTTGGCAAAAAAATTTATTCTAAAACGACAATTAATTTGAAACGGATGGAGTAGTACTAGAAAACCTTATGCTGCGAAACAAGATTTGAATCTTAAACATTCTTATATTTTGAAATAGCGGGAGTAGTACAAAAGGTTATAGGTAGAAAATAAGCTAGTACAAAAGTTTATATATAGAGAATAAGTTGATAGATAGAGAATATAATAGTGCCTCGAGATCACAAAATCTCTTACTTCCTTCATCCCAAAATAGTTATCATTATAGGTGTTTCGCATAAACTAAGGTTTGAGGGAAAAAAAACTATAGTGTTCCTTATAGTGTTCCTTATTAAATGATAGATAGTTGAGAGTGAAATGGTGGTTAGAGATAGAATAAAGGGAAATTTAAATAGAAGGTGATCGAAAAAAAAGCGATACTCTAAACTAACAACTATTTTAGAAGAGATTTTGAATTCTATAAAGATAACTATTTTAGAATTAACTTATTTTAAGGTTGAAAGAGAGTACATGACTAGTCATTACATTCCCAATTACAAGCAAGTACTACGGCATGTCTGTGACTGCAGTGGTGGAGGAAGCTGACTGGTGAGCAGTTGGTAGCTTTGACAGACTGTACTGAATCTGGAGCTAGTAATTCGAGACCACGTTCATGACACAAAAATTCTGGCCTGGCAATTTCAGATGATTTGCTAGACCAATTCGGGACCATGTGGGACAATCAGATTGCCATAATGCAATGGGTTTCTAGAAAGCAATGACAGTTTACTTAATATGTTTCCCAGATGGTATGGGAAAAGAAGATGAAACTGTTGGAATCCCTCATAATGCAAAGAGCGCTGCTATATGTACTAAATTTTTTATAATACTCTTACAAACAGAAAATCAACATAGGTAAAAAAGCTAGTCACCCTTTTACTGTTTCAGGCCTTCAGAGTACTGCTGCAACGCCTCCTTTTTGTAACAGAAGCAAGTAGTAGAAGAAATACTCAAAACTGAAGAAACATTAGAAAACACTGCACGACTGTAAGCTTTCATCATTGAATAAGTGACTATTGGGCCCACTGTCTCCTCACTCCAGTTGCTATATACAACAAAGAGCTGAACAGTTAAATTGAATTGACAAGGCAACTTTTAAAAGAATACTACTCCCTCTGTCCCAAAATAGACGTCGTTTTAGGTTGTTTTGTATAGATTAAGATTTAAGAGAAAAAGACTATAGTGCCCATTATTAAATAATATATAGTAGAGAGTGGGAAGATGTTTGAGGTTAGAATGGAGAGAAATTTGAATAGGAGGTGATTGATGGGACAAGTAGTACTCTAAAGTGACAAGTATTTTGGGATAAATTTTAAATCCTAGAACGACATCTATTTTGGGACGGAGGTAGCAAGATAGTAGGAGTACTCAGTTTGCATTTACTTGTTCCTATTAATTTTTATCGTTGAAACTTTGATCACTAATAATTTTTTTTGATAATTAGGCTATTAATCTACGATGAACAAAAGCTTTATATTTATATTCAGATGTAACACACATTGGTAATATGGCATCCTTTTAAGTATTTATAACTTTTCTACAAATAAGATAAGTAGTTAAAATTTTGCAGATAAATAATGCTCAATATTTACAATCGAATGTACTAATTTGGGCACTTTTCTAGTGCATGGTCTTGAAAGTTGAAACTGCTCCCTGTTACCAGTTACCACCAGCACCAGGCATCCAGGCATGTGCAAAAAGATTCAAGGCCTACTTCTCGGAGACAATGCCTCATCGATCTTGCAAAGGTATGGCACCTCACCATGGACACGCTACATGCCATTGCCCTCTAAAATAAAGTAACTTTAGGTGTAGATGCAACTTGGAACATGAGCTGTTCCTCTTGGATACATTAAAAAAGAATTAAGGCTGCTCATCAAATGGAAGGGCAGAAAGTCATGCAATCTTCAGTTAAATATATCACCTACATGTGGAGCCTTAAACAAAAGGCTTACTTGCATGAATTCGTGAGTAGGTTCAATATCATAATCTTTACTGAAAAAGAGATACTACAACCATAGCAAAATCGCCATCTACTTGGTCAGAGTCAGATCTTGAGATGCAAGAAGGCGCAGTCCAGAAGTTAGCCCAATTCAGCTAGAATTTGTTGGAAGCACATCAGTTGGCAACCTTGGATTGCATCATCCACACATCGTAGATCATTACAGAACATGATTCACATCAGCATAATCTTTTCCTTGTTATGACAGCATCCAATCAGTATGAAGTGTAGAGCTTCTGAAACAGACATGGCGATGAATCGATTCTGAAGTGGACGTTTCACCAAAACCTCTAGAAACGGTTAGTATAAAAGTTAACCGCACAGCGTAATGCATTGTGCATGCGAATTGGTTGGCTGGATCGACGATTAGGCCAACAAGGCAACAAGTAACGCATAAGAAAGATTTACACCACACGTCAGCAGGTTCACCTCATAGTGATAACCACGTTTACCGTCAGGTACAGTAAAGATAATATCACAGTATCCTCACTAAATTTAAATAAGTTTAAAAAATAATTTAAAATTTTGATGAATTTTATACGGTTTGCCGTAATTATCATACTTACCGCTGGGTAGGGAAAACCTAAACATCAGACATTAAGTGCAGATGTGTAATCATATCTGAGCATTTGACTGATTGATTTGATAAATCATTAGGCGTTTATGTTTAGCTTCAAAATCGCTAATCATGTTAAAAAATTAATTTCTGGCATCTAAAATTTATCAAAATAAAGTTGATTAGGAGTCTCTTACCTAGTATCATCGGTGCATAGATCAAGATAAATGAGTCTTATCTCTTCAATATATCCTACTCTCCCCGTTCTAGCTACCTTTAGGTTTAAATTTTAGCAGAAGCCAGGATTTCAAGATTAGAGGTGTCAAGATTTCTCCCAATATTTGTTGCGTGGTGTGATTAAAGTTTCAGCGAGACGATGACGACACCATCGCCTCTAGGTGAGAGGCTTTTAGTTTATGAGAGCTATTTTATCACTGAAAATTATTACATATGACATCTAATGTGCCATTAAATTGAAGATACAAGGAAGTGGCTTATTATAAATTATTACATATGACATTAAATTGAAGATTTAATGGAGAGACTTTAGTGTACGAGAGCTAAAAAGTTATTACATGTGACATCTAATATGCCATCAAATTGAAAACCAATGGAGCTGAAAAAAGAAAAAAGGGCATCTAATATGCCATTAAATCGATACAATGGAGCTTTAATATGTCAATTAATCAAAGATCCAATGGAGAGGTTTTGAGTGTACGATGAGCTAAAAAAATTACTACATGCGACATCTAATATGTCATTAAATTAAAAGCAAATAGAGGTTAAAAGAAAAAAGTATAAATTGAAATCAAATAGAGGTTAAAAGAAATGGAGAGGTTTTGAGTGTAGGATGAGCTAAAAAAATTACTACATGTGACATCTAATATATCATTAAATTGAAAGCGAATAGAGGTTAAAAGGAAAAAATATTAAAACTGAAATCAAGGGATAGGCAGGGATCGATAGTAGTAGGATCTGAGTTATGCAGGCAGCACACATCAACCATCTCGCCAAAGCAAGTTCTATGCTATAGCTAGATTGATGTCCTTTTTATTGGCTCATGGGGGGTGGGGTGGGGTGGGGTGGGATGGTATGTAGGCCCACCCCGGCACTCCCAACTTTATTCTTTTAAGTCCCATCATTATTAACATTTTTTTTGAAAGATCAAACCGTTGTTGATGTATTATATAAAGAAGAAGGTGTCCCATTTTAAAAAGAAAACGAAACCAAAACCTTACAATACACAATTAATTAAGAAAAACTGGACAAAAACCACAACTATAACAAACTATCTACCAACTAACCTAAACAACCACGGCTGCAAAAAAAAAACACAAAAACAAGCCCCACACTCAACAAACATTGCTCACAAGAGAACTGCAAAGCTAGATAGCAAGCTAGAAGAGAACAAGACTCCGCAACCACCAGCGAAAATGTGATATTATCGTCATCACACCATCACACATGCAATCGGGCAACTCCAACTTTGCCAGGAAACACCAGGGCCGGGACAACAATCAGACCCACGCGCACAACTCAACTGGGCTCATGTCATCGTTGCCACATGTCGCACCCTGCCGATGCCGAAGCTCCAACTTCACGACCACCAGACTCGTTGAGGCACGACCAAGCCAGACTGTCAAGCCTTGCAGACCAAAAGGCTTGCTACCCCTGCACCAAAGCAAAACGTGACTAACGAGGTCCTACTTGGGTCATCATTGCCGAGCTCGCACATGCAGCAACTCCGACTTTCCCAGAGGACAGCAGCCAAGCACCGCCTGTAACCAAACACAGATTCAAGTCATCGTTGCCAAGCTCGTCAAAACGCCTCGACGCAGCAGCTCCGACTTCTCGAGGTCCACCCTTAGGTGTCAGAGCAAGGCATAACTAGGGATTGCCATGGATTTCCTCGACGATGCCTTCATGAAGGACGCGACGCCAAGATGCGCCGTCCTCGCCGGCCCGAAAGTTGGGCTAGGTTTTCACCTAGAGAATCCAAACATGGTTGGATGGGGAGACACGATAGGACACCTCTAAGAAGGGAACAACGCCCATTGGTGTCGCCGTCCAAGCTTTTGCCTCGGCCTCTCCCGACCAATGTGGCAGTCCCACCATCGATGTTGCGCCCACTCACAGGTGTGTTAGCAGCCCTTTTAGCAGTGCAGCGTGCTGAGGTGGCCTTCTCTCCTGCACAGTAGCCGCCATCATCCTCCAGGAACTGAACCTGGCACCACAAACTGAGCCAGCGAGCAGCCGGATCTGGGTGTGGTAGCCCCAGATTCGGCAGGCCGTCACCCCCGGCTCTGCTTCCATCGCCGACTAGCAGGGCGGTTGCCCCACTGTCGCCAATGCGGCCTACCAGACGGGGGGAGCATGACGCTGTCCATGGACAAGGAGGGGCCCGTCATCGTCTGTGGGCCCCGTCAGCATCGCCGCCTGTGGTCAGGAGGAGCTCCCGTTGCCACCGCCGTCCGCAAGCTACGGGGTCGCCCCTGCCCCGTGGTCGGGGAGAAGCCCCGCCGTCGTCGCACGCGGGGTCGCGGGGAGGGTGGAGGTGCCCCTCCGCTGTTACGGCCGGGGAGGAGCCTCGTTGCTGTCGTCCCCTTCCTCTCCGCCACCCTACCAGGGAGAAGCCCCCCGCCGCCGCCACCGCCGCTATCGACCGCAAGCCGGGGGTTTCCCCACCAACACCGCAGTCGGATCTGTGTCGATGTTTTACACCGGCAATAAATATATGGGGCTACTCGGCGGATGGAAACTCGGTGGATTGCAAAGGAACACAGGGAGATTTTATACTGGTTCAGGCCCTCGATGTGAGGTAATACCCTACGTCCAGTTGTGGTGTTATTCCTTTGAGGATTTGTGGTGGTGATTCTGGTGAACCAACTCAACCTGCCCTCATGGGGCGCCCTGCCTCCCCTTATATACTGGGGGACAGGGTTACAAGGTAGGAGTCCCCATCGGATTACGACTAGGAGATCTCCCCTTAGAGATATAACGCACCCGACTAGGACTGTATATTCCTTTCTATGCAAGGCGAAGTCTGCCGAATTTAGCTATATCTCTAATTACAAGGCTAGGCCCATCCTCTATCCGAGTGGCCCATATGCTTGTCATGAGGTACCCGGGGCCCATGGCACCCACAGTAGCCCCCGAGACCTTCATAGTTGAGTCACAGCTGATGCCAAGTGCTCATCCTCCACGGTGAAGTCTTCCCGAGTGCATTGCTCCCGAGTGCTCTTTGTCTGAGTGCTGCTTCTCCCGAGTCCTGCTTCATGTCAGCTGGCAGCGAGGCTATGAAGGGCTCCATGTAGATGTTGGAATAGTGTGCGCCGAATAGGCGCACCTATTAGGTGTAGCCCCCGACTTTGTGCTTAATTGTGAAAACAATTAAACATGAAGTCAAAGATCTTTAACCTTGTAGTCTTTCCGAGTAGATTACTACTGGTACATGAGACTCTTCGGTATCATGTCAACCGGAATATGATTATAGTCTTGCCGAGTAGGGAACTACTCGTATATAGGACTCTTCGACTTCATGTCAGTCGGAATGTGTGTTTATAGTCTTGCCGAGTAGGATGCTACTCGTATATGGACTCTTCAGCGTCATGTCAGCTGGAAAAGGGGGTGTTTATAGTCTTTCCCGAGTAGTATACTACTCGAAAATTAGACTCGTCGGCATCATGTCAGCCGGAAAAGGTGTTTATAGTCTTTCCCGAGTGGCGTCCCATTCGGAAGTTAGACTCTTCAGCTCGTCAGCTGGAAGATTGTTTATAGTCTTTCCCGAGTAGTGCACTACTCGAAGGTTAGACTCATCCGCGTCATGTCAGCGGGAATGAGAATTTTATAGTCTCTCCCGAGTAGTGAACTACTCGAAAGTTAGACTCATCCGCGTCATGTCAGCGGGAATAATGCTGCTCATGGCAACTGGTGGCCACGCATGTAGGCCGAGTACCACTGTATGAAAATAAATCCATTACGTGGTTAGGTGTACTCGAGAGAGATACCTGCATCTCCAATTTTAATGAAGACCAGCTTGTGATCCTTGTAAGGATGTATCCTCGAGACCTGGTGGATAAGACAGATACCCAAACATATATGTTTAGCAATAAGGCTCTCATGAAGCATATCTGTTTACCTCATCGGTTCCTGTGGGTAGCACCAGCGCTATAATTTCAACTCAGCCTGCGGGCGGCCCACATGGAGCATGCTACTGTAGGAACTCATATCTTGGTGGCTGCTACCAAATAAGCCGGCCTGAGCCGACCTATCCAGCATAGCTCTAGAGAAGTATCATCCATCGCATGTCAGGATGAGTTTTTTGGTGTTGGTAACCGCAATCAGCCAGAGAAAATCCTTATTCGCAAGCCTTTCCGACTTACGTTCTGGATGCAAACTAGTTGCCACGTAAGCCTGAGTGGGTATAATGCAGGATCTGCTTGCCCTCCTCAGGTGTGACACAGTGCATGGGAACTCCGGATGCACTTTGACGATATAAGTCTTCTCTGACTTGGGTAAAGCCGAACAAGGTACCCGAACCTTGCATTAGCAGAGGGTTCGGCTGGCGACCCTCATGGGGCGTACCCTATCCAACAGAATTATAGCCAAGCTAGGCACCCGAACCTTGCATTAGCATAGGATTCGGCTAGCGACCCTCATGGGGCGTACCCAACCTGACAGAACCGTGACCAAATAAGATACCTGAACCTAGCATTAGCGTAGGATTCGGCTGGCGACCCTCATGGGGCATACCCTATTTAGCCGAGTGGTATACAGCCCCGACTGGCGCCGGGGGCCGATTGTTGGCTCGCATGGAGCGTAGTCGGGGAAGATGACGTCCCGACTGGCGCAAGTACTCGGTGAGTAGCCCTCATGGAGCATCCCGAGTGTATTTTGGCAGACTTGTCCAGCCCCCGAGCGTAGGAGATGGGCTCGCAGCCCTGAGTTCCTGTCACGCGTATCCGGAGCTGGGCCTGCAATATAAAGATATCGGATGAGTAGCATCTGATGATGGAAATAATCACCCGAATAAAATGTATTTTACAATGTATGTAAATACGAGTTCTTCCTCTTTTTGATATTAATTTCCTCGAGTAGTTGACCCCTTACGTTTAAGCACTCTGCCCGACTAGTCATAGCCCCCTAGCGTCGGGAGTTGGCTCATGGCTCTTTCCCAGGCACGCGTTTTGGGTGACTTGAGTTCGTCTTACATGGAGCAGAGTTTCACGGATCAAGATTTATGCTACTCGAGTACTTTTGTAATCATTTAAGAGCAAAAACGGAAAAAAGTAAATGCGCAGCTTATACACCTATTAGGTGTAAGCGGCTGTGGCACTAGCAAGGCCGAGTGAGGAGATGTTTATCAGAAAGCGACTTAGCTGTTCGGTATTTGGGAGTGGGGATGCCATCCTCGTGTTTGAGCTTGTGAGCCCCCGAGCATGTCACTTGTTGTTCTGATAATCCTCAGTTGTTGAAGGTCGAAGGCGGTTGTGACCGACTGCCACAATGGAGCCGTCTAACTTGCGTTTGCGATTCCCAGCTTTAGTCGGGACCGCGTTGTCGGTGTCGTCCCGTTTCTTCTGTCAGGGTGACTTGTCATCGAGGGTCTCGGCAACAGCGTGGGCCGAGTCGGCGTACTTGTTTGCCATGTCGAATAGGGCCTTGACAGAGTTGGGAGGCTTCCGCGTGAATTTGTCGATGAACGAGGTGTCTTTGACTCCTTTTCGAAAGGCGGCGATGACGACCTCATCCTTGACGTTTGGGATTGAGTTCTTCTTCTCAGAAAACCTCTTGATGAAGTCACGAAGAGACTCGTTCTTCCTTTGATGCAACTGATATAAGCCGTACTCGGAAGATGGCCTCTCGTATGTTCCCTGGAAGTTGGCGATGAAGCGTTTCCGGAGTTCTCCCCAGGAGTCGATTGATTGCTTGGGAAGTCCTACTAGCCATGTCCTCGCTGAGTCGGCTAAAGCGACTGGGAGGTAGTTAGCCATGACTTTCTGATTTCCCCCAGCTGCTCGAATTGCCAGAGTGTAGACCGTGAGCCAGGACTCGGGATTAGTCTTGCCATCGTATTTGTTGATGCCTGTAGGCTTGAAACTTGACGGCCAGTCGACTTGTTGTAGCTCCTGAGTGAAGGCCGGTACTCCGTCGTCTTCATGAGGACTCCGACCTCGACTACGGCGGCGAAACCGCTCGTAGTGGAGGCCGAATTGCTCGTTCTCGTCTTCCAGTTGGCGTTGCTCGTCTTCTTCTCGTTTGCGGCGCCGAGCATTAATGTCTTGCTGAAGGTCGCGCCGCAGTCGGTCTCGGAGGTCCTGGCTGTCCCGACGGTCGCTTCGACGTTGCCGGTTGTTGTGGTTGCCGAGTGACGTCTGGCTTGACTCCGCGTGCTGCCGACTAGAACCGGCCGCTCGACGTCGCTTTGAGGTGGATGAGACTGCCGCTGGGGAAGTTGATTGACTGGTCAGTACGAGTGTGTTGCCCGACTGTTGGTGCTGCTGACATGCGGCAGCGGTAAGCATGGCTTTTATCCTTGCGATCGTCGGGGTGGCCTGGTGATCAGGCCCGACCTGGACCGTGTCCAGTAGGGTTACGGCTGCCACGACGTTCTGCTGTGGCGTGACGAAGACGTTGTGGTCGCCGACTTTTGTTTGGAGGGTTTGTTGCTGAGCGGTTCGCCCAGCCCTGCGTAGGCCGTCGTTGTGGGCGTGCAGGCGTCTTGTTTCTTCCTCCTGTTGTTCTCGCAGACGGCAGGCCTCCTCCTCTTGTTTTTCGTGTAGTCGGCGTGATTCCTGAGTAGGAGTAGAGCCTTTGGATGCCATGAAGATTTCTCGTGGCGGAGTGAAGCTTGCCGGGCTGGTATCCGACTTGGAGTCGGAATCCGACTGGGAGTCGTAGTCCGACTGAGAGTCGTAGTCGGAATAGTTGATGGGGGTGATTGTAACTCCGACCTCCCTAGATCCGATCTCAAGCGGCTCGGAGCCGTATCCGAGTCGAACTCCAGGGGATCGGGTTTGCCGCGTCGGATGTAGATTGTAGATATCCGCGGCGTCGCCGAGTCCGAACGGGAAGTTGACGATCTCTTCCCTTCTCGGCCCGATCTTGGCTGGCTCAGAACCGAGTCCGAGTCGAACACTGGAAGGAAGAGTTGTCCCTGGACTCGGGCGTATTGGAGATCGCCGCAGCATGTCGTTGTTAACGCCAAAATTTGGTAAGGACCTGTATCATATTCGGTCAAGAGGACGGTTGCAGTCGGATAATGGAAATTGATCCAAGAAGCAGACCGAGTCTGAGAAGGAGCCGTGAAGGCCGCGCGTGGTAGTTAATTACTATAGTTATTAGGAAAAGGTTTATCTCTTTTAGGAAACCTGACCTCGTGTCCGGTCAGGTCTTGTTAGCGTTTTCTGTTATAGATAGGAAATCATATATCGTGTCCTATAAGGACTCATGTAACTCGGGGTATATATACGTATGCCCGGGGACCTTGTAATCATCACAACGATCAATACAAACTCGGCGCATCGCCACCCCTTCGACGGGATCCTGCTTCTCGAGCCGGGCTGCATCGGTTAGGTCCGAACTCCTGCGAGAGGGTAAGTCTCGTCACACCGACTACCAATCGGCTAGGACTTCCTCGGTTAGGTCCGATATTCTAGTCGGTTTATGGTAGTCGGCTTACCACGATATATTTACTTTATCTATGGCTGCATCAGTTCAGTTTGATCTCATAGATTGATTAGGTATATCACATCACGTGTGCACAGATTGTATCGACTTACTGGGAGCGATTTATCATCAGTTCGTGCTGCATCGGTTAGGTCCGACCTACTGAACTGCTAGTGATAAGCCGATCCTGCTGAGCCGATGCGTTGTGTGCAGGCGCTTTATCGGAGTGTATAGCCGATAAGTTATTTTCATCACGATCGCATTATATCTATCGACTCATTGAGGCATTGTTATTATTGTCGGTCTGTGCTGCAACGGTTAGGTCCGATCTACTAGACTGACGAGAATAGTTTTACTCTTAATAAGCCGATGGTGTTGTGCGATGGTGTTATCGGAGTGCTTAGCCGATAAGTTACCTGTTAAAGCCGACTACATTTATTCATTGTTTTATCCTATGTTCGCTTTATTAAGCAGTCGGCTAGTTATCAATCCTTTATCATTTACGTTATTGCATATTTTATTATTTGTTCTTGCCTGTATTATTGTCACAATCGGCTAAGAGCTAGCCGATGGGTTCATTCTGCCGATCCAAGCACAAGTACAAGCAGGTTCCCGGGCACGACCCCAGGTAAGGGCCCGGGCATGAGCCCGGGTAAGGACCAGTGCGTGGGCCCGGACAGCGGACGAAGATCTTGGGAGCCGATATGAGCAAGGGCCCGGGTGCAGGCACACCTTCATAATAATACCAGTAACACTAGATCATGATCAGCTAGGATCTATTTGATTTACTTATGCATTATACTTGCTTATTTTATCTAGCTTATAGCCGGTTTTCAAATATCCCTTCGATGATCGGCTAGCATGATATTTGTTTATTATTATATTATTGTCCTTGCCATTATCGGTCTTAAGCCGATGTGTAAGTGCTACAGTGTACATCGGCCATCGGCTGATGAAACGAGTCTAGATCGGCTTCCAGCCGATTGGCTCATTGATCTAACATTTTCCTCCTTGTCAATTACAGGGTCAAATTGACTGGCACGCCTACGAACCTCAAACTTTAGGACCTGCACTGGAGTGAAGCAAATCTCCCAGGCCTTCGCGTGTCACCCAGACGCCGAACCAGGACCCGGTGATTTTCGGCGTCAACAGTCGTCGAAGATTGCCGCAGCGTCATGTGGGCCGACTGGCGCGGAGTCAGCTGGTTCCTCGGCCGGTTGGATCGGGTCCGTGTCGGCCGGGGTGAGATTGCCGATCTGGTCGGCGACGAAGTCAAGGCTTCTGAATGCGATTGTATCTCCGGGGGGGAGTTTGCCGCCGTCGACTTCGGTTGCTGGATCCATCGAGCTTGTAGATGTAGATCGCGCCGAAGCCCCTACCTGGCGCGCCAACTGTCGATGTTTTACACCGGCAATAAATATATGGGGCTACTCGGCGGATGGAAACTCGGTGGATTGCAAAGGAACACAGGGAGATTTTATACTGGTTCAGGCCCTCGATGTGAGGTAATACCCTACGTCCAGTTGTGGTGTTATTCCTTTGAGGATTTGTGGTGGTGATTCTGGTGAACCAACTCAACCTGCCCTCATGGGGCGCCCTGCCTCCCCTTATATACTGGGGGACAGGGTTACAAGGTAGGAGTCCCCATCGGATTACGACTAGGAGATCTCCCCTTAGAGATATAACGCACCCGACTAGGACTGTATATTCCTTTCTATGCAAGGCGAAGTCTGCCGAATTTAGCTATATCTCTAATTACAAGGCTAGGCCCATCCTCTATCCGAGTGGCCCATATGCTTGTCATGAGGTACCCGGGGCCCATGGCACCCACAATCTGGGAGCGAAGGTCCTAGATCCTGCGGTTGTCCTAGTCAAGGTGTCGAGAAGAGGCCCCACCGCCGCTGTCCTTGCTGCTACACGGAAGCCCGATAGCCGGCTTGGGCGGCGGCGAGGCGGGGGAGGAGATGAGGGGACCAGCGGTGGGTAGGAAGGGTTCGCCACCCGTGTTGCTCGTGAGAGAGCGACGCAGGGGCCTCCCTCACACGATCGTCTCTGATCCTTGGAAACCTATCAGGCTACATTATGCATCATCCTATTAACACTTAAGACCCGTATTTACCCATACTATTCTTAATTCTCATTACCCTATCATTTATTAATGAGAGTATTTTAGACCTTTCACACTAATCCTTAATTCTCTTAAAACACTTCTAACTAGCTATATTTTAGGAGGAATGAGTGCCCACCTAACAATACTATTTACCTGTTAAGAGACAATACAGTTGCAAGGGTGTGTAGTTTTAACTAAGAGGTTTCGTGTTGGGTTCTTTAAGTCAGAATGGGTCCCCGAGATATTGGCTTTCGCCAATAGTGAACATCCCGTGCATATTCCACATTATAGCTAGTAACTGATTTAGCTTCCGCTTCTGGGAGACTAGACATAGCTCGATTAGTTTATGCTAGACGAGGAATAAGAAACATAACCAATACGGGAAACAAGGGAATATGTTTTTTCAGACTAGCCAGTGTCTTAATGAGAAAGGAGAGCAAGCCTGACACAACGAGTGAGAATGGCTACAACCAAAAATGGTTTTTTGATTGGACGGTTTTTATGGGAGGAAAGATGTTTTTACGTAGAAGTGAGGATGAAGGAACTAAAGGAGGACGACTCCTCTTTGACTAGCAGAGATAACGTACCTCCGGAAGGCAGCAATGTCAACTAAGTATAATTCTTGTCCTAGATGGATTAATTGGATTGGGTGCATGCTGACGATTGAGAGCAGGAAGGTCAAGAGGTCACCGTTTGTACGTGTCGTTAATTATCCTAATCTAGACCGTGCATTTTGGCTAGATGGAAAGGGTTTTTCGCCAAGAACTTTCTTGAGCAAGCTTGGCAGCTACAGAACTCGTTCCGGACTTGCTCTTGGAGAGTCCAGCTTGTTGACTGTATGTAATTGGTCAGTGTAGTCACGTCTGCATGGTTGAATTAAGCTAGCTCGGTGTCTCTGTTGCAACGTGAGTTGTTTGACATTCAGATCAGGTCGTTTAGTACAAGAACCATCCGATCAATTTCGAGTTTTCAACACCTCAGATCCACCAAGTGCAGGACAATTTCTGGTGACTCGGTTTGGACGTAGACGAACAGAGCATGTCCACATTTACCTGTCACTTTTGATTCACGCATATTTAGGTTATCATGTGCTTAGATATGAAATAACTTTGTTACCCTCCAAAACTAATCAGGAGCATAAAGGAACGGAACGCGCGCATCTTCGATAGAATTTAGCAAGGAGCCGATCGACCTATTCGGAAGCATAAAGGAGGAAGTTTTTAGTTGGCTAACTGCAGGTCTTGCTTGTTACGAAAGTTTATCTTCTAGGTAGATAAATTTTTCTTATCAGTCAATTCAAATTTGTTTTAAAGATAAATTTATTTTAACTCTCCTATAAATAGAGAGACATAAATGTCTATTATTGTACTGATAATAAAGAGAGAGCTTTACTCCTATATTTTATATCTATTGTCTTCTTTAATGGTGTAATTGTTTAAAAAAAATACAGATATCTATATTTTTTTCAACACCTCAATTGCGGTAGGAGAATGAGAGCGAATCCATGTAGCCGTTATACAATATTACTAGCCGCACTGTGTAACTTTGCTTGAACTTGGCCCGGCAAAAAAAAAGACTAATCAGGAACCTTCTACACCCACCAAATATGTGGTGAATCGAACAGAGAGAACAAAATTAGTAAGGGTAAAATGGGAAATTGCGTATTGGAAAACGTGAGATGACAAGTATTTATGAACAAACAAAATGGTCAATAAAAATAGTCAAAATTGACAAATAAACGCGAACGGAGGTTGTAATCGACGACAGTACCAGCAAACGGCAGCTTTCGTGAATCGATGCCACTAAAAATTCGCACAAATTCGTAGCAGTTACGTGTTCTAGGACGTATATACAGACACGGAGATAGCGTATTGAAGTAGAGAACACACTGGGAAATGAAATGGACAGGATGAGTAAGCACATACTCGTTTCATCTCGAAATACTTTAACTTATGTCTTTTTTAAAAAATTATGTTATTTTTTATAGAAATTAAGGTTAGAGAAGGTTTGTGATTGATTGAGATAGAAAGATAGGTGAAGAATTAGTAGTATTGTGAGATAAATTTGAATCCTAAAATAGTAGTATTTTGAGATGGATGAAGTATTTGCAAATATCCTGAACTGAGGCCCATGCCGACGCCCAATATCTAATTCAGGAAAACTACGGCCTAGTCTAAGGCCCAATATCTAATTGAAGAAAATTACCGGCCCAGTATAAGGCCCATCTCCTCGCACGGCAAGCCGAACCGCCATTGTCCGAGCACCAAGCCCATCCACACACGTGGGATCCACGTGTCTGTTCTCCAGAGGCCCACGAAGTCACTCCGGGGCTCTCATATATAAAAACCCGGACGCGATTCCCCTCTGCAACCGCGACACGAAGCAGAGAGCAGAGAAATCCAGAGACGCCTCGACTCCGCTCCGATCGAGGGGGGGAGAGAGAGAGAGAGAGCGAGCAATCGGCGATGAAGACGATGCTGCGCGTGGCGGGGCAGCTACTTCTCGGCGTTAGGCCCCGCCCGGCGGGCGGCGCCGGAGAGGCGGCGGCGGTCGTCGCGAGGAGGGGGTACCACGAGCGGGTGGTGGACCACTACGACAACCCGCGCAACGTGGGGACATTCGACAAGGACGAACCCGATGTCGGTACGGGGCTCGTCGGCGCGCCGGCGTGCGGCGACGTCATGAAGCTGCAGATCCGCGTCGATGAAGGGTCAGGTAGGATCGTGGACGCCTGCTTCAAGACCTTCGGGTGCGGCTCCGCCATCGCCTCCTCCTCCGTCGGTGAGTAAACCTAGATCCCATTTCCTTCAACAGAGGTCCACTTCGATGTTAATTTTGCACATTTGTACGAGTGATGGAGGTGACTTGAATGCGGTGATGAAATTCGTAAAGTATGGTCGGTTAGTGTAGGTTTTGATGGCATTAAGGTGATCAAATTCGTAAATTATGTTGGCCCTATTTCATTCAAATTCTCTATTGAATAGTGCTGTTCCGACTAGTTAAAAAAAAATACCATATGCAGTTCCTGTGGATGGATGCGTACCTGCACGTTGCAATATTGTGTTTCTGGAATTACAGTAGATGGCTGAAAATGAGTTGGACTCATATATATATGTTTTTTTGTGATGCTAATTGATGGGGTCTCGTGCTTAAGAGCGTTGGCAGTGTCATTCCGAGTCAGTTCTTATATCTCTCTTTCGATTTCAATTGTAGGTTGCTTGGGCATTTGTTGATACGGTTGAGGTCATGGTTGGAAACATTGATTCTATTGCGTGGCCTTAACGTGTTCATATTAGTTTTTATAGGGATTAGATGCATCATGTGGGCATTCTAGATATCAAAAGTCCCAACTCCCAACACAGAGCTTCCCATTTCCACTGATAGTATTGTACTCTCGTGATTACTTTTTAGATACAGTACACTTGTCTTTATCACTTGCCAGTTGCCACAGGTTGATTTGAGGTTCAACCAACTGCTTCAATGACTGCTCTTGCTTACTGAAGGGATTTTTAGTTCCCAGTTCAATTATGTGATGTTAAGATTTTAGATAGTGATTTGCATCCTTCTATTGACAGCTTCAAATAACTGTACATTCTTCCAGAAATTCATAGTTAGCAATTGAACTCGGTTGACCTTTGTTTGCAAGTGTCTTTTAATCACTAACACGTGGATGTGCCATTATATAGCCCATGTTGCTGTCACACTAACATGTCTGCCTAAATAGAAGTCAGAACGTTCTGACACACTTGATATGCATTTAGGGTATACCAAAAATATATTGAACTTCAGTGTTTTCATGGGAAGTCCAAAGTTAGTTTTGCATGGAGTGCCGATCTGTTAAACAGACTTAATATACAATTTTCTTTTGGTTTAAAGTCTCTCTGATATGATATGTGTGCTTATGAAGTTATAAAGTTGTACAGGCCACATGCTCTTTCTAGACTGCACCGATACAATTTCCCCTATTATCCTGCATGGCTTTTACTTGATATCACTATTGCCATGATACAATTGAGGTTAAAAAGTTTGTCTTGTCTAATTCATTTTTAATTTCAGCCAGCGAGTGGGTGAAGGGAAAGCAAATGGAGGATGCAGCAACAATCAAGAACAGGTGCACAGTTTACTCTTCTTTTTCCTTGTTGATCTAGTTTTTGCATTCCATGTTAGTTCTCATCAACAAATGTTGCTTTCTATGTTAGTTCTCAGCAATAAGATCCATTAGTTGCTGTGTGTGAGATACACTAGCATGTCCCCTCGAATATAATTGCCTTCAGGATATATGGGCATGCTTTTTTGAAGCATGGGTAATAGATATGTAATCGGATTTTTTTTTCTGCTATTGCTTTGCTTGATGGTATCTATTTTCATTTATAGCTTCAGTGCCTAATTGCTGTTTTTTCTTGGAAGCATTAGCCTTGACTAATCATAGTGAATAGTCATGTCCATTGAGTCTGCAAATGCATTAAATGTGAAATTCATGTTGGCTTATGTTTTAGCCTGTCTTTTGATTATAGTTTGCTTGGCATTTTAATGGTTTCCAATTGCATGTCTGGAACTATGACCAGTTTTTCTGGTTGTGCACCTGCTCTGCATCTGTATGCTATTAGTTGGAACCAAACATGACTCTGTTCTTCAGTTCTTTCCTAAGTCAACACTAATAACTATGTCTGATTGGAATTGTGTGCTTCTGTTTGGAAATTATGTATACCTCATTGGTAGAGATCACCCTTTACCAAATTATGGTGAAACATCACTTACAATCCTCATGTCTCGCGCTGTGGCTAGCAGTGTGTTAGCACAAGCTTATTGACTATCGTATCTTGTTTTTCAGTGAGATAGCGAAGCATCTATCGCTTCCCCCTGTAAAGCTCCACTGCAGCATGCTTGCTGAGGATGCAATCAAGGCTGCCGTGAAGGATTATGAAGCGAAGAAGGCGAAGCTGGACAAGGGGAACGAGTAGACATCCTACAGAGAAACAGGGGATAGTCCAGTAGCATAAAAATTATGATGATGTTTATATGCCACGGAAATAAACGCATGCGCATTTGTACTTTGTACAAGACCTGCCCTCTGGCAGTGGTTAGTCTCTTTGGTCCAGGTATGGTACACCACGTGTTGGAGGTGTACATACTACGGTGTGTATGTACACACAGGCGTCTGGCTGGGCTGTGAAATGAACGAAGGTATGCTAAGCTGGCCTGTAGTTGTGTTTACCCAAGTTCTGTACATAAAAAAATGCTTGATACTGGTGAGTCTAATGTAGCGAAGGCGTTCAGCCATCCTGTAAATGATACCGTGCTATACTACTATGTTGGAACTAGTCAAGGCTGCTGTCTGTTGTGCAACCTTACCTTGTTTTTTTTTTCTTATCGGGACCCGTACAAATAAATAAAAATAATAACAAATTTGACTCGGGGTTAAATTTATTATTTTTGTTTCAACTCGAGAATTTTAAATTTGAATTTATATGTTTGATAATATATTAATTTACCTTGTTAATTTTTCAAAAAAATAATAAGTTTTTAGATGACATGTAAGAACGAGCAAGCTTCTTCTAAGAATGGGCGTCAGTCTTCCAAGAACGAGTGGGCATCTCCTTTAGGAACAAATAAGACTTTCCAATGAAACATGTGGCGCCCTCTTTTCAATATCACTCCGTTCAATCATAGACTTTGGGGGGTTGTCAACCTGTAACAGCGAGGTGCCCCAGGCTTACGGCTACCAGCAGAAGGCTAATGGGTTTGGCAAATGTGGCTTTCCCGCACCCAGCCATTGCTGACACAGCTAGATTTTTCCTTTAATTGTTGCCTTCTAAAACATCCATGTCGACAGTGTAGTGTTGCATTTGGACTGCAGCTAGTAGCTGAAATAAATTATAAAACAGTTCCATACAGACGTTAGCTAGAGAAGTTGGGCACTATAGGGCACTGTTTTTATTAACTCAGATCCACTCGATAAAATACTTGTAGAATTAAACATGAGTACTCTCGCTGGCGTTCTAATGCATTACTCGAAAGATTTGGATCCATTGCAACCTTTTGTTTTGACGCATCATTGAAACTTTGCAAACCTGCAAGACATGCTTATCCAAGCGACATTAATTTAAGGCTCAGGATCCATATATCTCCGCCTATGCAGTTCGCTGCGTACACACACCGATCACAATTAATTCAAAGTGTTCCTTAGTAGTACGATTTTGCCTCTGTTCTGTGTTAAGCTAATCTTTCACGTGATTGGTAATGCAAAGATGTAGAAGCTAAACCTGTCCCTAGCCTCTAAGTGGGTTTTGGTGAATTAATGATAAAATGGTTAAGTGACTAATGAGTTTATTAAGAAATATACAGAGATTAGACCCAGATTGCTTAGTATGGTGCATAAAGAACCCCACAAAAATATAACACAAAACAGCGAAGCGACTCGGAGTTTATTTTAATTTCTTTTAAATTTTCTTTTGAGTTGTAGGAAAGCCGTACTATCAAAAAAAAAGCTGTAAATAGTGTTCCAAGACCACTCAAGTGTTAAAGATCCAAATAGTTGATAGTATATCACCTTGTCACAGTACATACACTTGGGTTGGGCTAGTTTTAGTGTCAGAATCGAAAGTCCTGACCAACCCTCTCAGTCAGAGACTAAGTGTTAGTCGGAAGTTCCTACCCCTGGGTCGGATCCTCCTGGCTAAAATCTATGAGTAATGACTAAGTGATGTATGTCAATGCCTATAAAGCTCAAACTTTGTTTCTAGCCATTACTTGGTCATTCTACTCCTATTTCACTGTCTCTTAGCTTCTCCTAAGGTCTTTTGAGTTCTTCCAACTAGTTCTAATACCACCTTTGTGATTCTTATGAGGATCTAGTGGGAAATTGAGTAATTTTTTTTAGAGAAGTCTATGAGAATCATGTGCACTTGAGGATAGACGCAGATCAACTGCTTGGAGCTTATCTCTTGGAGGGAAACCTCCTACACGGTTAGGCGTCGCCCGCGAGTTTTCTTGAGTTGTGGATTGTTCCAGGAAGAATTTGTAAAGTTTAACCTCACCTCCACAAGGAAAGAGGTAAATTCGAGTGGATACCAAGCTGATTCTCGTGGTCGCTTGGTGAAGCAAGGAGTCAATCGAGACACGGCTCTTCGGAGCTCCTCAACGGAGACATAGGATCCTTATGATCCAAATTTTGGGGGAAAAAAATTTTGTGTCTCCCTTGTGCTTGCTCGTTATTGTGTTATTTTGTCTCTACACTTGCATGCATCTATCTCCTACTTTATTGTTTGATCTATACTTGATACCTGTCATTTTATCCATTATTGAAACGTCTTGACTAGGCTGGAACCTCCGGCCAGCCCTTTCGGCCAGCCTGAGAGAGTCGGTCGGAGCTTCCTACCATTTGGGTCGAAGGTTCTTACCAGAATTTTATCGCTGCAATTTAAAATTTTTTTAGAAACATCTATTCACCTCTCCTCTAGACAACATCAACGAGCTTTTAGAAGCAAGCAGCTAAGCACAGCCAAGCTTTATCTCAGCCCCAAATTAATTAATGGGCATTTACAAATTTACCACTAGTGTTTTATATCTTAAAAAATACCATTCGAATAACAGTTCTGGTACCATTTTTATAATTTTCTACTGACGGTTAAAAACAATAGTAAATTTACAATTACCTCATTAATTAATTAATCAGCTATCTCAGCTAGGCACAACACGATTGATGTGACCAGTACAGTACTATCTGAGACTGAACTTTGACGTGGAGATCCAATCTAGCTCCACGTAAACATTTCATGGAATTTGCACGTGCGAAACCAATGAAGAAAAAAGTTGTTTTTTTAAAATAATAGATAGAAATTCGATCTCTATATAGAAAAAAAAAAGGTTACATAGATCTTAAACCAATTGCAATTGCACGTAATTATGCTGGTCAGTTGCCGGAGAAGTTAAAGGTGCAAGGCCAAACGACACGAAGGGGTCGACGAGCTAGCGCACGCACGTTCATGGAAAACAAGTAGCCGTTTCAGGAGCTCCAGGCGAGCGGCTTTCCGGGTTAGGCGTGCCGAAGTTATCATCAGCTAGCTCGCGTCACGTCGTGCCAGCCCTGCGCTGCATGATGCTGGTCTAGTACAGTATATAAAGCATGCGTCGCGCGGCGAGGTGCACGCCGTCGTCCGTTGAGCCGCCGCGCGCCGAACTCGATTGACGACGGATTGGCGGGAGCCATGCAATATACGGTGGAGGGGAGCGGCCGTGGCAACGACGGCGGCGGCGGCGTCGTGCAGCCGGAGGCGGCGGCCGTGCGCAAGGGCCCGTGGACGATGGAGGAGGACCTCAGCCTCGTCAACTACATCGCCGTCAACGGCGAGGGCGCGTGGAACACCCTCGCCCGCGCCGCCGGTGCGGTATATTTTACATTGTGGTCGATTCGTTTGATCTCTTCACGCCGACCAAGGTGGTTGTATGAATTGTGTTGGGCTGCATGCTTGCAGGGCTGAGCCGCACAGGGAAGAGCTGCCGGCTGCGGTGGCTGAACTACCTGCGGCCCGACGTGCGGCGCGGCAACATCACGCCGGAGGAGCACACGCTCATCGTCGAGCTGCAAGCCAGTTGGGGCAACAGGTAAACTACACTATTAACTCGATCATAATTAACAGCCAGGCAACTGATTAAACTTGTAGCTAATCGTCGGTCACTTGGATTATTCTTCAGGTGGTCCAAGATTGCAAGGCACCTTCCAGGCCGGACAGACAACGAGATCAAGAACTTCTGGAGAACCAAGATACAGAAGAAGCACAGGAGAAGCACGTACGGAATTCACACAACGAGCGAAAGCATCACACCTGCAGCTGCAGGATACCAGAACACGGCGGCGGAGGACCAAGGCAGCAGTAGCATATCCGGCCGGACCACCGTCGTCGTCACGCAGGAGTACGGCATTGAGGCTCCGCCGCCGAGGCCGAGCAGCATGAGCACCAACTTGGACCATCATCAGGGCTATGCGAGCTCAATCCATGGAGGACAAGGTGCTGGTGATGACGACGTCGTCCCTGAAGAGTTCTTGGCAGCGTCCAGCGACAGCTTCTGGGCCCTCGAGGATTTGTGGCCCACGGTGCACTCTCTCCATGGCAATTGCTGATTGGATAATCATGGCTGCCGTCATCTAGGCTATTGCGATATATGATCTGTGAGTAACAGCTAGTGATCAAGCTTTTCAAACGGATGTATTAAACCGAAATGTGACTTGCAAATCAGTATACAATTCTTGCAGCGAACAAGGATGATACAAAATGTCTCAAGGTGTAAAACCAAAAATTGAGGAAGAAGATATGGGAGTCCTAGTATAGCCTAGTTCGTGTCAGACCGGTCAGGCGATCGACACCTTGGCGCCGACCTCCTCGAGCTGCTTCTTGGCCTCGTCGGCTTCGTCCTTGCTCACGGCCTCCTTGACCTTCTTGGGGAGCCCCTCGATGAGGTCCTTGGCCTCCTTCAGCGCCAGGTTCGTCAGCGAGCGCACCACCTTGATGGTCGCGATGCGGGCGCTGCTCGGCACCTCCTCGATCACCACGTCAAACTCCGTCTTCTCGGCGGCCGCCGCGGCATCCTCGCCGCCGCCGGCGGAGCCGGCGGCGCCGGGCGCCGCGACGACCGCGGCGGGGGCGAACGCGGCCGCGGACACGCCGAGGCGCTCCTGGAGGTGGTCCACGAGGCCCCGTGCCTCCTCCAGGGTGAGCCCGCGATGGCTTCTCCGAGTTCGAGCACTTGGGGGAAGCCGCCGTGGAGTTGCAGGCGACGGAGAGGCGGCCGCCGCGGTTGGGGTACCGGATCGCCGTGGGTATGGAGGAGGCAGTGCGGACGTGGAAGAGGGGTAGGGTGGAGGAGACGGCAGTGGAAGCCATGGCCATGGCGAGCTCGCGGGTTCTTGGATGGTGCGCTCTGCGCTGCGACGGGGAGGAGAGAGAGGCGGGAGGAGGGCGCGCGGGATAAGATAAGGAGTAGATGGGTCAGCGGCCACGCCTCCTTCGTTTTACAGCCGTTGGATCTGAGATGAACTGCCACCAGCGACTCGAACGGCCTGCTTATGGCTGACGTGGCACCTTTTGCTGTTTCGTTCTCCCTCTGCTAAGACTGCTACTGCCTAATGACACCAACTCCTTTCTTCTGCTCAAGATTCATGCAGAAAAAGATCAGATTAGCATTCAGAAACGAAAACCTGTCAGGCTTAGCAAAAACCCATTCCCTCTGCTGCTTCTGTGCATAATGTGTCAGAAGGACCTAGGTAGCTTCTATACTTCTTTTAGAATCTCTACTTAACGGAAGCTCCTTCAAACAGTCTAAATTTTCACCTATATTTTGAGAATGTATAGTTATAGAATCTAAGCTGAGAAATTAAATTCTCACCGACTAACTTCATATCAAGTGTTTCTTAAAATTTTAAGCTCCTCTAAATAGGACTTTAATTTTACATGGCTAAAACGGGAAAATTGGAAAGTGGTAGCAAGTTCCAATCCTCCCCTTACACACTAACCCCATCCTTTAAGCTTACTCCAAGCATATTTACCCAAGCACACCAAGTGATATTAAGTAGCCCCCAAATTGTTCTTAGCTCTCTGCACCCAAACGGATGGTCGTCACAGCGTAAGCAGAGGTTGCACGATGTCGTTGTCTTCGTCGGCGACGCCACTGCTGGCCGGCGCGCACCCCATGCGGCCGCGGCAGGACACGTCGGCGGCGGCGGCCGGGGCCACCGGCGGCGGCGGGTCGTACACGCCGGTGTTCATCGTGCTGGGCGTGATCGCGGCCCTGCTGGTGATCTCCTGCATCGTGGGGCAGGTCTGCACCAAGAAGCACCTGCGGCCACGGCCGCGCAGGGACCGCGTCGCCTACTACGACGACGACATGGAGGGCGGCTTCGCCCACGGCCACGGCGGCCCGGCCGCCATTGCCAAGATGGAGGCCGCCGCGCCATCGGCAACGTCGGTCGAGGTCTCGGCTCACCAGACCGCGGCTTGATCGTTAGGTTGCCTTGTACAGATGCGCGTGTGCACGGCGTTCGATCTGTAGGTAGTCCTGTAATTATCATGTGAAAAACTCTTCGTCTCAACAGCTGTAAAGAGGTGATTTGATTGTGAATAAGACAGATGAACCAGGTTCTAATTTGATTATAGATTCTGTTGGTGAAATTATCTCTGCACATATTCGTTGTAATAGACACCGTCTAAACAAGTCCACGGAAGCCAGAAATTTGGCAACCGCGGGAAAAGGTTCCACTTTTAATTTTCCACGCAACACATAATACGAACTCCTTAGCATACATCAGGCTAAGAATTGTGCAAAAAAAGAAGGGTCAAAAATACAAGAACAGAGGAAGAGGTGGCTTCAGTATCCGTTAGCTGGGGGAAATCTCTCGAGAGTATGTTCTATCAGTTTTTTTGTGTCATTTAAATAGTTGTTAAAAAATTAAAAAATAAAAGCTATATTAATATGTGATGTACCACTTAAAAACATACAATTTTAAATTTAACTTCTATAAATTATAATAAAAATAACAAATTATACTAGTGCATATCTATTTACTTTGTTATTTTTGTTATAACCTTTAGAAGTCTAATTTAAACTTGTATGTTTAAATAGTGATGTATCACATCTATTAAGTCAATTTTTTTCATAATTTTAACAACTAATTTTTAATAATATTTAAAAACTCTCTCGATCTGTTTAGAGAAAATATTGCCTCTAATTTGGAGCCTAATTTGCTTAAAAGAATTCTGATTAGGAAGCTATTTTGGGGCGACAAAGATGATCTGAAGGCAGTCAGAGAGCTTTCCAGCGATGGAACAGTTTCGATTGCATAATAGGAACTGATGTTACCTACAATCCTGACGCTATACTCCCCCTCTTCAAAACTGCTAGGGAACTGATTTCTAGTGAGGATATTAAGTCAATTTTTTTCATAATTTTTAACAACTAATTTTTAACAATTTTTAAAAACTATTTAGATAAAATATAAGAACGAGAAGACAATCCCTTGAGATATTAGAGTCCATGTCCAAGGTGCACCTGCTCATCATTGTCACAGTCATCCAGGACAAAACTGTAGAGCAGCAGAAGTGCAGATTATTCGCACGGCCTATCATAATTAACCGATAGGGACGCAGATTACCTTATCCTATGCATGTCTGAGGCG
Source organism: Oryza meyeriana var. granulata (assembly GCA_003991445.1). NCBI lineage: Eukaryota > Viridiplantae > Streptophyta > Magnoliopsida > Poales > Poaceae > Oryza > Oryza meyeriana. The sequence goes on along the minus strand of RYFJ01001239.1, from coordinate 20,513 downwards.
GCAATGCACATGAACTGGGATGCTGCAGAGCATTGCACACAACTGACAGCGCCACACCTGGATCTGGATCTGACCGATCTGGTCGGCACCTAGGCAAGGCAAATATTGATATTTGCTTACCTGCATCGATTAGAAAAATATCATCAAATCAAAGCTAGTTGAAGCTAAGGTCGTCAGAATTCCAATAAGTATCATAATAGGATCTAGGATCCTATCAAGCTAAAACAATATCAACCCTATCCAGGGATAGAACCAAAAAATATGTAAGTATAGTGCTGAAGTAGCTAATTTTGAACAAATATCATATATTTTTAAATTTTTTATACAATTTCTACGGAATTTAAATAGAGTTTTAAAGCCAAGCCTAGAGCTCGAGCCCTAGTTGCCCTAGGCCTGGCTCCACCCCTGACTCCATTTAGTATCCTAATCACCCCTGACTCCATTTAGTATCCTAATTTTTATAGTATCATGATCCTCTTATTTACTTTTATACAATTCTACCGGATAAAGTATAATATCCCGATCATACGATCCTAAAAAGTATTATTTAAAATAAGGTGGATTGAAAATAATGTGAATAAATTCACTCAAATTTATAAAATATTAATTAAATTTATCAAAATCAATATTATATGCTTTAATTTGTATAATATATTGCAAATGTTATATAAAAATATGTATTTTTTAAAATTTGATAGTATCTCGATCGTACGATAGAATCCCGATTCTATGATACTATCAGACAAAAACATATAACTTAATATTGCGATACTGATTAGCTTGGTTGAAGCTAAGTAGTAATACATCATCAGAGAGAGATTTTCTCTGAGATTCTTGACCCCAACACCGTGCATGCATTTGCACAACTTGAAACTACTACTCCCTCTTGGCATCGCAGCACGCACACGTCCACGATACATACGTGGTTACCCACTCTTAACTATTAATCCAAGAGCACCTCTGCTTTCCAATGAGCCGTTGTAAAAACTAAAACCTCTCGTCTCTCTCCACTGAATTCGGGCTCTTCTTCCCGTTAAGCTGTTGAATGGCGGAGGCGTCGTCTCCGCTTCCGGCTGGGCTACACGGATCGTCGAAGCTGAAGCACGGAAGCAACGTCCATGGATCAGGAAACCGCAGATAAAATGGTCTCCCACTGCAAGTAAGTACACCACCAGACTACTCTCTTCCTCGATCATCTGTAGCTGTTTCTGTTCCAGTCGATTTGAGGCGTTTAATTGGAAAAATTTTGATCAAATTCTGTATATATGGCGATAATGCAGTACATGCATTCACGCGCTTCCATCTGGGCGTCTGCAACTAATGGTGCTGAAAGCCTGAAACTATCATCTCACTTACTGAATTTTGAAGAAATTTTATGCTTCTATAAGTCTGCATGTTCCTTTCCTTTCCTTTCCCCTGCAAAATGCATGAAAACACTTGCGGCGTCTGGGAAGAAATGCAGGAAATGCTAGCTAGCTTTTGCCCATGTACCTCGACATGTGTGATCGCTGGAGAGACAGATATACTCAGCATACTGCCATGTAAATACGCCAGGCTTAATTACCTATATATTCAGCATACTGCTCGACCTTTAGATTTTATCTGTCAGCTTCGGTAACGATTGGTAGCCAACAATCATATATTGATCAGCAATAATAAGGTGTGGTAACTATGAAGGTAAGACCTCACCTAGGCTGGTATGCATAATACATGTTCTTCATAATTAAGGTGTGGAGTGAATATAAGCCTTCTCTCATCGAAATTATTTAGGCTAATACACTAGCTAATTATTTCTTGCTTGATTCCACTTGGCCATATATGCTACCACACACTCAAGGTGATGTTTTCTAGAAACTCAAGGTATTTTTCATGTGAATAAAATATCACTGCAGCTGAATGTTTCCATTTTCCAGATAGTCTTTTTGTCAGTTTTTGCTTACATACATACGCATTATTTCTCTCAGCTTATATATACAAGTTTTGGCTGTCAAAATATTCTAGGAATTGATAAATACAATGTGCGCACTGCGCGCCGAGACAGGCAGCTAGTAGCTCGTACTAGCAGAGATCAGAACCATCAGATTCGGTCCACTCCCGACATGTTCCACATATGCATTTCTTCCCTCGAGGAGATGCCCATTCATTTTTCGCACGTCATCTAAAAAGTTATTAAAAAATTTTAAAAAATTTAATAAGATAGATCAATATGTAATATATCACTCCATAAACACATATGTTTAAATTCAGCTTGTACAAGTAGACAAAAAAAATAAAAAAATTGACTGCAAATACTACGTACTATTTATAGTCAAATTTGTTATTTTGTGTCTAATTATATAAGCCATCTTATATGTTTATGGAGTGATATATCATATGCAAATGTATCTTTTCAAATTTTTTAATGACTTTTAGATGATATATAAAAACTAGTGGATATTCCCTCCAGCGATGAAAACACTTTCCCCACCATGCTCTGATGCACCTCTCGGATGCATGCAGCATGCCTACACATCTTCCTCTCCAGCCATTTTTCTAGACAGCCATTTTGTTTTATGATTGATTCAATAATAACACGCAAAAAAAAGTCTTTGCTTGCACAGTTGCTCTTGTCCTTGTCCAGCATCTGATCATCTGATCAACGTACTTGTCCCAAAGCCCCCCTGCAATCTCTGAATCTGATGATCACCCAGGCCCTCCATACTCACACAGTCACACACAACTCTCTCTCTCTCTCTAGAGCATGCATGAGAGAGAGAGAATGAGCTCTCACGTCAGTAGTGAGGCAAATGCATGCAAGCATGTGAGGGATTGGGTCCTGGAATGCAAGAAGGGAATCAGACAGCGGATCGAGAGATGTTGGCAGCTACAGTTCCCAGTTGTACTAGAGTCTCTGAATACTGACGTGTTGGCACAGTGGCTAGATTAAAACGCACAGCCACTTTGCTCCAAAATGGCGTCCTGCACGGCCTTCAACTCACGGGCACCCCGGCCAAAGGCGTAGTAGCCGCGACCAAATTGCAGTTTTCGAGCACTGTAGCTAGCTGTCCTCGTCGAGCAAAAGAGATCACCAGTGTATCAATGGCAATGGCAATGCCATGGCATGGCCTCTCTCACCTTCTGAATTCAGAGTTACTACTGCTAGCTGAATGCTGCATCATATCTCTGGCTGGCTGAGAGAGTAAATTCAGCTTCGGCTTTGATCTGCTGCAACAGCAATGGCGACGACGGCCAAAACTGAGAAACATCTCTCGCGTGGCATTTATAACCGTTGCTGTTTGCGGCTTTGCGATGCGACGGTGCGTCTGAAGATGTGGGCTAGCTAGCTGCTCGTTTACTGACAGTAACAACGCTTTACCTGCCCGGCCTGACGGACGCGGCGCATGCGTTACTGCAACGTCGTAACTCAGCTCACACCCGAACCCTACCTACAAAACGCTAGCGAGCTCACCGTGTCACGTCGCGATCATTTGCTCCTCCTCTCGAGATCGCCGGTGTGCTACAGCTACTAGCTCACTCACGCGAGCTGCACTTCCTTTCCACGATGAGCAGGGCCATGCAGCTGCAGCGGCGCGGCGGCGGTGCAGCGGATGGTGCGATGCCGCCGCGGCGCTGGTTCGACGAGGAGGAGGAGGAGGAGCCCACGACGGCCGCAGGCGGCGCGGGGTGCAGGTGCCGGTCGTGCGCGGCGGTGATGCTCGCGGACTGCATCGCGCTGGGTTGGTACTGCCCGTGCGCGGTGGTCAGCATGCTGAGCCTGGCGCTCGTCAAGGCCCCGCTCGTCGTCGGCCGCCGCTGCGTCGGACGGCTCAGGAGCCGGAGGCGGACGCTGCTGCACAAGAAGCGCGTCCGCGACGTTGCCGCGGCGACAGCGGCCGCTGGCGAGAAGGCGATCGCGAAGGCAGAAGCCGACGTCGTCGCCGTGGAGACCGCATCCGCCGCCGGCGAGGTGGCGGCTGGTGGTGCCGGCGACGAGGACGAAGACCTGGCGTGGCTGGAGGAGATGTACCGGACGGGGCACTGGGGCTTTGGCCGCGTGTCCATCTCGGGGAAAACCCCGTGAGAAGCGCGCGTCGCCGCGCCGGATCGGATCAAGTGCATGCGCCCGCGCATGCCGGCCGGCGTGACGTTGCCCGACGGCGCGGGAACGGGTCAACTCGAAGGCGCACGATGATTGGGTCGTACGTGCAACGGTGCAAGGTGGCACCACTGTTGGGTTTGATGTTTCTCCAGTTGTTTCGTGTACGATTAATTTGTCCCGGTGCACCACCCGTGTGACTGACCGTGTGCCGCGCGCTCGTGCGGCTCTCTTATTGAGAGCAAGCAAGTATAATAGCAGCCTATATATCACCTATAAACACATGTGAAAAAGAAAAAAAAAGAAGGATAATTTTTATACCAGAGCAGCTTTACACGTGCTCCTGAATAGATACATTAAATACATAAGTGAGAGAAAGAGAGAGGAGAAAAAAGTAAAGAGAACGTTATACTCTCTCTGTCTCAAAATACTATTACTTTTATGATTTAAATTTGTCTCACAATACTATTACTTCTCTATCTATCTCTCCGTCTCAATCAATCACAAACTTCTTCATTTAATTTTTTCGCTTACTTTTTATCGTAACCAATCACGGTCATTTTTTAATCCTAATCTTAATTTTTTAAAAAAATAACATAAGATAAATTATTTTGAGATGGAGAGAGTACATATTAGCTCTAATACTATATTTAGATAGGCTTGTAATTAGCTCTACCATTAAACTTGCTCCGAGAGACGTTATGGACGGCTGGATGGCACGTGGGAAAGTGTGCCGCAGCTTTTCGCGCGCACGAATCTCAATGTAAAGGTTTCCAACAGAAGCAGTTTCCGAACAAGTAGTACTTCCACTGATGGGCCCGCTAGTATCTGGCGTGTATTGTAGCGCGTGCAACTGCTGGGCCCCGCTAGTCAGTAACCAGGTTCAACTAGGCCGACGACTTGATCCATCACACTTTTGTCGGATAGGAAGAACCCAAAAATACGAACAAATACAAGACTCACAAGATACAGCCCAAGCACCAGGCAGGTGCACGGCTTGGCCCATTAAGCACTTAACGAAAATAAAGCCATTTTTTTCTCGAGGAAGAAAGGCATTTTTTTTACGGAAAGGACTCGACAAAGCTCACGGCATGTTAGTTGAGTACAGTAATAACGTATGTACAGTACGGTAGTACATCACAGTAGCTTTTTTTTCCTTTTTAGTTACCCATGGCGTGCATCTTGAGTAAAACATACTTTACTTAGAACGGAGCAGATTACCCGGGCGACATGCCGTCAATCACACGCCATATAGATCAAACATCACAAGCATCCTAAGGCTGCTTTCGAATTCAGAGAACGGCTGAGATTTTGAGCGTAAAACAATATAAATCATTAGTGTATAATTAATTAAGTATTAATTATTTTAGATTTGAAAAATAAATTAATATGATTTTTTAGAAACTTTTATATATAATTTTTTTAAAAAACACACCGTTTAATAATTCGAAAAACGTGCTCATAAAGAATAAGAAAGTAGCTCGAATGCAGCCTAAAACAAGCTAAACAGAAACCAGAGCTTCTGGTTTTTCTTTTGTGCGGTTGTTTCACTTTCATGTTTTGCTTCTAGAGCAAACCCAACAACGTCTTTTGATCTCGGTGGTAGGTAATCCATTTGGAGCTCAAGCAAGCAACAAGTAGAAGAGTTAGAAAAAAAAAGATTGTAAAAAGACACTAGGAAACGATCAGAAAAGCACATGATCCAATCCATTCCACTGGGATTCCTTCTCCTTCTTGCTGTCCAGCTTGCATTATACTATTCCCTTCCATTGCCTGCCAGCCTTTTTCCTCTCCCAAATGGTAATCCCACCGCGTCAGCGTCCGCCACGTGTCATGTGGCCCCACCCTGTCCAGCGTGGCCCACCCACCAACCGACCAACCAGCTCCCCTCTCATCACTGACAGGAGATTGGAAGCGCAGGGTGGGGCCCACATGTCAGTCGGATTATGGGCCGTACCGGCCGTCACTTGTTGCTCGCGACGCGCAACCGCCCGTGGCGTGGCGTGGCCCGCCTCACGCGCGCATCTCCGCGTCCTTTTATTTCCGCCGCCCCGGCCACCGCCAGCGACGCCCGCGCCAGAGAAACTCCACGCCATGGCGGACAGCGACCGAGTCGGCGTCGCCGCCGTTGGCCACGACGACGTTCTAGAAGGCGGCAATTCTGCGGCGGAGTCTGACGAGGAGGACTTCACCTTTGCGGCGGCCGTCGTCGTCCCATGTATGGTGGGAGGCGGAGGCGTCTTCGACGGCGGCCGCATCGGCGTGGTGTACCCCGTGTTCGGTCGCCCGCGGTTGCCGCCGCTGCTGCAGGAGGAGGAGGATCCTGACACGGCCACCGTGCGGGTGCCGCTGGGGCAGCTTCTGCTGGAGGAGAGGGCGTCGTCGTCGTCGTCGGGGCCGTCGGGGCAGGAGCCCGACGACGACGGCGATCTTCACGGCGTGCCGGCGGAGACGTACTGCCTCTGGTCGCCCGGATTCCCCGCGGCGGCGGTTTCTTCGCCGGCGAGGTGCCAGAAGAGCGGCTCGACTGGGTCGGTCCTCCGGTGGCGGCAGCGGCTCATCAGGCGGAGCCACAGCGACGGGAAGGAGAAGTTCGTGTTCTTGAGCTCGAGTTCCGACCGTAGTAAGGGGAGGACGACGAGCGGCGCCGATGGTGGTGGCCATGGCGGCGGCTGGAGACATTATGCGAGAGGAGGTGGCAGTGGAGGCGCCGCCGTGGGCGGCAATGGCGGCGGCCGGAGGCCGTCGTTCCTTCCGTACAAGCAGGATCTCGTCGGTCTGTTCGCCAAAGCCGGCGCGTTTCGCCGGAGCTATCACCCGTTCTAACGTATTGTAGCGTCTTCTCGCTGATAGTTAATTTCCTTCCTTAATTGCATCCTTTTGTCATGGTGTGACTTCGGATTACGGTATGTTAGAATTAAGAAGTGTGACATATCTGTAGCACAAAATCTTTTACAGATTTTTTTATATGTGAGTAGCTATGTATATATCCTGGATTTTTGTTCCTACTATAGTTTTTAAGGGAGCATTTGGAGATGTAGGGAGAAGGTAAAAACTCGTTTTTCGTGAGCACGTATTCTAAACTGCTAAACGGTGTATTTTTTTAAAAAAATTTCTATCAAAAAATTGCTTTAAAATCAAATAAATATATTTTTTAAGTTTATAATAATTAAAACTTAATTAATCATACGCTGAAGGCTTGTCTTATTTTATATGCGCTAAAATTTTTAGCCTCAACCTTCACCTCCGAACCTTCCTAAGCATGGTAATTCAGAAACCTGTAGTTTTTTCCTGAAAAAATGGTTTAGTTCATAATGCCCGACACCGTCTTGGTTACTATACATGAAACGTGATCCCGGCAGCAGAAGTTTGAATTAATTCGAATCCGGTTTAAAACATTGGAATTCCAAGCAAATGGTTTAGGTAACAACATTTTGAAAATACCAAACACATCATCACACCAAACAAGGACGCAACCTGTGGTTGCGGCGTACTTGCTGTATGTTAACGAATCTTGTCTGGTAGCCTGAAGACTCCATCAGATCAGACGTCGCCAATACACACAGAAGTAACAGAACACAGGACACAAATCGCTGTCAAAGCTTCAGTATCTTTCTCACCACTCGATCACCAACTCTCTGCATCTCCTTTTCAATTAAGCCATGCGCTTTGGATTAGTGGACGCAGTTAACCTGTTAGTTGCGTCTACGTAGTACTGTACTCCCTTTCGTAGGTGAAAGATACATGCTGTTTTTTTGCTGTTTTATCATGTACTTACTTTGTTCTAAAATATAAGAATTTTTAAATTTTAAATTTTATACTACAATATAAATATTTTTATGCTGAATTTCATAATTTTTATCATTTTAATGATTTCGTAGCTAACCTGATGTTTAGAAAGAAAATCTAAACAATTCAAAACTTAAAAACTAAAGTGACAAAAAAGAATCTTTTGTCTAACATTACTATTTACTAAACAACTTAAAAATCTTTATATTTTGAAACAGAGTTATTATCACGCAATTAATCCATTACCTAGAGTCGTCAGTTGTTGGCCCCTTGTCGTTGAGCTATTGGACTCATGCTTAATTAGGTTGTACTTACATACAGCAGCTAGCTCCTTTTCTTTTAGCTGTACAACAGCTAGCACTTGGCGCAGAAACGTACTTCATTCTCAGAGTCTCATAGTCCCACGGAGTACTACACAAAAAGCTCTTCTTGATTTGTATTGTGATGGGGCATTAATCTCCACCGCTGATCGCAACATTAGACAACTGACAACGGTCAACGGATGCGATTGCACGTTGCCGTTGTACTATACCGGCGTTAGGTTAGTGGACTCGGTGTCAAACGTGGCACCGTGCGTTTGTCAAGCGGCCGGGCTTGTGTATAGGTAGACGTGAGATGTGGGCTTCAAGTAGAGTTGCGGCCTAAGCCCACATGAGTTGCACTTGCAACTTAGGTGGGCCGCTTTGCTATAAGGTTAAAGCAGTTTAGGCCCCGTTCGGTTCTGCTCGTAGAATTCTGCTTATTTCTTTGTTTTCCGTAAACAAGTTTTCCGAACTGTTAAAAAATATATATTTTTAAAAAAATTCATATGAAAGTATCTCTAAAAAACCAAATAGATCTATTTTTTAAGTTTCTAATAATTAATACTTAATTAATCATACGCTAATGATGTTTCTCATTTTGCGGCTGGCCTATAAGCCGCAGACAGCAGCCCATCCGAACGCACCCTTAGCTTTACCTGATCTTCCGATCACGCCGTCCATTTCTAATTGGATGGATATGCTTGCATAGTTACAACCCGTACGCGCTCTAGTCTCGTTTGTCTTTCGAACGAGAACATGGTGCTGAACGGCGTAGTTGTGGTTAGGGGTGAGGTGGAGGGTTTCTCTTCATGGTATGCATGGTAGCCACAGGAAAGACACGATGAGTTGGATATGTGGCCTGATATGAGGCGCTTGGACCATTGCTACCTCACCCGCTTTGCGCCTCAAGAGAATGGTGGATTGGTGGTTCTCGCCGGATCGGAGTGAACTCCTTACCGCCGGTATTAGCTAGCTACCTCTCTCCTCCTTTTTTGCGTCCTCAACTTAATGCATTGGATTGCTTGGTCATGGTGCTGAGTGTGATCCTGATACAAGCTAGGGTTTGCAAGCACAATTTTGAACATGTTCTAGGGTTTGATTGTGATGGTTCAGAAGCACTTTGAATGGTGTTGTTCTGTACAATTTCGACAGTTTTGGATCATCTGCTAGATGACGGAGACTTGGGATGATTTATAGGGTTTGGGCATTTTTTATGGGTTCGCCGTTGTTTCAGCAAAATTCTACCATTGTTTGGACAAGAGACCTTGCTGTGGCGTTTGTGTCTAGGGATTTGTAAGGGTTTTGCATGCATTGAACAATTGGAACCAAAATAAATAATGAGTGAACCAGTGGTCCAACCTGTGAACCGTTGAAACCATGAGTTTATCGGTTTAATTACCGGTCCGGTCTTACAATAACTATAGTTCCGCATTTCTATTCTTGTTAGTTAGTATATATGTGGTATTACCATTTTGGTTGGGATTGGACTTGGGTGGGGAACTCGGTTGCTTAGCCAAACTGGCCCGCAGTATCGGTCAGTTTGATACACAATTGTAAGCTTGCCACTACAGTCTACAGGTGTTAACGCCAAAATTTGGTAAGGACCTGTATCATATTCGGTCAAGAGGACGGTTGCAGTCGGATAATGGAAATTGATCCAAGAAGCAGACCGAGTCTGAGAAGGAGCCGTGAAGACCGCGCGTGGCAGTTAATTACTATAGTTATTAGGAAAAGGTTTATCTCTTTTAGGAAACCTGACCTCGTGTCCGGTCAGGTCTCGTTAGCGTTTTCTGTTATAGATAGGAAATCATATATCGTGTCCTATAAGGACTCATGTAACTCGGGGTATATATACGTATGCCCGGGGACCTTGTAATCTATCACAACGATCAATACAAACTCGGCGCATCGCCACCCCTTTGACGGGATCCTGCTTCTCGAGCCGGGCTGCATCGGTTAGGTCCGAACTCCTGCGAGAGGGTAAGTCTCGTTACCCCGACTGCCAATCGGCTAGGACTTTCTCGGTTAGGTCCGATATTCTAGTCGGTCTATGGTAGTCGGCTTACCACGATATATTTACTTTATCTATGGCTGCATCAGTTCAGTTTGATCTCATAGATTGATTAGGTATATCACATCACGTGTGCACAAACCGTATCGACTTACCGGGAGCGATTTATCATCAGTTCGTGCTGCATCGGTTAGGTCCGACCTACTGAACTGCTAGTGATAAGTCGATCCTGCCGGGCCGATGCGTTATGTGCAGGCGTTTTATCGGAGTGTATAGCCGGTAAGTTATTTTCATCACGATCGCATTATATCTATCGGCTCATCGAGGCATTGTTATCGTTATCGGTCTGTGCTGCAACGGTTAGGTCCGATCTACTAGACTGACAATGATAGCTTTACTCTTAATAAGCCGATGGTGTTGTGCGATGGTGTTATCGGAGCGCTTAGCCGATAAGTTACCTGTTAAAGCCGACTACATTTATTTACTGTTTTATCCTGTACTCGCTTTGTTAAGCAATCGGCTAATTTACCAATTATTTATCATTTGCGTTATTGCATATTTTATTATATGTTCTTGCCTGTATTATTGTCACAATCGGTTAAGGACTAGCCGATGGGTTTATTCTGCCGATCCAAGCACAAGTACAAGCAGGTTCCCGGGCACGACCCCAGGTAAGGGCCCGGGCATGAGCCCGGGTAAGGACCAGTATATGGGCCCGGGTGGCGGACGAAGATCTCGGGAGCAAGGGCCCGGGTGCTGGCATACCTTCATAACAACACCAGTAACACTAGATCATGATCAGCTAGGATCTATTTGATTTATTCATGTATTATACTTGCTTATTTTATCTAGCTTATAGCCGGTTTTTGAATATTCCTTCGATGATCGGCTAGCATGATATTTATTTATTATTACATTATTGTTCTTGCCGTCATCGGACCTGAGCCGATGTGTAAGTGCTACAGTGTGCATCGGCCATCGGCTGATGAAACGAGTCTAGATCGGCTTCCAGCTGATTGGCTCATTGATCTAACATTTTCCTCCTTGTCAATTACAGGGTCAAATTGACTGGCACGCCTACGAACCTCGAACTTTAGGACCTGCACTGGAGTGAAGCAAATCTCCCAGGCCTTCGCGTGTCACCCAGACGCCGAACCAAGACCCGGCGATTTTCGGCGTCAACACGCTTTTGGCACGCCCGGTGGGACACGAAGTTTTAAGCCAGAATTCCAACAAACATTGTTTCAATCAAGATTTCAACATGGCTGGAAAAGAAGTCAAGATGGACAACGTAATTCCGGTCACCATGGAAGATCTAACTGAAGAACAAAAACAGCAAGTTGAACAGACCATGACAAATTTCCAGAAGCTGTGTTTAGAATCCTTCAGTATGACAAGACAAGGGCCGATTCAGAAGTCTCAGTTTCCAAAACCAGTACTGGTAGGAGAATCGAGCCGCACACAACCTGAGAGTCCACCAGTCAAGCCTTTACAGGAGATGGTCAACGAGGCTGTGCACCACGCACTCATCAATCAGTCAGGGGTCTTAGTAAATACATTGCACAACCTTATCAAGAAGACTGTTGATGGATCGATTGCCTAAGAGCCAACTCGGGGTCCTATTTTCCTCCCACCGAAGATAGAGCCAGGCCAAGTTAATTACAACATTAGCAAAGATGTACCAGAACACTTGTTCGCACAAAACCAGGCCGGGGGGCAACAGGATATCCCTCCTGGATATCACCGATCTATTTATTATGGGGGATATCAGCAGAACTATCCGGGAGGAGGAGCCGATCCAGGTACTTACCAGAGGGAGTATCACAAACAGAATCGGCAACCAACCCCGCCGATGCAGTATCAGCAGTATCAACAGGAGAACGCAAGAGAGGAAGATTTGTCGGCACGGGTTGAGGAAATAGTAAGGGAGCAGTTCGGGATCAAGCCCAAGGAGCAAGCGTTCATGTATCGGCACCCATATCCTGAGTGGTTTGACAGGGTTCCGTTGCCACACCGATACAGGGTCCCGGATTTCTCTAAGTTTTTAGGGCAGGACAACACATCTACAGTAGAACATGTCAGCCGATTTCTGGCGCAGTGCGGGGAAGCATCGGCTGAAGAGGCCCTAAGGGTTAGGTTTTTTCCCCTATCATTATCTCGATCGGCTTTTACATGGTTCTCCTCGTTACCGCCGAATTCTGTTCGGGGATGGGCCGATCTGGAGAAACAGTTTCACAAATATTTCTTCGCTGGGATTCACGAGCTGAGACTGTCAGATTTAACATCGGTTAAGCAGCGACCAGATGAAACAGTACCGGAATACATTCAGCGATTTCGGGATATCAGAAGCCGGTGTTATAGTTTAAACCTGAGCGATGGGCATCTGGCCGATCTAGCTTTTCAGGGACTCTTGGCGCCAATCAGAGAAAGGTTTTCGTCTCAAGAGTTCGAATCTTTGTCGCACCTAGTACAGAAGGTATCGGCTCATGAAAGCCGATTTCAAGAGGCGAAAAAGGACAAGTACCAGAGGAGGGTTGCTCAGGTTCAGGTTTATTCAACAGATTCAGATGATGAGGAATCCGACGCTGAGGTTGGATTGGCGGAGTGGGCCAGGAACAAGAAGTCGGTGTCATGTCCATGGGTCAAAGATATCGGCAAAGAGGAACGATATGATTTCGATGTAAGCAAAGCCGATAAGATCTTTGATTTATTGTTGCAGGAAAAGCAAATACAATTGCCGCCAAACCACGTGATTCCATCAGCCGAAGAACTAAAGAAGAAGAAGTATTGCAAATGGCACAACGCGATATCGCACCATACTAACGAGTGTAAGGTTTTTCGGCAACAAATTCAGATGGCTGTTGAGCAAGGACGAATCAAGTTTGAAGATAAAAAGCCAATGAAGATAGATGGGCACCCGTTCCCCGTAAATATGGTCTATGCGGGGTCATCGTCCAGGACTCAAGCCGATGAAGGAAAACGTCAGAGTAAATCAAGGATTACTTCATCAGGTATGATAGAGAAGTACTCAAGGTACGATGAACAAGGGGATGGACCGGAACAATATAATCCGCATTGGAACTGCCCGTTTTTTCGTTTCTGCTGGGATCAAGGGATGAGATTGCCATCAGCTGAAAATTGCCCCGAGTGCAGCGGTACAGGGAATCGGCATGATCGCCAGCAGGAGTGTTCGCGGGATCGGTCACCTGGGAAGAGAACATCGGTTCATAGCCGATTGGGGCCGATCCATGAAGAGTTCTTTGAAGAAGATGAAGAGGAAGCGCATGGGAAACAAGTCCAGAATCCTCAGTGGTGTCCTAGCGGCATATTCACGAAGAATCAGAAGAGAAGGGCACAACGGCTACGACACCGAGAACAGCAAAAGGAGCAATACCAGGGTCAAGAGGAGGTTGATCATCGTCCCAAAAGGACTAAGCAAGTTTGGCAAGTGAAGAAGAAGGACGATGAGGACGTATCAGCACCGGTAAATATGGTGTTCTTTTTGCCTCGGGAGTATAAAGCGCTTTCATCAGATGAAGAAGGAGATGAGGAGGTTTTCGCTCAACTAACGCTGCAATCTGATCAAGCTATATTTGATAAACCTGAGAAGTCAGAGCATCGGCACTTAAAGCCGTTATACATCAAGGGATACGTAAATGGGAAGCCGATGACAAAGATGTTGGTTGATGGAGGAGCCGCGGTTAATCTCATGCCTCATGCTACGTTCCGGAAATTGGGGAAGACTACCGAAGACCTGATCAAGACAAATATGGTGCTAAAAGACTTCGGTGGGAATTCATCTGAAGCGAAAGGCGTATTAAACGTGGAGCTGACAGTGGGGAGTAAGACATTACCCACCACGTTTTTTGTAATTGACGGAAAGGGGTCATATAGTTTGCTCCTCGGCAGGGACTGGATTCACGCGAACTGTTGCGTGCCTTCGACAATGCATCAATGTCTAATACAGTGGCAGGGAGATCAAGTCGAGGTGGTGCAAGCAGATCGGTCGACCAATATTGCCATGACCGATCTACCAGTCTGGGAAGCCGATGGTGTTGACTGCTTATCCGGAAGAGTTTGGGAAGGAGATTACCTCAAGGTTACTAGTCAGGGGATACAGCCGATCCAGCAAGTCGGCTCTGAATTGTTACTCTGATGGGCTCCATTGAAGACTTCGAGGGGAAATTGGGGTAAGGATTTACGTCGGCTGATGATTTGGAAGAGATTGATATAGGACCAGGAGATAGACCAAGGCCGACGTATATAAGCAAAAAATTAAGTCCTGAGCTACGAGAAGAATTGATAGCATTGTTGAAGGAGTATCGGGATTGTTTCGCCTGGGAGTACCATGAGATGCCAGGATTAAGCCGATCAATTGTTGAACATCGGCTACCTATTAAACCAGGGTATCGGCCATTCAAGCAGTCTCCAAGGAGATTCAAGGCAGAATTATATGAACCGATTAAGGCGGAGATCACAAGGTTGTACGATGCCAAGTTCATAAGGCCGTGCCGATATGCTGAGTGGGTTTCTAATATCGTCCCGGTGGAGAAGAAAAATGGAAAATTGAGGATATGTATTGATTTCCGGGATCTAAATAAAGCTACCCCCAAGGATGAGTACCCGATGCCGATAGCGGATTTGTTGGTGGATGCAGCGTCAGGCCACAAGATTATCAGTTTCATGGACGGCAATGCAGGATACAATCAGATTTTCATGGCCGAAGAGGATATACACAAGATTGCGTTCCGATGTCCTGGAGCTATCGGTTTGTATGAGTGGGTAGTAATGACTTTTGGATTGAAAAGTGCCGGTGCAACCTATCAAAGAGCAATGAATTATATATTTCATGATCTCATCGGTTTGTTGGTGGAAATTTACATTGATGATGTGGTGGTTAAATCTAAAAGTGGGGAAAGCCATATAGCCGATTTACGAAGAGTGTTGGAGAGGGCCAAGAAATACGGACTAAGAATAAATCCCAATAAGTGTGCTTTTGGTGTATCGGCTGGGCAATTTCTGGGTTTTATGGTTCATGAGCGAGGGATTGAAGTTAGTCAGCGAAGTATCAGAGCCATTAAGACCACAGAGCCACCAAGCGATAAGACAGAGTTGCAATCGTTGATCGGCAAGATTAATTTTGTGAGGAGGTTCATATCAAATTTATTAGGGAGAATTGAGTCTTTCACGCCGTTATTGAAGTTGAAAGCCGATCAAGAATTTGTGTGGGGGGCAGCGCAGCAGAAGGCGTTTGACGAGATCAAGAATTATCTTAGTTCCCCGCCTGTTTTGATTCCGCCGCAGGAAGGAGTGCCGTTCAGATTATACTTGTCGGCCGATGAGAAGTCCATCGGTTCTGTTTTGATCCAAGAGTTTGAAGGTAAAGAGCGAGTTGTGTTCTATCTAAGTAGGAGACTTTTGGATGCTGAGACGAGATATCCAGCGGTGGAGAAGTTATGCTTGTGTTTATATTTCTCGTGTACAAAGTTGAGGCATTATATCCTATCGGCTGAATGCACAGTAGTTTGCCAGGCCGATGTGGTCAAATATATGTTGTCGGCTCCAGTCTTGAAAGGGCGAGTTGGCAAGTGGGTCTTTGCCTTGACAGAGTTTGACTTGAGGTACGAATCGGCTAAAGCAATCAAAGGACAAGCAGTGGCGATTTATTGTCCAGCACAGGGGGTCTCACGAGGACTATGTGGAGCCGATCCCGTGGGTCTTATTTTTTGATGGATCGGTTTGCAGGCATGGATCTGGTATCGGTTTGGTTATTGTGTCGCCTCAGGGGGCAAGTTTTGAGTTGCTTTTACAATTAAGCCTTATCGGACTAACAATCAGGCGGAGTACGAGGCGGTGCTGAAAGGACTTCAACTATTAAAGAAAATTGGGGCCGATATTATAGAGATTATTGGTGATTCTTTATTGGTGATCAAACAGTTTATCTAGAGAATATGAGTGCAGGGACGATGTTTTGAGGTCATATTATGAAGAGTGCGTGGATTTGTTGAAGGATTTCAAGATGGTGTCAATGAATCATATTCCCAGGGAGCAGAATTTGGAAGCCAATGATCTTGCACAGATTGCTTCAGGATATCGGTTGAATAGGCAGGTTGAGGTGGAGATAGCCGATATTGATGTCCAGAACAAGGCCGATGACTGGAGACAGGAGATAATTGATTACTTGCGAAACCCGTCGCAGTCTGTTTCCAGGAAGATTCGGTATAAAGCTACTAAATATGTGCTACTTGATGAGGAGTTGTATTATCGGACGTTTGAGGGAGTTCTGCTTAGATGCCTGGATTTGGAAGAAGCAAAGTGGTTATGTGTGAAGTGCACGAAGCATCTGTGGGACTCATCAATCGGCTCATAAGATGAAGTGGTTGTTGAGAAGGGTAGGGTATTTTTGGCCGACAATGCTGGAAGATTGCTTTAGGTATTATAAAGGGTGTCAAGATTGTCAGAAGTTTGGAAATATACAGCGGGCACCGGCATCGGCTATGAATCCTATCATCAAACCGTGGCCGTTCAGAGGATGGGGAATTGATATGATCGGCCAGATTTTTCCTCCATCAAGTAAGGGACATAAGTTTATATTGGCAGCAACAGATTATTCACCAAGTGGTAGAGGCAATTCTTTGAAGAAGGTCACGTCCAAAGAAGCGATTGAATTTATCAAGGAGCATATCATTTATCGGTTTGGGATTCCTCAGACGATAACTACTGATCAGGGGTCTATTTTTGTTTCTGATGAGTTTCAACAGTTTGCTGCCAGTATGGAAATCAAGTTATTAAATTCATCGCCCTTATTATGCTCAAGCCAATGGCAAGCAGAGCTTCTAACAAGAGTTTGATCAAGTTGATTAAGCGGAAAATTGATGAGCAGCCACTGCGATGGCATTCTACATTAGCCGATTCACTATGGGCCTATCGGATGGCATCCACGGGTTACTCGGGTACCGCCGTATAGTTGGTATATGGACATGAGGCGGTTTTACCATGGGAAACTAACATCGGCTCTAGAAGACTTTCTTTGCAGAATCAATTGACGGCCGATGATTATTATAACTTGATGGCAGATGAACTTGAAGATTTAGCTTAGAATCGGTTGAGAGCGCTAGAAAGAATCAAGGAGAATAAGGCTAGGGCAGCTCGGCATTACAACAAAAAGGTGGTGAATAAGTCGTTTGCCGAGGGGGACCTTGTGTGGAAGTTGATTTTTGCCGATCGGGTCAGAGATAATAAGTTCGGAAATGGTCGCCTAATTGGGAAGGGCCTTATCGGATTAATCGCTGTGTGCCTGGTAACGCATATATATTAGAAGATCTTGACGGGACGGAGTTGCTAAGCACTTAATGGGAAATATCTCAAGAAATACTACCCTAGCGTTTGGATCAATTCTTAAATCGGTTAAGTACAGCCGATTTCTAAACAATTAGGAAAGCCGATGTTTTATTACGTCTAAAAGACAGCCGATATCAATTGATATCGCCTTTAGATCAAAACAAGCGGAAAAAATTATCAGGACTGAGAGAGATGAGGTAGCAGAGCCGATCTGATTACATGACAGCAGAAGGTGATCGCATGTTCGGAAAATCGTCAGTTATAAGGGTTTAAGGCTTACAAAAACTTTCGGATAGTTTCGATTGCGCGCAGACGGATCTGATCAATTTCATTGATGGCCCGGATATCGTCTTCATCAGAGCCTGGGATGACTTTCAAGCTTTTGCGCCGATGGATGACTTGGCGCACTGCTGCTGCGACTTTTGGCTTCTTGATCTTGGATGGCTTGCGGCAGGCCGATGAGCTGGGATTCTGTGTTTCAAATCCTTGCGAACATTTTTTCAAGTTCTCCCAGCAAATCGGCTTCCTTTTTCTTCAGTTGATTTAGCTTGGATTGAAGTTTTTGGGACAGCTGCCATGTCATCAAGTTTCTTCTTGTCTATCTGGGCTGATAGCCGATCGGGTTTGGATGTCTTGGGCTATCTTCTGTTGGTCAGCGCGATCGGCTATGCGCTGTCTAAGCTTGATGAGTTTAAATCTATGGGATTCCAGATATGCTGTGGGGTTAATGCGTCGACAAGTTCTTCGGGCAGATGGTGTTCAATTTCTGCGAATCTTGCCCGGATTGGCCCGCAATCTTCCGCTAGCGCGTCAATTGGGTTTTCCAGCCGACTGAGATGCTCGTCAGATATTCACGTACGTCGGCTGGGAAGGATGGTTTTGGTCGTTGCGCTGGTGGCTGTGGATTCTTCTACTTCTAGGTACTTGCCGATGTCAAAGGAGAACAGATCGGCTATGGACTGCAAAATTAGCATCGGTAAAGGGATCAGTAGAAAAGTTAAGAGCGGAGTATAGACAAAAGAGTACTGAGGTAGGACATCGGCAGCTTGCGCGACATCGCTTCAGGGGGATGAATAGGTTGTTCTCTATAGAGGGGCCGATCGTCAGCCGATGGAATAGGGGCAGTTTCATCGACAGTTGGAGGACTTGGTGCAAAGAGTGGGGCAGCTGAAGGGCCATCGGCTCAGCGCTTGGAGGATGGCAGAAGGAGGTTGAAAATCTGGAGCCGATGACTCGAGCTGAAGATGGAGCTGGTGAGAATAATGAGAAAGCGGGTAATGATGATGTTAAGATTTGGCGCGCATACCTGAGGAGATGAGAGAGCCGATGTGGTCTGGGGAGAGATGGCGTCGTGGCAACGATATCGGCATCGGTTTTCTGTTTCTTCAGGGAGGGCGATGCGCTAACTTTTTCCATTTTTTGGTCCCATCGGCCGAGGTGCTTGAGAAGAGCCGATGGGATGGAAGCGTCGCGTCCTAAGTTCGGAGCGGCTGATGAGGTTGGTACAGAATCGGCCGACCGCTGTTGCTTGTTGACGGGGGCTCGACGCTGCGGCCTGCAAAGCAAGGGTCAGAGACGATTGAGGATGATATTTGAAGCTTGCAAGAGTTACCTCGTTGTCGGATTCAACATAGTCGGCGTCCGAGACGGGAGCAATAAAAGTGGGCGCTAAGCAGAACAGATGTTTTTCCATTCCGACCACCATCGGACAAAAGGCTTGGTGTTGGCAGTGCAGACGTACACCTCGGTGGCAGCGCCTAGCAGGAGGGAGTCTGTCAAAGACCGCAGCGATCATATTCCAGGGCACTGCTGACCGTGCCCCGAGCTGGAGTTTGTCGGTGAAGAACAGGCCGATCGGAAGCTGGCCAAGGCCGAGTTGACGGGAGCTGGTTGATGGGTGGTAGAACTCATACGATGGTTGAGTTCGGCCTAGAGAAAAGCCGTCGGCAGCAGCAAGGACTTGATGCCGATAGGAATATGGCTTTAGATTGATCATCGTTAGAGCTTTGAGTGGAATCAAAGTTGGAAGGCCATCTCGAATGATGATGCGTCATTGTAAGCAAACCAAAGAGTAGCATCCCTGGTAAAGCCATAATAAACCCCTTGAACCATTGGCTAACTTCAGCAGGGGATATCTTGCCGCCAGAAAGGGCCGATGCAGCCTCACCCATAGAGATGCATCGGCGGTAGATGGGAGGTCTTGATCTCTGGGTAATCAGCTGGGAAGGATTGCTTGAGGAGGGAAGTTTCTGGGATGGCCTTGGAGGTGTAAAACATTAAGCCAGAGTGTACGAACCACCAGGGACCCCCAATGTGGCCGACGGGCTGGCCGGCCGATAGCTTAGTTGCCAGCCTGATGAAGCAGCTGGTAGGTGCGCAAGGAGATAGTGCCTAACGGATTTGTTTCCTATCGGCCAAGCACTCTGCTAGGCATTGCATATTGGTTGTAGGGCCGAGGGTGCGCCACCAAAGACGAACCGTTCCAACACAAGTTCAGAAAAGCGACGTGCTCCGATCATCAACCGGTCCAGTTCCTTTGTTGTGGAAGGATATATACTGGACCAGCGCCGATGTTTTTGTTTGGAGCCGTGGGTAGGCTTGAACGCGGAGTTTGAAGGGTTGATGTAGCTTGTCGCTGTCCAGCAGGTGAGCTGGTCACATCTAGCAGAGTGCCACTCAAGACCCGGCGAGTGGCAGTGGACCGCAATATGAAACCGGCCACAACGTCCTCATGACAACAGTAAACCGAAACAAAAGGCATTGAGAGGCAGACCAGAATCACCTACGAGGCCGATGAGAGCGAGCGGAGAGAGATTCATTCCATTCCATATCGGCCAAGGAGAGTTGATGCAGCGTGGCCGTATGTGAGATTCTTCCCATAGATTACAGGACCCTCTGTCGCGCAGCCGATTACTCGATAAAATGAAACGACTTGTACCAATCTCCACATCCGAACGGCAATCTGCTCGTCCCCAGGACCGCCTGAAGCTGTTGG